>CM060613.1:778976-881476 GCA_030578255.1 Tiaroga cobitis
ACTAACCTCACACACCAGGCTTAAACTGGCCCAGACTAACCTCACACACCAGGCTTAAACTGGCCCAGACTAACCTCACACACCAGGCTTAAACTGGCCCAGACTAACCTCACACACCAGGCTTAAACTGGCCCAGACTAACCTCACACACCAGGCTTAAACTGGCCCAGACTAACCTCACACACCAGGCTTAAACTGGCCCAGACTAAACATGTTTACGCTGCTTTAACTGAAAGCATATTAAAAGATGTCAGTGCCGTTGTTTTGCACATCAGTAATGCGTTTTTCTAAGGCAAATTTATAAATTTCCTAATTGAACTAAAGCCTAAATCTGTCTTAATCTAAACCCTGTCTGTGAAACCAGGCCTAAGATATTACTTTGAATTGAATAACAGAAAACTAAGAATTTTATTTAATTTTATCATCAATATCAATTATTAAAAATGATTATTAAAAATGTAGCTATTTAAATAATTTACAAATATTTAACTTAATTTTTTTATTATTTAATTAACTTACAAAAAAATGTATTTAAATCTTAAAATATTAAACTATTTTAAATTATTTATTTGAATTAAAGCATTTATAAATATTTAACGTAATTTTTAAATGCATTTTAAATGATTGAATTCAATTTAAAATGCATTTAATATTTTAAAATTAAACTATTTAAAATAATTTACTTAAATTATTTAACATTATTTAATTACTTTTTATATTATTTATTGTTTAAGATTAAAAGGTATTAAAATAAAGATTATAAAATTAAATTCAATATAAAATTAAGATATTACTGAAAATAATTCTGCTAAATGAATGACTAAATGATGAACGTTCAACTCAATGTTTAGTTTTGATTAAATTGGCTATGACAATAAATGTTATATTCAATATAGTAGCGTTTTCGCATTAATTATTAAAAAACTATACAGATTAATGAAACTATATTCCAAATCAAGTCACATTTATTTATATATCAAAGCAGCTTCACTGTAATAAACAGGAAAATCACACAGGATCAATGATGCGACCTTCATCAACTATGAGTCAAATTCATAGGTAAATGTTATTGTATAACGAGACTCGTTCAGTTCTGCTGCATCATTCACCGAGTTTCGTCCATCAATGTCCTAATAAACGCGTTTCTCGACACCATAACTCAACTAATAAGGATTATACTGATAATTATGAGTGCTTCTCACCCCTGTGCTGACTTCCCTCTGCGTCCAGTCAGGAACGGCATCATTATAATTATTAAAAGATGAAACATTAGCTGGAAACTGCAGCGTTGCGGCCATTTTCTCTCAAGAATTTTGACTTGAAGGACCCCTTGGCCGGAGTCCGCACACGCGCCTGTCTTAAACGATCGCGCCTGTCTGATAAATCAGAAAACACATGCATTACATGTTGTAAACAAACATGTATATATATATTTTAATTAATGTTCGTTTGAAGCATATTATAATCTAAATTATTTCAAGGGTAGTTTTTTATTCATGTTCAGGCAGGTGTCGGGGCAGTCTGAGGGCTGACGCCGCGCGGAAGGTAAACAGTGAAATCCATCAGCATTTACTGTAATGAACATGAATTAAACACAGGACAAATACTGTTCGATTATCGGTATTGTGTTTAACTGTATTCTGCGTTATACTGACGATGTGTGTGATTGATATTATTCGCTCATCTCCTCAGTAATTGTGTGATCCTCCTCATTTCTCTCAGATGACCGTTCATAACTTCTACATATTTGACCGCAATGGCAGCTGTCTTCATTACAGCGAGTGGAACCGCAAGAAACAGGCCGGAATCTCCAAAGACGAGGTGCTTTTTTTCTTGTATTTCCTCCTTGTTTATACTCTTTATTTATTTAATTCTGAAGTTCTTTCCTCTGTTCATTTAATTCCCTTTAGAGAGTTGCATGTATGATAATATTCTTCCCCATGTTCTTCCAGTTGTAAATATATGTTGTCATGTTTCAGATTCGCTCATGAGAGTGACGTCATTATTTTGTTCCCTCTGTTGTCAGGAGTTTAAGCTGATGTACGGGATGCTGTTCTCCATCAGGTCCTTCATCAGCAAGATGAGTCCGCTGGACATGTATCCTGTGTGTGTGTGTGAGAGAGTGTGTGTGTGTGTGTGTGTGTGTGTATGTGATTGTGTGAGTGAGAGATAGAGAGAGAGAGAGAGTGTGTGTGTGTTTTTTCCTTAACTAAACTCTTCAGGAAAGATGGGTTTCTGGCGTTCCAGACCAGCCGGTATAAGCTGCATTATTATGAAACTCCAACGGGCATCAAACTGGTGATGAACACAGACCTGGGCGTGCCGAACTGCAGAGACACACTGCAGCAGATCTACAGCACGGTAACACACTCGCTGTACTCTACAGCACGGTAACACACTCGCTGTACTCTACTAATGCTCTACGGTAACACACTCGCTGTACTCTACAGCACGGTAACACACTCGCTGTACTCTACAGCACGGTAACACACTCGCTGTACTCTACAGCACGGTAACACACTCGCTGTACTCTACTAATGCTCTACGGTAACACACTCGCTGTACTCTACAGCACGGTAACACACTCGCTGTACTCTACTAATGCTCTACGGTAACACACTCGCTGTACTCTACTAATGCTCTACGGTAACACACTCACTGTACTCATAATGCTCTACGGTAACACACTCGCTGTACTCTACAGCACGGTAACACACTCGCTGTACTCTACAGCACGGTAACACACTCGCTGTACTCTACAGCACGGTAACACACTCGCTGTACTCTACTAATGCTCTACGGTAACACACTCGCTGTACTCTACTAATGCTCTACGGTGACACACACTCGCTGTACTCTACTAATGCTCTACGGTAACACACTCGCTGTACTCTACAGCACGGTAACACACTCGCTGTACTCTACTAATGCTCTACGGTAACACACTCGCTGTACTCTACTAATACTCTACGGTAACACACTCGCTGTACTCTACTAATGCTCTACGGTAACACACTCGCTGTACTCTACTAATGCTCTACGGTAACACACTCGCTGTACTCTACAGCACGGTAACACACTCGCTGTACTCTACTAATGCTCTACGGTAACACACTCGCTGTACTCTACTAATGCTCTACGGTAACACACTCGCTGTACTCTACTAATGCTCTACGGTGACACACTCGCTGTACTCATAATGCTCTACGGTAACACACTCGCTGTACTCTACTAATGCTCTACGGTAACACACTCGCTGTACTCTACTAATGCTCTACGGTGACACACTCGCTGTACTCATAATGCTCTACGGTAACACACTCGCTGTACTCATAATGCTCTACGGTAACACACTCGCTGTACTCATAATGCTCTACGGTAACACACTCGCTGTACTCTACAGCACGGTAACACACTCGCTGTACTCTACAGCACGGTAACACACTCGCTGTACTCTACAGCACGGTAACACACTCGCTGTACTCTACAGCACGGTAACACACTCGCTGTACTCTACAGCACGGTAACACACTCGCTGTACTCTACAGCACGGTAACACACTCGCTGTACTCTACAGCACGGTAACACACTCGCTGTACTCATAATGCTCTACGGTAACACACTCGCTGTACTCATAATGCTCTACGGTAACACACTCGCTGTACTCATAATGCTCTACGGTAACACACTCGCTGTACTCATAATGCTCTACGGTAACACACTCGCTGTACTCATAATGCTCTACGGTAACACACTCGCTGTACTCTACAGCACGGTAACACACTCGCTGTACTCTACTAATGCTCTCTGGTTTTACTGCGGTAACTGTGGTTGTGTGTGTTGTCTGACTGCAGCTGTACGTGGAGTACATCGTGAAGAACCCACTGTGTGTGCTGGGCGAGTCTCTTCAGAGCGACCTGTTCAACACCAAACTGGACTCTTTCATCCGAGCGCTACCGTTCTTCAGCGTCCGCGCGGCTTGAGCAGGAAAACAAGAACATACCATCATCTTCTGTTTATATTTAACGTCTGCTTCCTCAATCAGAGCTCTGATTGCAGTTCCTTTTGTTGAATATCAGTGTAAAAAGATTCTTTCTCACAAAACTGACCAAAATAAATGATTCATTTTTGCCACCTTTCCAAGAATTGTGTGAGTGTGTGTGATGAAAACAGATGTATTTGTGTCAGTCCGAAACTGGCACAGATAATTATGAAGAAAAATAAAGCATAATCAGTATGATTTTGGTCCCTCTTTAATTCTGTCTTTAAAGCAGCACTAGGTAACTTTTCAACCTTCATAATATATTTCCAAGTCTCTTGTGATGGTACATCGACTTACAATAGGTTGAATGACACGTCTGCTATAGCCTGACGGGGTCTGTAGCGTTTTTAATCGTACTTTTAAACTTCGGGTTTCGGGTAGTAACCGGCGAACAAAGAGAACTACAAAATTCGACTGCTTTACAGCATATAGGTCACTTCCACCCCCACCCCCACCCCCACCCCCACCCCCGTAAATCGGACGTGCGTCAGAGAGCTTGCTCTGCTCTTTTGGACTAGTAAGTATATTGCTTGCATACTATCTCTTTGTTTTTTTTGTCTGCCTGACTATGTTACGGAAGCTATCTTATCCTCCGTTTATCTTCATGAATCAAGTAATGATAGTAGAGTAGCGAACTGTGATATTTGTTTATTTGTCTTGCCTCAAGCTATAATCCAAATCAATTTGTAAAATTTGCAGATTCATTTATGGTAGCTTGCTATTATAATATTGACGATATATGGTTAGTATCTACCACTCAAACATTGCATTGAAGTATCATATAGATTCAGTAAAACGGTTACCAATAGACTAGGCTACTATAATGACGCTGGCTTGTAAACGTGATCATCGCGATCATTTGTTGTTAGAAAAAAAATAAAACCCATGAAATTATATTCATATGATATGCTGAAATATATGCCACTGTACCTGGGATGAAGACATTTCACACGCAACGCAAGCAGAACACCTGCATGTGACCTCCTCCTACAGTGTTCAGGGCTATCATGGTTGTCAACAAATGCACGTGCGTGTAGGATGACAGAGTTTACGACAGTAGTAGAGGACAATACTGTTTCCCAGCTGTAGGGGGACCCCGAGAGCAAAAGTTACCTGGTGTTACTTTAACTACTAAAATAATAATGTTCAGATAACTGTACTTGTTGAAATTATAGAATCAGAGAAATTAAATACTGTTTTTAGATTGTGTGTGTGAAAGAAAGTGTGTGTGTGATTAGTTTTAGTAATTTAGTTGTCATTTCATTATTTAATCATATTTTTATTTTATTTATATAATTTATCATTTAATGATTCATTCATTTTATTCCTTTTTTATCATTTTATGTTTTATTATGACTTATCTCATTTCTTGCAATGCTTGCCATTGTAGTTTAATCCTATGATTGTGTGGTCAAGGGATATTTCATGAGTCAGAGATTAGAGAATGTCTCCATGTAAAAATTTTTTACTTCACAGAACGATGTTGTGAAGCAGTCATTTTCCATTGTTTTTGCTTTGTTATAATAACACTTGTTGGATTTATTCTGTTCAGACGAAGTCTGAGCATTGAAACTAAGGCGATTCAATAAACTCTGCGCTCTTTTTTATCATCATTGCGTTGTCTCCTGGCTCTCTCAGTCAAATGCTCAGGATGAAAGATGACTGTTTTGGGAAACAGAGAAGACTTGCTGTTGACAGGTTATACTGATCTCTTGACAGGATCCAGCGTCTGGGATCCGATATTTCTGACGTGGGGATTCCATCCGATTTAACATTTTGGCGTAGTCAGCAGGGTGCTGTGACATCACCGTTTTCTCCAGACCGGCTGTATAGATAAATTAACTAAATTAAGGCTGATAACTTCAGAAAAAGTGCAACAATAAGCAATTAAAGATGGTCAAAATGGCTGAAAAAAAAAATCCCAAATACAATCACTGTAATATGATTAACCTGCTTATCACTTTTGCTGTTATCAAATTATTACGGTGTGGTCAGTGTGGTTAGTGTGGTTTTAAAGCCTCAGAATCAGCTTTTGATAACTTTTTGCCAGCATCTTCTGAAGATGATCTGAGACAATTTTGGTGAAAAACAGACAAACGGTCTAGGAGAAGTTTGAAAAAGTAGTAAAGGAACAGGAAGTTCGAGCAAACATGGTATCGTTGATATCGGCCTGACCCAAGGAATCTACCAGTTTAATTAAAATAGCCAAAATGAATACAATTTTAATCAACTAAAAAAATTTGATCAGCATTTTTGGAAATTTAACTTTTGACCACAAGGCAGCGCTGTCTTAAAACTTTGTGAGTACCTTCAGCGCAAGTTCCCAATGACATACCAAGTGTCATAACGATACGCATATACGTCCGTAAAATACAGCATTTTAGGACAAAATTCTAAATGGCCAACGCCCACAATAGCCAATATGGGAAACCTGGGCACTGACTCAGCATGATGCACTGAAGCAGAAAAGACCATTGTTATGATTATTTGGGTAAACCATTCAGTAAAAAAGGACAATTTTCATATTTCCTGACCAGTAGGTGGCGCTGTGCCAAAACACGGCATGTAGCCTCATGTCATGCTTGGGATGACATGTACCAAGTTTGGTCTGAATACGCTAAAGCGTTGGAGAGATATAGCCTTCATCAAATTCGTTTATGCAAGAATGGTTGGACATATCAAAAAGCTTTTGATAATTTTTGCCAGAATGGTCTGAAGATGATCTGATTACATTATGAAGATCGAACGAACCGTCTAGGAGTTCGAAAAAGTACGTTTTTGGGAAAATTCAAAATGGCCGTAAAATTCTCAAGACACCCCTACGGTTCAAAAGTTATTAGCATAAACATAAGTGAAAATTTGGTCAATTGATGGCATTAGAGGAATTAGAGGCTCCAAATTTGCTGTGGTAAATGTTTGGACTTTCCTCTGTGTATCAAACTTCACACCTTTTTACCATAGGCTGCCATACACTTACAGAGCAGAAGTAAACTAACGGCATCTTCAGTTTTTTGGCCCCTAAAAAGCACCGACCCGATTGTCTGCAGAGTTTTTTTTTTTGCTAACAACAACCATAACAATGTAAATGGGTTAGTATAAACTCATATGCTAGATTAAGAAGCACAAAAAGGTAGTAATGTGACGTTCAGCAGAGAGGCTTCGAAGCTTCTATAAAAAAAAAACTAAACATCTCACAGAGAAGCACTGTACCGGAGCTTGATTTGTCTCGCAATAACCATGCGATCCGTGACGTCCAAGGCTTTGTTTTTGCACACAACGACGTCACTGCTTCGTATTCTGTTTCAAAAATCGTTATGGGTTTTTTTTTTTTTCATACATTTTATTCTCAGACTCATTTATTCATACAGGTCAATGACACTTATTTATATAGACTAAATACTTGTATAACCTTATACGGTTTTTGAAGCACAAACTGATTTATCATATGAAAAAAAAGAAAAAAAAGAAAAAAAAATGGCTGGATCGTCTTGGACGCAAAGGCAGCTTTTCCACATTTTGACCACAAATTGTCATTAGTGTGCACCGTATTGAAAAGTTGAGTAATGAGCCATTTTACGATACCTACCCTCCCAACATCACTCCAGAAGAAATCTAAGGATCTATCTTCGACTGGGGAGCTGAATACTGAGAAACGGTCATTAAAAAAAAAAAAAAAAGCTAATTTACTGCAATTGAACAAATGTCTCACCATGCCATAGTCAAGTCACCTTCATTTATAAATCGCGCTTTTAACAATATAGATGTTTCAAAGCAGCTTTACAGTGATAACAGGAGATTACAGTAACAGAGATTTTTTAGGCTTTACAGCAGCTCTGGAATAAAGTTATTGTCCAGATAAAGTTAGTTTTGATTGATTCACTTCCGTTGAAAAGATCATTAGTTATTAACTTGTGCTAACACGGCACCGTTCTTAAAACCCTTAACACGATACACCCGCTCATTTGCACAACATCAGTGCCTGGTGGCTTGAGAACACAAAGCTTGAAATAAGTTCCAAGGTGCAAGCCAATCTAACCATGCAAGCTAAAGTTTCAAATCAACCAGGTCTTCTAAAGCCAAACGGAAAACCATTTTAAAAAGAAAAAAAGACTGTAAAATGCTCTTTTGGCAATCTAAGCAACGTGGGGTAAACAAAAACCATCCAAGCAATCCATTCAAAAACATAAAATATTGTTACCCAAATCTTGACTTGCGCTAAGTCAACTAGAAAGGGCCAAAAAAGAACCAGATCCCTCAGCGTCATCCTGGCTAAAAGTGCCCTGCAGTTGGACAGAGTTAGAATTTTCTGGAGAAAGGGAGAAAAAATACATAAATTTTTTGCCAATTATAAAAACAACAAACATGTAAACATGTTAATATAAACTCATTACTTTTGTACAAGAGAATTTCAAATTATGAAGCACAGGTCTACAAACCTTTTTCTCCAACTACTCTCCCAACATCACTCAATGAGAAATCTAAGGATCCATCTTCGACTGCACAGCTGAAAGCTGAGAAACATATTTGACATTGAAGAAAAACCAGACAACTAAACTTACTATAAGCAAACAAATATGAAACTCACCATGGCATACTAACTGGCGACAAAAAACTACCAAAACAGCCATTTTGATCAAACCCATTCTATAACACAAACTGAACCACTAAGACAGCCAATTCAACTGCAAAAGCTAAAGTTTCAAACCAAACATGTCTTTTAAAGCCAAACAGAAAACCATTTGTACCACCTGGATGACTCGTTAACTCATTATTGGGGCAAATCTGCTAATTAATGAGATCAATAATTAATTAATCACCCAGCATACTAGCTGATGTCATATCCCACATAAGTAAAGTTTCAATGTTTATCTCTTCTGATTCAATGATCTCCACTGAAAGAAGGCCCAACAACACACACACTTAGGCCTGGTTTCACAGACAGGGCTTAGATTGAGCCAGGATTAGGCCTTGGTTCAATTAGGAAATTTGATGAGCTTTTATAAACGTGCCTTTCAAAAAACATTACTGGTCTGCATCTTGAGACAAAACAACGGCACTGGCATATTTTAATATGCGTCCAGTTAAAACAGCAGCATTTTAATCTGGGACTAGGTTTAAGATTTGTCTGTGAAACCAGGCAATATTCTGTTATTCCACATCAACTGGTGAGAAAGCACTAAATAAAGAGAACAGAAAATGTAAAGTTGTCTCATTGGAAAAAAAGACTTTAGTACCATATATGCATCTAAAATTATAGATTTTCTCCAGTAACAGTCTAAACCTAGACTGAAGACACATCTGCCAGACATACAGCCAACTTCTTAAAATTGCTACAGAAAAACTCTATATCAGTGTAGAAGGAGGGCTCAGAAATTGACTTTTTGTCACACAGTGAAAACGTAAAATAATAAACCTCAGACTACTCATGGATCATTTAATGTGTTTTTTTTTTAGTCTGAAAGTTAGTCACAAACATCCCATTCAGCCTTGTTTCATGGATGAAAAGACAAGGGTTTAGAGTAATATCATGGGGAGTAAACTAGATTCATGTTGGGCAAACTACTCCTTCAAACTGCTTCCACAAGTAAGTAGGACTCCTTAATCATTCACTCATCTATGAATATCCAAAATTTTGTAAACACTTTTTCCTATCAAAGTCTATCAATATTGACTGTACTTCACAGCTGAACACTTCTTGGGCAAAACCAGACCTCAATAGACAGGCCTTCTGCGATCCACATGACAATCCTGCCATCACAAACTAAACCAAGTGGCTGTAAAACCTTAGCGAACCTAAAAGAAAGGAGTTGATAACCAAACCATGAAACCCAATCCAAAAAAAAAAATTATTTTGTTACACAGAATCTTGACTCATAACAAGTAAAATAGACAGGGGCTAAAACAGATCCAGACCCCTCAGCATCATCCTAGCTGAAGGTGGCGTTGACAGAACCAGACCCCTCAGTGTCGTCCTGGCTGAAGGTGGCGTTGACAGAACCAGACCCCTCAGCAGAGTCCTGGCTGAAGGTGGCGTTGACAGAACCAGACCCCTCAGCATAGTCCTGGCTGAAGGTGGCGTTGACAGAACCAGACCCCTCAGCATAATCTTGGCTGAAAGTGGCATTGACAGAACCAGACACCTCAGCGTCATCCTGGCTGAAGGTAGCGTTGACAGAACCAGACCCCTCAGCATAATCTTGGCTGAAGGTGGCGTTGACAGAACCAGACCCCTCATCATAATCTTGGCTGAAAGTGGCGTTGACAGAACCAGACCCCTCAGCATAGTCTTGGCTGAAGGTGGCATTGACAGAACCAGACCCCTCAGCGTCATCCTGCCTGAAGGTAGCGTTGACAGAACCAGACCCCTCAGCATAGTCCTGGCTGAAGGTGGCGTTGACAGAACCAGACCCCACAGCATCATCCTGGCTGAAGGTGGCGTTGACAGAACCAGTCCCCTCAGTGTCGTCCTGGCTGAAGGTAGCGTTGACAGAACCAGACCCCTCAGCATAGTCTTGGCTGAAGGTGTTGTTGACAGAACCAGACCCCTCAAAATCGTCCTGGCTGAAGGTGGCGTTGACAAAACTAGACCCCTCAGCGTCATCCTGGCTGAAGGTGGCGTTGACAGAACCAGACCACTCAAAATCGTCCTGGCTGAAGGTGGCGTTGACAGAACCAGACCCCTCAGCGTCATCCTGGCTGAAGGTGGCGTTGACAGAACCAGTCCCCTCAGTGTCGTCCTGGCTGAAGGTGGCGTTGACAGAACCAGACCCCTCAGCATAGTCTTGGCTGAAGGTGGCGTTGACAGAACCAGACCCCTCAGGAGAGTCCTGGCTGAAGGTAGCGTTGACAGAACCAGACCCCTCAGCATAGTCCTGGCTGAAGGTGGCATTGACAGAACCAGTCCCCTCATCATAGTCTTGGCTGAAGGTGGCGTTGACAGAACCAGATCCCTCAGCATAGTCTTGGCTGAAGGTGGCGTTGACAGAACCAGACCCCTCCTGGCTGAAGGTGGCGTTGACAGAACCAGACCCCTCAGGAGAGTCCTGGCTGAAGGTGGCGTTGACAGAACCAGACCCCTCAGGAGAGTCCTGGCTGAAGGTGGCATTGACAGAACCAGATCCCTCAAAATCGTCCTGGCTGAAGGTGGCGTTGACAGAACTAGACCCCTCAGCATAGTCTTGGCTGAAGGTGGCGTTGACAGAACCAGACCCCTCAGGAGAGTCCTGGCTGAAGGTGGCGTTGACAGAACCAGACCCCTCAGCATCATCCTGGCTGAAGGTGGCATTTACAGAACTGGATCCCTCAGCGTCATCCTGGCTAAAAGTGCCCTGCAGTTGGACAGAGTTAGAATTGTCTGGAGAGGAAGAAAGAGAAATCATTTTTTTTGTTAATAACAAAAACAACAAACATGTAAACATGTTAATATAAACTCATTACATTTGTACAAGAGCATGTCAAATTATGAAGCACAGGTCTACAAACCTTTTTCTCCAACTACTCTCCCAACATCACTCAATGAGAAATCTAAGGATCCATCTTCGACTGCGCAGCTGAAAGCTGAGAAACATATTTGACATTTTTAAAAAAACAAACAAAAAAAACAGACAAGAATCCTTATTAATGACAAACAAAAAAGAAACTCACCATGCCATACTAACTGGTGATAAAGAACTACCAAAACAGCAATTTTGATCAAACCCATTCTATACACGAACTGAGCCACTAAGACAGCCAACTCAACTGCAAAAGCTAAACTTTAAAACCAAACATGTCTTTTAAAGCCAAACAGAAAACCATTTGTACCACCTGGATGACTCGTTAACTCATTATTGGGGCAAATCTGCCAATTATTGAGATCAATAATTAATTAATCACCCAGCATACTAGCTGATGTCATATCCCACATAAGTAAAGTTTCAATGTTTATCTCTTGTGATTCAATGATCTCCACTGAAAGCAGGCCCAACAACACACACACTTAGGCCTGGTTTCACAGACAGGGCTTAGATTGAGCCAGGATTAGGCCTTAGTTCAATAAGGAAATTTGATGAGCTTTTATAAACGTGCCTTTTAAAAAACATTACTGGTCTGCATCTTGAGACAAAACAACGGCACTGGCATATTTTAATATGCGTTCAGTTAAAACAACTCAAACTTGCATTTTAGTCTGGGACTAGGTTTAAGATTTGTCTGTGAAACCAGGCAATATTCTGTTTATTCCACATCAACTGGTGAGAAAGCACCAAATAAAGAGAATAGAAAATTTGTCTCTTTGGGAAAAAAAGACTTTAGTACCATATATGCATCTAAAATTATAGATTTTCTCCAGAAACAGTCTAAACCTAGACTGAAGACACATTTACCAGACATACAGCCAACTTCTTAAAATTGCTACAGGCAACTCTATATCAGTGTAGAAGGAGGGCTCAGACATTGACTGTTTTTGTCACACAGTAAAACAACTTAACATTAATATACACATGAACCTCAGACTACTCTTGGATCATTTATTGTGTTTTTTTTTTAGTCTGAAAGGTACAGTCACAAACATCCCCTTCAGCCTTGTTTCATGGATGAAAAGACAAGGGTTTAGACTAATATCATGGGGAGTAAACTAGATTCATGTTGGGCAAACTACTCCCACAAGTAGGACTCCTTAATCATTCACTCATCTATGAATATCTGCAAAATTTTGTAGACACTTTTTCCTATCATAGTCTATCAATGCTGACTGTACATCACACCTGAACACTTCTTGGGCAAAACCGGACCTCAATACACAGGCCTTCTCCAATCCATATGATAATGATGCCATCACAAACTAATCAAAGTGGCTGTAAAGCCCTAGCGAATCTAAAAGGAAGGAGTTGACAAACCAAACCATGAAACCCATTTCAAAAGAAATAATTTATTTTGTTACACAAAATCTTGACTCATGACAAGTTAAATAGACAGGGGCTAAAACAGAACCGGAACCCTCAGCGTCATCCTAGCTGAAGGTGGCGTTGACAGAAACAGACCCCTCAGCATAGTCTTGGCTGAAGGTGGTATTGACAGAACCAGACCCCTCAGAATCGTCCTGGCTGAAGGTGGCGTTGACAGAACCAGACCCTTCAGCATAGTCTTGGCTGAAGGTGTTGTTGACAGAACCAGACCCCTCAGCATAGTCTTGGCTGAAGGTGGCGTTGACAGAACCAGATTCCTCAGCATAGTCTTGGCTGAAGGTGGCGTTGACAGAACCAGACCCCTCAGCATAATCTTGGCTGAAGGTGGCATTGACAAAACCAGACACCTCAGCGTCGTCCTGGCTGAACGTGGCGTTGACAGAACCAGACCCCTCAGCAGAGTCCTGGCTGAAGGTGGCGTTGACAGAACCAGACCCCTCAGCATAATCTTGGCTGAAAGTGGCATTGACAGAACCAGACCCCTCAGCGTCGTCCTTGCTGAAGGTGGCATTGGCAGAACCAGACCCCTCAGTGTCGTCCTGGCTGAAGGTGGCGTTGACAGAACCAGACCCCTCAGCATAGTCTTGGCTGAAGGTGTTGTTGACAGAACCAGACCCCTCAAAATCGTCCTGGCTGAAGGTGGCGTTGACAAAACTAGACCCCTCAGCGTCATCCTGGCTGAAGCTGGCGTTGACAGAACCAGACCACTCAAAATCATCCTGGCTGAAGGTGGCGTTGACAGAACCAGACCCCTCAGCGTCATCCTGGCTGAAGGTGGCGTTGACAGAACCAGTCCCCTCAGTGTCGTCCTGGCTGAAGGTGGCGTTGACAGAACCAGACCCCTCAGCATAGTCCTGGCTGAAGGTGGCGTTGACAGAACCAGACCCCTCAGGAGAGTCCTGGCTGAAGGTGGCGTTGACAGAACCAGACCCCTCATTATAATCTTGGCTGAAAGTGGCATTGACAGAACCAGACCCCTCAGCGTCGTCCTGGCTGAAGGTGGCATTGACAGAACCAGACCCCTCAGTGTCGTCCTGGCTGAAGGTGGCGTTGACAGAACCAGACCCCTCAGCAAAGTCCTGGCTGAAGGTGGCGTTGACAGAACCAGACCCCTCAGCATAATCTTGGCTGAAAGTGGCATTGACAGAACCAGACACCTCAGCGTCGTCCTGGCTGAAGGTGGCGTTGACAGAACCAGACCCCTCAGCATAATCTTGGCTGAAAGTGGCATTGACAGAACCAGTTACCTCAGCGTCGTCCTGGCTGAAGGTGGCATTGACAGAACCAGACCCCTCAGTGTCGTCCTGGCTGAAGGTGGCGTTGACAGAACCAGACCCCTCAGCATAGTCTTGGCTGAAGGTGGCGTTGACAGAACCAGACCCCTCAGCATAGTCTTGGCTGAAGGTGGCGTTGACAGAACCGGACCCATTAGGGGAGTCTTGGCTGAAGGTGGCATTGACAGAACCAGACCTCTCAGCGTCATCCTGGCTGAAGGTGGCGTTGACAGAACCAGTCCCCTCAGTGTCGTCCTGGCTGAAGGTAGCGTTGACAGAACCAGACCCCTCAGCATAGTCTTGGCTGAAGGTGGCGTTGACAGAACCAGACCCCTCAGCATAGTCTTGGCTGAAGGTGTTGTTGACAGGACCAGACCCCTCAAAATCGTCCTGGCTGAAGGTGGCGTTGACAGAACTAGACCCCTCAGCATAGTCTTGGCTGAAGGTGGCGTTGACAGAACCAGACCCCTCAGCATAGTCTTGGCTGAAGGTGGCGTTGACAGAACTAGACCCCTCAGCATAGTCTTGGCTGAAGGTGGCGTTGACAGAACCAGACCCCTCAGCATAGTCTTGGCTGAAGGTGGCGTTGACAGAACCAGACCCCTCAGGAGAGTCCTGGCTGAAGGTGGCGTTGACAGAACCAGACCCCTCAACATAGTCTTGGCTGAAGGTGGCGTTGACAGAACCAGACCCCTCAGGAGAGTCCTGGCTGAAGGTGGCGTTGACAGAATCAGTCCCCTCAGCATCATCCTGGCTGAAGGTGGCATTCACAGAACTGGATCCCTCAGCGTCATCCTGGCTAAAAGTGCCCTGCAGTTGGACAGAGTTAGAATTGTCTGGAGAGGGAGGAAGAGAAATCATTTTTTTTTGTTAATAGCAAAAACAACAAACATGTAAACATGTTAATATAAACTCATTACTTTTGTACAAGAGTATGTCAAATTATAAAGCACAGGTCTACAAACCTTTTTCTCCAACTACTCTCCCAACATCACTCAACGAGAAATCTAAGGATCCATCTTCGACCGCGCAGCTGAAAGCTGAGAAACATATTTGACATTTAAAAAAAAACAAAAAAAAAAACAGACAAGAAACCTTATTAATGACAAACAAAAAAGAAACTCACCATGCCATACTAACTGGTGATAAAGAACTACCAAAACAGCAATTTTGATCAAACCCATTCTATACACGAACTGAGCCACTAAGACAGCCAACTCAACTGCAAAAGCTAAACTTTAAAACCAAACATGTCTTTTAAAGCCAAACAGAAAACCATTTGTACCACCTGGATGACTCGTTAACTCATTATTGGGGCAAATCTGCCAATTAATGAGATCAATAATTAATTAATCACCCAGCATACTAGCTGATGTCATATCCCACATAAGTAAAGTTTCAATGTTTATCTCTTGTGATTCAATGATCTCCACTGAAAGCAGGCCCAACAACACACACACTTAGGCCTGGTTTCACAGACAGGGCTTAGATTGAGCCAGGATTAGGCCTTAGTTCAATAAGGAAATTTGATGAGCTTTTATAAACGTGCCTTTTAAAAAACATTACTGGTCTGCATCTTGAGACAAAACAACGCCACTGGCATATTTTAATATGCGTTCAGTTAAAACAGCTCAAACTTGCATTTTAGTCTGGGACTAGGTTTAAGATTTGTCTGTGAAACCAGGCAATATTCTGTTTATTCCACATCAACTGGTGAGAAAGCACCAAATAAAGAGAATAGAAAATTTGTCTCTTTGGGAAAAAAAGACTTTAGTACCAAATATGCATCTAAAATTATAGATTTTCTCCAGAAACAGTCTAAACCTAGACTGAAGACATATCTACCAGACATACAGCCAACTTCTTAAAATTGCTACAGGCAACTCTATATCAGTGTAGAAGGAGGGCTCAGAAATTGACTGTTTTTGTCACACAGTAAAACAACTTAACATTAATATACACATGAACCTCAGACTACTCTTGGATCATTTATTGTGTTTTTTTTTTTTTTAGTCTGAAAGGTACAGTCACAAACATCCCCTTCAGCCTTGTTTCATGGATGAAAAGACAAGGGTTTAGACTAATATCATGGGGAGTAAACTAGATTCATGTTGGGCAAACTACTCCCACAAGTAGGACTCCTTAATCATTCACTCATCTATGAATATCTGCAAAATTTTGTAGACACTTTTTCCTATCATAGTCTATCAATGTTGACTGTACATCACACCTGAACACTTCTTGGGCAAAACCGGACCTCAATAGACAGGCCTTCTCCAATCCACATGATAATGATGCCATCACAAACTAATCAAAGTGGCTGTAAAGCCCTAGCGAATCTAAAAGGAAGGAGTTGACAAACCAAACCATGAAACCCATTTCAAAAGAAATAATTTATTTTGTTACACAGAATCTTGACTCATGACAAGTTAAATAGACAGGGGCTAAAACAGAACCGGACCCCTCAGCGTCATCCTAGCTGAAGGTGGCGTTTACAGAACCAGACCCCTCAGGAGAGTCCTGGCTGAAGGTGGTGTTTACAGAACCAAACCCCTCAGCATAGTCTTGGCTGAAGGTGGCGTTGACAGAACCAGACCCCTCAGCATAGTCCTGGCTGAAGGTGGCGTTGACAGAACCAGAACCCTCAGCATAGTCTTGGCTGAAGGTGGCGTTGACAGAACCAGACCCCTCAGCATAGTCTTGGCTGAAGGTGGCGTTGACAGAACCAGACCCCTCAGCATAGTCTTGGCTGAAGGTGGCGTTGACAGAACCAGACACCTCAGCGTCGTCCTGGCTGAAGGTGGCGTTGACAGAACCAGACCCCTTAGCATAATCTTGGCTGAAAGTGGCATTGACAGAACCAGTTACCTCAGCGTCGTCCTGGCTGAAGGTGGCATTGACAGAACCAGACCCCTCAGTGTCGTCCTGGCTGAAGGTGGCGTTGACAGAACCAGACCCCTCAGCATAGTCTTGGCTGAAGGTGGCGTTGACAGAACCAGACCCCTCAGCATAGTCTTGGCTGAAGGTGGCGTTGACAGAACCAGACCCCTCAGCATAGTCTTGGCTGAAGGTGGCGTTGACAGAACCGGACCCATTAGGGGAGTCTTGGCTGAAGGTGGCATTGACAGAACCAGACCCCTCAGCGTCATCCTGGCTGAAGGTGGCGTTGACAGAACCAGACCCCACAGCATCATCCAGGCTGAAGGTGGCGTTGACAGAACCAGTCCCCTCAGTGTCGTCCTGGCTGAAGGTAGCGTTGACAGAACCAGACCCCTCAGGAGAGTCCTGGCTGAAGGTGGCGTTGACAGAACCAGACCCCTCAGCATAGTCTTGGCTGAAGGTGGCGTTGACAGAACCAGTCCCCTCAGTGTCGTCCTGGCTGAAGGTAGCGTTGACAGAACCAGACCCCTCAGGAGAGTCCTGGCTGAAGGTGGCGTTGACAGAACCAGACCCCTCAAAATCGTCCTGGCTGAAGGTGGCATTGACAGAACCAGACCCCTCAGCATAGTCTTGGCTGAAGGTGGCATTGACAGAACCAGATCCCTCAGCATAGTCTTGGCTGAAGGTGGCGTTGACAGAACCAGACCCCTCAGGAGAGTCCTGGCTGAAGGTGGCGTTGACAGAACCAGACCCCTCAGGAGAGTCCTGGCTGAAGGTGGCGTTGACAGAACCAGACCCCTCAGGAGAGTCCTGGCTGAAGGTGGCATTTACAGAACTGGATCCCTCAGCGTCATCCTGGCTAAAAGTGCCCTGCAGTTGGACAGAGTTAGAATTGTCTGGAGAGGGAGGAAGAGAAATCATTTTTTTTGTTAATAGCAAAAACAACAAACATGTAAACATGTTAATATAAACTCATTACTTTTGTACAAGAGTATGTCAAATTATGAAGCACAGGTCTACAAACCTTTTTCTCCAACTACTCTCCCAACATCACTCAACGAGAAATCTAAGGATCCATCTTCGACTGCGCAGCTGAAAGCTGAGAAACATATTTGACATTTAAAAAAAACAGACAAGAAACCTTATTAATGACAAACAAAAAAGAAACTCACCATGCCATACTAACTGGTGATAAAGAACTACCAAAACAGCAATTTTGATCAAACCCATTCTATAACACAAACTGAACCACTAAGACAGCCAATTCAACTGCAAAAACTAAAGTTTCAAACCAAACATGTCTTTTAAAGCCAAACAGAAAACCATTTGTACCACCTGGATGACTCGTTAACTCATTATTGGGGCAAATCTGCTAATTAATGAGATCAATAATTAATTAATCACCCAGCATACTAGCTGATGTCATATCCCACATAAGTAAAGTTTCAATGTTTATCTCTTGTGATTCAATGATCTCCACTGAAAGAAGGCCCAACAACACACACACTTAGGCCTGGTTTCACAGACAGGGCTTAGATTGAGCCAGGATTAGGCCTCAGTTCAATTAGGAAATTTGATGAGCTTTTATAAACGTGCCTTTCAAAAAATATTACTGGTCTGCATCTTGAGACAAAACAACGGCACTGGTATATTTTAATATGCGTTCAGTTAAAACAACTCAAACTTGCATTTTAGTCTGGGACTAGGTTTAAGATTTGTCTGTGAAACCAGGCAATATTCTGTTATTCCACATCAACTGGTGAGAAAGCACCAAATAAAGAGAACAGAAAATGTAAAGTTGTCTCATTGGAAAAAAATACTTTAGTACCATATATGCATCTAAAATTATAGATTTTCTCCAGAAACAGCCTAAACCTAGACTGAAGACACATCTGCCAGACATACAGCCAACTTCTTAAAATTGCTACAGGCAACTCTATATCAGTGTGGAAGGAGGGCTCAGAAATCGACTGTTTTTGTCACACAGTGAAAACTTAAAATTTTTATTTCATTTCATTTCAGTTTATTTATATAGGGACAGTACAAAAAAACATGATCCCAGTCAAAGCTGGAAAATATGTATTGTACATAGAGAGTATAGCAAGAGCTAATTTGCATCTCAGGTCCCTAGAAAGGCTTTTCTAATAAGAAAAATAAATAAAACAACAAATTACTACTCATAGAATAAAACTACCACAATATGTCACTTATAGACGTAGATGTCACTCAAGTACCAACCAAAATTTATACCAGAAATGAGCTTGTAACTTAAGCATAAAACTTCACATGCACTTGTACGTTACATTACACTCTTACAGTGCATTTTAATAAGATAGAATAAAACTTTTACTTATACATATTACAGTTTTACATACTAAAATGGTTACATTTAAATATGCGAGCAGTTCTGTTTTATTTTAAACCACCGCTTTACCTTTAATGTGAAGGACTTTATTTCAGGAATTGCCTTATACTCATTTTGCAGCAGGTTCCAGAGTTTGGAGCCCTCAACAGAAAAGGCTCTAATAATAATAAACCTCAGACTACTCATGGATCATTTAATGTGTTTTTTTAGTCTGAAAGGTAAAGTCACAAACATCCCCTTCAGCCTTGTTTCATGGATGAAAAGACAAGGGTTTAGAGTAATATCATGGGGAGCAGTGGCGCAAAAAGTGGGTATGCGCTATATGCGGAGCATAGGGGCGCAGCACCATAGGGAATGTGGAGATGACGTCACGCCGTGTTGCATTATGGGTCCGCCGCCATATTTACAGGATCGCGCCCAATACCGCTGTATTTAAATGCATGTGTTGGAGGATGTGTTTGGATTTTCTGTCGAGATTTTAATAAACGTCGATATGGTTGTTCAGTTCAACTACCATAGCAGGTCACACGATCGTTCAGGGAGGAAACTGAACAATGGAATACGTTTGTTCACCTTTCTTTCTTGGAAAAAACAACAAGGGAAGCAGGTCGAGGAGCTGACGAGAAGACGCCGGATCGCGTGGGGTGCTGAAGTCATGAGGAAAAACTTTACTTACTGTCCTCCACTGCATACTACGTTTGTTAAAAGTTGTACAAAGCAAGAGGTTGTGTATTGTATATTCCTCTATGAGGAGGATAGTTGATGAATGATGTTGAATGTGTGGTTCATGTTAGCAGATGATAAAGCCAGGACACATTGCATGAATCAAATTATATTTATTTTGTTTTCAATTAACAATTTGCTTTGATATTCTGTACATCTTTTTACATGCCTTTTTTTAAAATGTTTGTGAATCATGTTTTTATATAACTGCTTAATAAATGCATTAAGTGACTTCTCTGTTTCTGTACTGATTGCATCCACAAAGACCCTTTAAGTACACATAAATGGGCAAAGATACATCAAACTATTTTAAAATAAACGACCAAATACCCTCATCATTTTTACACGTGTCAACATTAAATGATGACAATAAGGCACAGTTTTATTTAACAAGTTACCACATCTTGTGGCATTATAAAGTAATGTACAATTTTTTATCTTGCACAACCTATGAAAACTAAACATATGCTGAAAATAGCAAGTTAACATTAACTATGAGAGCTGCTTTTCAGGTAAAATAGCTTGAACTTTATGCACAATACTAATCAACTTAGCATAGGCTTAGAACACCAAAACTAAATCAGATGTATCAACGTTGTTTATCGCGGATAGTTTGTCCAAATAACGTTTTTTGGCAGTGGCATTTAGTTTATCCCGGTAGGGTCCCTTCTCTTTTTCTTTAAACATCTCCATTTCTTCCGTTCTTCTTCAATTTTACCTCGTTTTAGCCAAACACCCACTATTATAGCGAAGGTAAACAGAGATCGTGCCTGTAAAGATGGCGCCCACGTCCCATAATGCAACACGGCGTGACGTACCTCCACATTCCCTATGGGGGGCGCCAAAGCGATGGTAAAAAAAAAAAAAAAAATTTAAAAAAAATTTTAATAAAAAAAATATATATATTGTATTTTCTATATGTAGCTGCTGTTGTAAGTTTCTAAATCTTTTTTGCATTTCTTAAATGTTATATAAAATTTTAGAGGACTAAAAGGCTAGAGTAGGCGCCCTCATGGAGAAGGGGGGCGGGGTAATATCGCGTCATTCGCGTGCGGGCGGGGGCGCCGTGAGCGCTGAGCGAGCAGGTACGAGACTACGAGTAGTGAGTGAGTTGTCGTCGAAAAAGATGGATAAAACAAAATGCTGGGGGGCTAAAAATAGAAAAAGAAAGAGGGAAAAGGAGATGGCATGTCAATTAATGCGACAGCAGCTAAATAAGTGCATGCTGAAAGCCAACAGGTAGGATTTAAAGTGTGACATCCAGGCATGTATGCTATCTATATATCTGTGGCCATCGGGACTAACGTTATGAAAGTTTCCTTTATTTTTTCAGTGCATTTGTTTTACAATATATGGCTATTACTATCATGGGATTAATATTATAACTATTATTATGTAGTAGTGTAATGTAGACACTAACTAAAAGAGGTTTGAATTTTTCTTTGTTTAATTTGCACACTGAATATGGGTTGGAGCTTTTAATTTTGAACTCTCAAAGTGCACCAGACTGCTGAATTTAACAGCTTAAGAACACAAAATTGTCTTAGGGGGGGATGGGGGGCATGCCCCTGAACCCCCCTAGAAAAACAGAGGTCCACCTACCACAGTTTTACCTAAAATCCTGTGAGAAATACTGGTATTGCTGTTCCAATGGAGCTTAGTTTTTTTAGGGGGGTTCATCACGGTGGAGTATTTATAGTTTAATTGTATTAATAAATGACAATTTTGCACTTATTTTATCTGTTAGCTCTCCCAGGGCCGCATTAAGCGCTCACTGG
Organism: Tiaroga cobitis; assembly: GCA_030578255.1. NCBI lineage: Eukaryota > Metazoa > Chordata > Actinopteri > Cypriniformes > Leuciscidae > Tiaroga > Tiaroga cobitis. The sequence continues at coordinate 800,984 of CM060613.1, forward strand.
GCCCCGGGGCTATGAGTTACTGCAGGGCCCCCCCACCACTTTAGGCCACCAACTACATGAGCTAAATGTTATATCATTATACGAGTCATTTTATCCATCTATGATATTCTTCACAGTTAAGATATATTACTTTTAACACGATTTTTTATCATATCAAAATGTAATGCCACTAAAATTTCATAATTCTTGTGACTAATTTCAATATCACAAAAAATAATATAGCTTAAGAAAAGAATCTCAAGCTTACTGATGACAAGAGTCACAAATAACAGAACAAAGGCACATAAGAAATCGACCTACTTGATAAACTTAAAGCACTGAATAATATTATATTGTATAAAGTAATCAAAATATACAATACATAGTTTTCACTATAAATTCAACAATTTATTCTTATTAATTTTACAAAAGTGATTCAGTCAAGGGCAGTAAATTACTTTCTTTCTGATGTTTGATTAACATTATTGACACAAAAGGCGACAGCAGCTTTATTAGCAGATTCTGTCACTTTAAGACCTCAGGGTCGGACCTCAAGTGCGCTGCCGCTGTGCAAAACCGTCTCAAGTTTACCATGGTCTCAAAACGAGCATTTACTAAATGAATTCTCTCCCGCTGCTTACTGTACATGAGCAGTTTAAAATAATTTGTGTCCAAACCACAATGCTTAAAAACGCGTTTAAATAAACTTACATCATGATGGCGCAGCAAAATTGACATATTTCTACCGGATATATATTATCGCCAGCCCTTTAGGCGAATAGCGTTAGATCAAACACAAAAGCAATATCATACATACATCAAGTTAATATTCAAACTTACCGAAAATTTCTGGGGTCGATCATGACGCTGTGTTTTAAGAATAGTCTAGACTAGAATGAAGTGAAGAGTGGAGGCGATTTATTGGTTGATGCATATTCTAATAAGGCGCAGGCAGCCTTCTATAGGCCAACGTGCAGCAGCAGGTCGATCGTTCACAAGTTAAATATATAAATGTATTTGTTATATTAAATTAAAACGTGACGTTTTAATTCACCATGTCCTGCTGCCCACGGGGGTTTGATTGACAGGCGGCCTGGCCAATCATAACGCTGAATACGCAATTTTGTCCGACAACAAAGCTGTCAGTAGATTAACGTCGGTGGACTTGAACTTGAAAACGGTATTGTTTAAATTACTTAAATGACAGTATTTGAAAGTTGAGACTTTGTTTCATATCAACAGTAAGCTGCTCTGAACTCTCTCTCGTAGTCACTCGGTGTAATGTTAGTCTTTGCCCCGCGATGTATTTTTCACTGCGTGAGTGAGAACATGACGTGCGTGACTCGTGAGAGCCGCCTGGCTTGTCATACAGTAAATAAAAAAGGCGGGTCTTTGCGAACGTCTCTATAATATTAATGAAAATGATTCCATGATAATGCATGAAATATATGGCAAAGCGCCACTAAATAACAGGGCTAATTTGTGGGGGGGCGTTGCGTGGTAAGGCTTTGGCAATCAGATGGCTAGCAGTGCTCCACAGCCAATCACGGGCCCCCTCCTTGCTCGGGCCCCGGGGCTTTAGCCCCGCCTAGCCCTATTGTTAATGCGGCCGTGTAGCTCTCACTCGTTCCTACTCGCTTATTACATGGCACACTTATTTATTTTTCTTTTTTTGGTGGGGGGGGGGGGGGCGCAAAAATTGTTGCTGCATACCCCTCTGACACTGGGTAGTTGCGCCCCTGATGGGGAGTAAACTAGATTCATGTTGGGCAAACTACTCCTTCAAACTGCTTCTACAAGTAAGTAGGACTCCTTAATCATTCACTCATCTATGAATATCCAAAATTTTGTAAACACTTTTTCCTATCATAGTCTATCATTGTTGACTGTACTTCACAGCTGAACACTTCTTGGGCAAAACCAGACCTCAATAGACAGGCCTTCTGCAATCCACATGACAATGCTGCCATCACAAAATAAACCAAGTGGCTGTAAAACCTTAGCGAACCTAAAAGAAAGGAGTTGACTAACCAAACTATGAAACCCAATCCAAAAAAAAAAAAATTTATTTTGTTACACAGAATCTTGACTCATAACAAGTAAAATAGACATGGGCTAAAACAGATCCAGACCCCTCAGCATCATCCTAGCTGAAGGTGGCGTTGACAGAACCAGACCCCTCAAAATCGTCCTGGCTGAAGGTGGCGTTGACAGAACTAGACCCCTCAGCATAGTCTTGGCTGAAGGTGGCGTTGACAGAACTAGACCCCTCAGCATAGTCCTGGCTGAAGGTGGCGTTGACAGAACCAGACACCTCAGCGTCGTCCTGGCTGAAGGTGGCGTTGACAGAACTAGACCCCTCAGCATAATCTTGGCTGAAGGTGGCGTTGACAGAACCAGACCCCTCAGCAGAGTCCTGGCTGAAGGTGGCGTTGACAGAACCAGACCCCTCAGCAGAGTCCTGGCTGAAGGTGTTGTTGACAGAACCAGACCCCTCAAAATCGTCCTGGCTGAAGGTGGCGTTGACAGAACTAGACCCCTCAGCATAGTCTTGGCTGAAGGTGGCGTTGACAGAACTAGACCCCTCAGCATAATCTTGGCTGAAGGTGGCATTGACAGAACCAGACCCCTCAGCAGAGTCCTGGCTGAAGGTGGCGTTGACAGAACCAGACCCCTCAGCAGAGTCCTGGCTGAAGGTGGCGTTGACAGAACCAGACCCCTCAGCGTCGTCCTGGCTGAAGGTGGCATTGGCAGTACCAGACCCCTCAGTGTCGTCCTGGCTGAAGGTGGCGTTGACAGAACCAGAACCCTCAGCATAATCTTGGCTGAAAGTGGCGTTGACAGAACCAGAACCCTCAGCATAATCTTGGCTGAAAGTGGCATTGACAGAACCAGACACCTCAGTGTCGTCCTGGCTGAAGGTGGCGTTGACAGAACCAGACCCCTCAGCATAGTCTTGGCTGAAGGTGGCGTTGACAGAACCAGACCCCTCAGCATAGTCTTGGCTGAAGGTGGCGTTGACAGAACCAGACCCCTCAGCATAGTCTTGGCTGAAGGTGGCGTTTACAGAACCAGACCCCTCAGGAGAGTCCTGGCTGAAGGTGGCGTTGACAGAACCAGACCCCTCAGCATAGTCTTGGCTGAAGGTGGCGTTGACAGAACCAGACCCCTCAGCATAGTCTTGGCTGAAGGTGGCGTTGACAGAACCAGACCCCTCAGCATCATCTTGGCTGAAAGTGGCATTAACAGAACCAGACATCTCAGCGTCGTCCTGACTGAAGGTGGCATTGACAGAACCAGACCCCTCAGGAGAGTCCTGGCTGAAGGTGGCGTTGACAGAACCAGACCCCTCAGCATAGTCCTGGCTGAAGGTGGCGTTGACAGAACCAGACCCCTCAGGAGAGTCCTGGCTGAAGGTGGCGTTGACAGAACCAGAGCCCTCAGGAGAGTCCTGGCTGAAGGTGGCGTTGACAGAACCAGACCCCTCAAAATCGTCCTGGCTGAAGGTGGCGTTGACAGAACCAGACCCCTCAGCATAGTCTTGGCTGAAGGTGGCGTTGACAGAACCAGACCCCTCAGGAGAGTCCTGGCTGAAGGTGGCGTTGACAGAACCAGAGCCCTCAGGAGAGTCCTGGCTGAAGGTGGCGTTGACAGAACCAGACCCCTCAAAATCGTCCTGGCTGAAGGTGGCGTTGACAGAACCAGACCCCTCAGCATAGTCTTGGCTGAAGGTGGCATTGACAGAACCAGACCCCTCAGCATGGTCTTGGCTGAAGGTGGCGTTGACAGAACCGGACCCATTAGGGGAGTCTTGGCTGAAGGTGGCGTTGAAAGAACCAGACCCCTCAGCGTCATCCTGGCTGAAGGTGGCGTTGACAGAACCAGACCCCACAGCATCGTCCTGGCTGAAGGTGGCGTTGACAGAACCAGTCCCCTCAGCATCGTCCTGGCTGAAGGTGGCATTCACAGAACTGGATCCCTCAGCGTCATCCTGGCTAAAAGTGCCCTGCAGTTGGACAGAGTTAGAATTGTCTGGAGAGGGAGAAAGAGAAATCATTTTTTTTGTTAATAGCAAAAACAACAAACATGTAAACATGTTAATATAAACTCATTACTTTTGTACAAGAGTATGTCAAATTATGAAGCACAGGTCTACAAACCTTTTTCTCCAACTACTCTCCCAACATCACTCAAGGAGAAGTCCAAGGATCCATCTTCGACTGCGCAACTGAAAGCTGAGAAACATATTTGACATTTAAAAAAAACACACAAAAAAAACAGACAAGAAACCTTATTAATGACAAACAAAAAAGAAACTCACCATGCCATACTAACTGGTGATAAAAAACTACCAAAACAGCAATTTTGATCAAACCCATTCTATAACACAAACTGAACCACTAAGACAGCCAATTCAACTGCAAAAACTAAAGTTTCAAACCAAACATGTCTTTTAAAGCCAAACAGAAAACCATTTGTACCACCTGGATGACTCGTTAACTCATTATTGGGGCAAATCTGCTAATTAATGAGATCAATAATTAATTAATCACCCAGCATTCTAGCTGATGTCATATCCCACATAAGTAAAGTTTCAATGTTTATCTCTTGTGATTCAATGATCTCCACTGAAAGAAGGCCCAACAACACACACACTTAGGCCTGGTTTCACAGACAGGGCTTAGATTGAGCCAGGATTAGGCCTCAGTTCAATTAGGAAATTTGATGAGCTTTTATAAACGTGCCTTTCAAAAAATATTACTGGTCTGCATCTTGAGACAAAACAACGGCACTGGTATATTTTAATATGCGTTCAGTTAAAACAACTCAAACTTGCATTTTAGTCTGGGACTAGGTTTAAGATTTGTCTGTGAAACCAGGCAATATTCTGTTATTCCACATCAACTGGTGAGAAAGCACCAAATAAAGAGAACAGAAAATGTAAAGTTGTCTCATTGGAAAAAAATACTTTAGTACCATATATGCATCTAAAATTATAGATTTTCTCCAGAAACAGCCTAAACCTAGACTGAAGACACATCTGCCAGACATACAGCCAACTTCTTAAAATTGCTACAGGCAACTCTATATCAGTGTGGAAGGAGGGCTCAGAAATCGACTGTTTTTGTCACACAGTGAAAACTTAAAATTTTTATTTCATTTCATTTCAGTTTATTTATATAGGGACAGTACAAAAAAACATGATCCCAGTCAAAGCTGGAAAATATGTATTGTACATAGAGAGTATAGCAAGAGCTAATTTGCATCTCAGGTCCCTAGAAAGGCTTTTCTAATAAGAAAAATAAATAAAACAACAAATTACTACTCATAGAATAAAACTACCACAATATGTCACTTATAGACGTAGATGTCACTCAAGTACCAACCAAAATTTATACCAGAAATGAGCTTATAACTTAAGCATAAAACTTCACATGCACTTGTACGTTACATTACACTCTTACAGTGCATTTTAATAAGATAGAATAAAACTTTTACTTATACATATTACAGTTTTACATACTAAAATGGTTACATTTAAATATGCGAGCAGTTCTGTTTTATTTTAAACCACCGCTTTACCTTTAATGTGAAGGACTTTATTTCAGGAATTGCCTTATACTCATTTTGCAGCAGGTTCCAGAGTTTGGAGCCCTCAACAGAAAAGGCTCTAATAATAATAAACCTCAGACTACTCATGGATCATTTAATGTGTTTTTTTAGTCTGAAAGGTAAAGTCACAAACATCCCCTTCAGCCTTGTTTCATGGATGAAAAGACAAGGGTTTAGAGTAATATCATGGGGAGCAGTGGCGCAAAAAGTGGGTATGCGCTATATGCGGAGCATAGGGGCGCAGCACCATAGGGAATGTGGAGATGACGTCACGCCGTGTTGCATTATGGGTCCGCCGCCATATTTACAGGATCGCGCCCAATACCGCTGTATTTAAATGCATGTGTTGGAGGATGTGTTTGGATTTTCTGTCGAGATTTTAATAAACGTCGATATGGTTGTTCAGTTCAACTACCATAGCAGGTCACACGATCGTTCAGGGAGGAAACTGAACAATGGAATACGTTTGTTCACCTTTCTTTCTTGGAAAAAACAACAAGGGAAGCAGGTCGAGGAGCTGACGAGAAGACGCCGGATCGCGTGGGGTGCTGAAGTCATGAGGAAAAACTTTACTTACTGTCCTCCACTGCATACTACGTTTGTTAAAAGTTGTACAAAGCAAGAGGTTGTGTATTGTATATTCCTCTATGAGGAGGATAGTTGATGAATGATGTTGAATGTGTGGTTCATGTTAGCAGATGATAAAGCCAGGACACATTGCATGAATCAAATTATATTTATTTTGTTTTCAATTAACAATTTGCTTTGATATTCTGTACATCTTTTTACATGCCTTTTTTTAAAATGTTTGTGAATCATGTTTTTATATAACTGCTTAATAAATGCATTAAGTGACTTCTCTGTTTCTGTACTGATTGCATCCACAAAGACCCTTTAAGTACACATAAATGGGCAAAGATACATCAAACTATTTTAAAATAAACGACCAAATACCCTCATCATTTTTACACGTGTCAACATTAAATGATGACAATAAGGCACAGTTTTATTTAACAAGTTACCACATCTTGTGGCATTATAAAGTAATGTACAATTTTTTATCTTGCACAACCTATGAAAACTAAACATATGCTGAAAATAGCAAGTTAACATTAACTATGAGAGCTGCTTTTCAGGTAAAATAGCTTGAACTTTATGCACAATACTAATCAACTTAGCATAGGCTTAGAACACCAAAACTAAATCAGATGTATCAACGTTGTTTATCGCGGATAGTTTGTCCAAATAACGTTTTTTGGCAGTGGCATTTAGTTTATCCCGGTAGGGTCCCTTCTCTTTTTCTTTAAACATCTCCATTTCTTCCGTTCTTCTTCAATTTTACCTCGTTTTAGCCAAACACCCACTATTATAGCGAAGGTAAACAGAGATCGTGCCTGTAAAGATGGCGCCCACGTCCCATAATGCAACACGGCGTGACGTACCTCCACATTCCCTATGGGGGGCGCCAAAGCGATGGTAAAAAAAAAAAAAAAAATTTAAAAAAAATTTTAATAAAAAAAATATATATATTGTATTTTCTATATGTAGCTGCTGTTGTAAGTTTCTAAATCTTTTTTGCATTTCTTAAATGTTATATAAAATTTTAGAGGACTAAAAGGCTAGAGTAGGCGCCCTCATGGAGAAGGGGGGCGGGGTAATATCGCGTCATTCGCGTGCGGGCGGGGGCGCCGTGAGCGCTGAGCGAGCAGGTACGAGACTACGAGTAGTGAGTGAGTTGTCGTCGAAAAAGATGGATAAAACAAAATGCTGGGGGGCTAAAAATAGAAAAAGAAAGAGGGAAAAGGAGATGGCATGTCAATTAATGCGACAGCAGCTAAATAAGTGCATGCTGAAAGCCAACAGGTAGGATTTAAAGTGTGACATCCAGGCATGTATGCTATCTATATATCTGTGGCCATCGGGACTAACGTTATGAAAGTTTCCTTTATTTTTTCAGTGCATTTGTTTTACAATATATGGCTATTACTATCATGGGATTAATATTATAACTATTATTATGTAGTAGTGTAATGTAGACACTAACTAAAAGAGGTTTGAATTTTTCTTTGTTTAATTTGCACACTGAATATGGGTTGGAGCTTTTAATTTTGAACTCTCAAAGTGCACCAGACTGCTGAATTTAACAGCTTAAGAACACAAAATTGTCTTAGGGGGGGATGGGGGGCATGCCCCTGAACCCCCCTAGAAAAACAGAGGTCCACCTACCACAGTTTTACCTAAAATCCTGTGAGAAATACTGGTATTGCTGTTCCAATGGAGCTTAGTTTTTTTAGGGGGGTTCATCACGGTGGAGTATTTATAGTTTAATTGTATTAATAAATGACAATTTTGCACTTATTTTATCTGTTAGCTCTCCCAGGGCCGCATTAAGCGCTCACTGGGCCCCGGGGCTATGAGTTACTGCAGGGCCCCCCCACCACTTTAGGCCACCAACTACATGAGCTAAATGTTATATCATTATACGAGTCATTTTATCCATCTATGATATTCTTCACAGTTAAGATATATTACTTTTAACACGATTTTTTATCATATCAAAATGTAATGCCACTAAAATTTCATAATTCTTGTGACTAATTTCAATATCACAAAAAATAATATAGCTTAAGAAAAGAATCTCAAGCTTACTGATGACAAGAGTCACAAATAACAGAACAAAGGCACATAAGAAATCGACCTACTTGATAAACTTAAAGCACTGAATAATATTATATTGTATAAAGTAATCAAAATATACAATACATAGTTTTCACTATAAATTCAACAATTTATTCTTATTAATTTTACAAAAGTGATTCAGTCAAGGGCAGTAAATTACTTTCTTTCTGATGTTTGATTAACATTATTGACACAAAAGGCGACAGCAGCTTTATTAGCAGATTCTGTCACTTTAAGACCTCAGGGTCGGACCTCAAGTGCGCTGCCGCTGTGCAAAACCGTCTCAAGTTTACCATGGTCTCAAAACGAGCATTTACTAAATGAATTCTCTCCCGCTGCTTACTGTACATGAGCAGTTTAAAATAATTTGTGTCCAAACCACAATGCTTAAAAACGCGTTTAAATAAACTTACATCATGATGGCGCAGCAGAATTGACATATTTCTACCGGATATATATTATCGCCAGCCCTTTAGGCGAATAGCGTTAGATCAAACACAAAAGCAATATCATACATACATCAAGTTAATATTCAAACTTACCGAAAATTTCTGGGGTCGATCATGACGCTGTGTTTTAAGAATAGTCTAGACTAGAATGAAGTGAAGAGTGGAGGCGATTTATTGGTTGATGCATATTCTAATAAGGCGCAGGCAGCCTTCTATAGGCCAACGTGCAGCAGCAGGTCGATCGTTCACAAGTTAAATATATAAATGTATTTGTTATATTAAATTAAAACGTGACGTTTTAATTCACCATGTCCTGCTGCCCACGGGGGTTTGATTGACAGGCGGCCTGGCCAATCATAACGCTGAATACGCAATTTTGTCCGACAACAAAGCTGTCAGTAGATTAACGTCGGTGGACTTGAACTTGAAAACGGTATTGTTTAAATTACTTAAATGACAGTATTTGAAAGTTGAGACTTTGTTTCATATCAACAGTAAGCTGCTCTGAACTCTCTCTCGTAGTCACTCGGTGTAATGTTAGTCTTTGCCCCGCGATGTATTTTTCACTGCGTGAGTGAGAACATGACGTGCGTGACTCGTGAGAGCCGCCTGGCTTGTCATACAGTAAATAAAAAAGGCGGGTCTTTGCGAACGTCTCTATAATATTAATGAAAATGATTCCATGATAATGCATGAAATATATGGCAAAGCGCCACTAAATAACAGGGCTAATTTGTGGGGGGGCGTTGCGTGGTAAGGCTTTGGCAATCAGATGGCTAGCAGTGCTCCACAGCCAATCACGGGCCCCCTCCTTGCTCGGGCCCCGGGGCTTTAGCCCCGCCTAGCCCTATTGTTAATGCGGCCGTGTAGCTCTCACTCGTTCCTACTCGCTTATTACATGGCACACTTATTTATTTTTCTTTTTTTGGTGGGGGGGGGGGGGGCGCAAAAATTGTTGCTGCATACCCCTCTGACACTGGGTAGTTGCGCCCCTGATGGGGAGTAAACAAGATTCATGTTGGGCAAACTACTCCTTCAAACTGCTTCTACAAGTAAGTAGGACTCCTTAATCATTCACTCATCTATGAATATCCAAAATTTTGTAAACACTTTTTCCTATCATAGTCTATCATTGTTGACTGTACTTCACAGCTGAACACTTCTTGGGCAAAACCAGACCTCAATAGACAGGCCTTCTGCAATCCACATGACAATGCTGCCATCACAAAATAAACCAAGTGGCTGTAAAACCTTAGCGAACCTAAAAGAAAGGAGTTGACTAACCAAACTATGAAACCCAATCCAAAAAAAAAAAAATTTATTTTGTTACACAGAATCTTGACTCATAACAAGTAAAATAGACAGGGGCTAAAACAGATCCAGACCCCTCAGCATCATCCTAGCTGAAGGTGGCGTTGACAGAACCAGACCCCTCAGCATAGTCTTGGCTGAAGGTGTTGTTGACAGAACTAGACCCCTCAGCATAGTCTTGGCTGAAGGTGGCGTTGACAGAACCAGATTCCTCAGCAAAGTCTTGGCTGAAGGTGGCGTTGACAGAACCAGACCCCTCAGGAGAGTCCTGGCTGAAGGTGGCGTTGACAGAACCAGACACCTCAGCGTCGTGCTGGCTGAAGGTGGCGTTGACAGAACCAGACCCCTCAGCAGAGTCCTGGCTGAAGGTGGCGTTGACAGAACCAGACCCCTCAGCATAATCTTGACTGAAAGTGGCATTGACAGAACCAGACACCTCAGCGTCGTCCTGGCTGAAGGTGGCGTTGACAGAACAAGAACCCTCAGCATAATCTTGGCTGAAAGTGGCGTTGACAGAACCAGAACCCTCAGCATAGTCTTGGCTGAAGGTGTTGTTGACAGAACTAGACCCCTCAGCATAGTCTTGGCTGAAGGTGGCGTTGACAGAACCAGATTCCTCAGCAAAGTCTTGGCTGAAGGTGGCGTTGACAGAACCAGACCCCTCAGCATAGTCTTGGCTGAAGGTGGCATTGACAGAACCAGACACCTCAGCGTCGTGCTGGCTGAAGGTGGCGTTGACAGAACCAGACCCCTCAGCAGAGTCCTGGCTGAAGGTGGCGTTGACAGAACCAGACCCCTCAGCATAATCTTGACTGAAAGTGGCATTGACAGAACCAGACACCTCAGCGTCGTCCTGGCTGAAGGTGGCGTTGACAGAACAAGAACCCTCAGCATAATCTTGGCTGAAAGTGGCGTTGACAGAACCAGAACCCTCAGCATAATCTTGGCTGAAAGTGGCATTGACAGAACCAGACACCTCAGTGTCGTCCTGGCTGAAGGTGGCGTTGACAGAACCAGAACCCTCAGCATAATCTTGGCTGAAAGTGGCATTGACAGAACCAGACACCTCAGTGTCGTCCTGGCTGAAGGTGGCGTTGACAGAACCAGACCCCTCAGCATAGTCTTGGCTGAAGGTGGCGTTGACAGAACCAGACCCCTCAGCATAGTCTTGGCTGAAGGTGGCGTTGACAGAACCAGACCCCTCAGCATAATCTTGGCTGAAAGTGGCATTAACAGAACCAGACACCTCAGCGTCGTCCTGGCTGAAGGTGGCATTGACAGAACCAGACCCCTCAGGAGAGTCCTGGCTGAAGGTGGCGTTGACAGAACCAGACCCCTCAGCATAGTCCTGGCTGAAGGTGGCGTTGACAGAACCAGACCCCTCAGCATAGTCTTGGCTGAAGGTGTTGTTGACAGAACCAGACCCCTCAAAATCGTCCTGGCTGAAGGTGGCATTGACAGAACCAGATCCCTCAGCATAGTCTTGGCTGAAGGTGGCGTTGACAGAACCAGATCCCTCAGCATAGTCTTGGCTGAAGGTGGCGTTGACAGAACCAGAGCCCTCAGGAGAGTCCTGGCTGAAGGTGGCGTTGACAGAACCAGACCCCTCAGGAGAGTCCTGGCTGAAGGTGGCGTTGACAGAACCAGACCCCTCAAAATCGTCCTGGCTGAAGGTGGCGTTGACAGAACTAGACCCCTCAGCATAGTCTTGGCTGAAGGTGGCGTTGACAGAACCAGACCCCTCAGCATCATCCTGGCTGAAGGTGGCATTTACAGAACTGGATCCCTCAGCGTCATCCTGGCTAAAAGTGCCCTGCAGTTGGACAGAGTTAGAATTGTCTGGAGAGGGAGAAAGAGAAATCATTTTTTTTGTTAATAACAAAAACAACAAACATGTAAACATGTTAATATAAACTCATTACATTTGTACAAGAGCATGTCAAATTATGAAGTACAGGTCTACAAACCTTTTTCTCCAACTACTCTCCCAACATCACTCAATGAGAAATCTAAGGATCCATCTTGGACTGCGCAGCTGAAAGCTGAGAAACATATTTGACATTTTTAAAAAAACAAACAAAAAAAACAGACAAGAATCCTTATTAATGACAAACAAAAAAGAAACTCACCATGCCATACTAACTGGTGATAAAGAACTACCAAAACAGCAATTTTGATCAAACCCATTCTATACACGAACTGAGCCACTAAGACAGCCAACTCAACTGCAAAAGCTAAACTTTAAAACCAAACATGTCTTTTAAAGCCAAACAGAAAACCATTTGTACCACCTGGATGACTCGTTAACTCATTATTGGGGCAAATCTGCCTTAGATTGAGCCAGGATTAGGCCTTAGTTCAATAAGGAAATTTGATGCGCTTTTATAAACGTGCCTTTTAAAAAACATTACTGGTCTGCATCTTGAGACAAAACAACGGCACTGGCATATTTTAATATGCGTTCAGTTAAAACAACTCAAACTTGCATTTTAGTCTGGGACTAGGTTTAAGATTTGTCTGTGAAACCAGGCAATATTCTGTTTATTCCACATCAACTGGTGAGAAAGCACCAAATAAAGAGAATAGAAAATTTGTCTCTTTGGGAAAAAAAGACTTTAGTACCAAATATGCATCTAAAATTATAGATTTTCTCCAGAAACAGTATAAACCTAGACTGAAGACACATCTGCCAGACATACAGCCAACTTCTTAAAATTGCTACAGGCAACTCTATATCAGTGTAGAAGGAGGGCTCAGAAATTGACTGTTTTTGTCACACAGTAAAACAACTTAACATTAATATACACATGAACCTCAGACTACTCTTGGATCATTTATTGTGGTTTTTTTTTTAGTCTGAAAGGTACAGTCACAAACATCCCCTTCAGCCTTGTTTCATGGATGAAAAGACAAGGGTTTAGACTAATATCATGGGGAGTAAACTAGATTCATGTTGGGCAAACTACTCCCACAAGTAGGACTCCTTAATCATTCACTCATCTATGAATATCTGCAAAATTTTGTAGACACTTTTCCCTATCATAGTCTATCAATGTTGACTGTACATCACACCTGAACACTTCTTGGGCAAAACCGGACCTCAATAGACAGGCCTTCTCCAATCCACATGATAATGATGCCATCACAAACTAATCAAAGTGGCTGTAAAGTCCTAGCGAATCTAAAAGAAAGGAGTTGACAAACCAAACCATGAAACCCATTTCAAAAGAAATAATTTATTTTGTTACACAGAATCTTGACAAGTTAAATAGACAGGGGCTAAAACAGAACCGGAACCCTCAGCGTCATCCTAGCTGAAGGTGGCGTTGACAGAACCAGACCCCTCAGCATAGTCTTGGCTGAAGGTGGCGTTGACAGAACCAGACCCCTCAGCATCGTCCTGGCTGAAGGTGGCGTTGACAGAACCAGACCCCTCAGCATAGTCTTGGCTGAAGGTGTTGTTGACAGACCCAGACCCCTCAAAATCGTCCTGGCTGAAGGTGGCATTGACAGAACTAGACCCCTCAGCAAAGTCTTGGCTGAAGGTGGCGTTGACAGAACCAGACCCCTCAGCAAAGTCTTGGCTGAAAGTGGCATTGACAGAACCAGACACCTCAGCGTCGTCCTGGCTGAAGGTGGCGTTGACAGAACCAGACCCCTCAGCAGAGTCCTGGCTGAAGGTGGCGTTGACAGAACCAGACCCCTCAGCATAATCTTGGCTGAATGTGGCATTGACAGAACCAGACCCCTCAGCATAATCTTGGCTGAAAGTGGCATTGAAAGAACTAGACACCTCAGCGTCGTCCTGGCTGAAGGTGGCGTTGACAGAACCAGACCCCTCAGCATAGTCTTGGCTGAAGGTGGCATTAACAGAACCAGACACCTCAGCGTCGTCCTGGCTGAAGGTGGCATTGACAGAACCAGACCCCTCAGCATAGTCTTGGCTGAAGGTGGCGTTGACAGAACCAGACCCCTCAGGAGAGTCTTGGCTGAAGGTGGCATTGACAGAACCAGACCCCTCAGCATAGTCTTGGCTGAAGGTGGCATTGACAGAACCAGACCCCTCAGCATGGTCTTGGCTGAAGGTGGCGTTGACAGAACCGGACCCATTAGGGGAGTCTTGGCTGAAGGTGGCGTTGAAAGAACCAGACCCCTCAGCGTCATCCTGGCTGAAGGTGGCGTTGACAGAACCAGACCCCACAGCATCGTCCTGGCTGAAGGTGGCGTTGACAGAACCAGTCCCCTCAGTGTCATCCTGGCTGAAGGTGGCATTGACAGAACCAGACCCCTCAGCATAGTCTTGGCTGAAGGTGGCGTTGAAAGAACCAGACCCCTCAGCGTCATCCTGGCTGAAGGTGGCGTTGACAGAACCAGACCCCTCAGCGTCATCCTGGCTGAAGGTGGCGTTGAAAGAACCAGACCCCTCAGCGTCATCCTGGCTGAAGGTGGCGTTGACAGAACCAGACCCCTCAGCGTCGTCCTGGCTGAAGGTGGCGTTGACAGAACCAGACCCCACAGCATCGTCCTGGCTGAAGGTGGCGTTGACAGAACCAGTCCCCTCAGCATCGTCCTGGCTGAAGGTGGCATTCACAGAACTGGATCCCTCAGCGTCATCCTGGCTAAAAGTGCCCTGCAGTTGGACAGAGTTAGAATTGTCTGGAGAGGGAGAAAGAGAAATCTTTTTTTTGTTAATAGCAAAAACAACAAACATGTAAACATGTTAATATAAACTCATTACTTTTGTACAAGAGTATGTCAAATTATGAAGCACAGGTCTACAAACCTTTTTCTCCAACTACTCTCCCGACATCACTCAAGGAGAAGTCCAAGGATCCATCTTCGACTGCGCAACTGAAAGCTGAGAAACATATTTGACATTTAAAAAAAAAAAAAAAAAAACAGACAAGAAACCTTATTAATGACAAACAAAAAAGAAACTCACCATGCCATACTAACTGGTGATAAAGAACTACCAAAACAGCAATTTTGATCAAACCCATTCTATACACGAACTGAGCCACTAAGACAGCCAATTCAACTGCAAAAACTAAAGTTTCAAACCAAACATGTCTTTTAAAGCCAAACAGAAAACCATTTGTACCACCTGGATGACTCGTTAACTCATTATTGGGGCAAATCTGCTAATTAATGAGATCAATAATTAATTAATCACCCAGCATTCTAGCTGATGTCATATCCCACATAAGTAAAGTTTCAATGTTTATCTCTTGTGATTCAATGATCTCCACTGAAAGAAGGCCCAACAACACACACACTTAGGCCTGGTTTCACAGACAGGGCTTAGATTGAGCCAGGATTAGGCCTCAGTTCAATTAGGAAATTTGATGAGCTTTTATAAACGTGCCTTTCAAAAAATATTACTGGTCTGCATCTTGAGACAAAACAACGGCACTGGTATATTTTAATATGCGTTCAGTTAAAACAACTCAAACTTGCATTTTAGTCTGGGACTAGGTTTAAGATTTGTCTGTGAAACCAGGCAATATTCTGTTATTCCACATCAACTGGTGAGAAAGCACCAAATAAAGAGAACAGAAAATGTAAAGTTGTCTCATTGGAAAAAAATACTTTAGTACCATATATGCATCTAAAATTATAGATTTTCTCCAGAAACAGCCTAAACCTAGACTGAAGACACATCTGCCAGACATACAGCCAACTTCTTAAAATTGCTACAGGCAACTCTATATCAGTGTGGAAGGAGGGCTCAGAAATCGACTGTTTTTGTCACACAGTGAAAACTTAAAATTTTTATTTCATTTCATTTCAGTTTATTTATATAGGGACAGTACAAAAAAACATGATCCCAGTCAAAGCTGGAAAATATGTATTGTACATAGAGAGTATAGCAAGAGCTAATTTGCATCTCAGGTCCCTAGAAAGGCTTTTCTAATAAGAAAAATAAATAAAACAACAAATTACTACTCATAGAATAAAACTACCACAATATGTCACTTATAGACGTAGATGTCACTCAAGTACCAACCAAAATTTATACCAGAAATGAGCTTATAACTTAAGCATAAAACTTCACATGCACTTGTACGTTACATTACACTCTTACAGTGCATTTTAATAAGATAGAATAAAACTTTTACTTATACATATTACAGTTTTACATACTAAAATGGTTACATTTAAATATGCGAGCAGTTCTGTTTTATTTTAAACCACCGCTTTACCTTTAATGTGAAGGACTTTATTTCAGGAATTGCCTTATACTCATTTTGCAGCAGGTTCCAGAGTTTGGAGCCCTCAACAGAAAAGGCTCTAATAATAATAAACCTCAGACTACTCATGGATCATTTAATGTGTTTTTTTAGTCTGAAAGGTAAAGTCACAAACATCCCCTTCAGCCTTGTTTCATGGATGAAAAGACAAGGGTTTAGAGTAATATCATGGGGAGCAGTGGCGCAAAAAGTGGGTATGCGCTATATGCGGAGCATAGGGGCGCAGCACCATAGGGAATGTGGAGATGACGTCACGCCGTGTTGCATTATGGGTCCGCCGCCATATTTACAGGATCGCGCCCAATACCGCTGTATTTAAATGCATGTGTTGGAGGATGTGTTTGGATTTTCTGTCGAGATTTTAATAAACGTCGATATGGTTGTTCAGTTCAACTACCATAGCAGGTCACACGATCGTTCAGGGAGGAAACTGAACAATGGAATACGTTTGTTCACCTTTCTTTCTTGGAAAAAACAACAAGGGAAGCAGGTCGAGGAGCTGACGAGAAGACGCCGGATCGCGTGGGGTGCTGAAGTCATGAGGAAAAACTTTACTTACTGTCCTCCACTGCATACTACGTTTGTTAAAAGTTGTACAAAGCAAGAGGTTGTGTATTGTATATTCCTCTATGAGGAGGATAGTTGATGAATGATGTTGAATGTGTGGTTCATGTTAGCAGATGATAAAGCCAGGACACATTGCATGAATCAAATTATATTTATTTTGTTTTCAATTAACAATTTGCTTTGATATTCTGTACATCTTTTTACATGCCTTTTTTTAAAATGTTTGTGAATCATGTTTTTATATAACTGCTTAATAAATGCATTAAGTGACTTCTCTGTTTCTGTACTGATTGCATCCACAAAGACCCTTTAAGTACACATAAATGGGCAAAGATACATCAAACTATTTTAAAATAAACGACCAAATACCCTCATCATTTTTACACGTGTCAACATTAAATGATGACAATAAGGCACAGTTTTATTTAACAAGTTACCACATCTTGTGGCATTATAAAGTAATGTACAATTTTTTATCTTGCACAACCTATGAAAACTAAACATATGCTGAAAATAGCAAGTTAACATTAACTATGAGAGCTGCTTTTCAGGTAAAATAGCTTGAACTTTATGCACAATACTAATCAACTTAGCATAGGCTTAGAACACCAAAACTAAATCAGATGTATCAACGTTGTTTATCGCGGATAGTTTGTCCAAATAACGTTTTTTGGCAGTGGCATTTAGTTTATCCCGGTAGGGTCCCTTCTCTTTTTCTTTAAACATCTCCATTTCTTCCGTTCTTCTTCAATTTTACCTCGTTTTAGCCAAACACCCACTATTATAGCGAAGGTAAACAGAGATCGTGCCTGTAAAGATGGCGCCCACGTCCCATAATGCAACACGGCGTGACGTACCTCCACATTCCCTATGGGGGGCGCCAAAGCGATGGTAAAAAAAAAATTAAAAATTAAAAAAAAAATTTAATAAAAAAAATATATATATTGTATTTTCTATATGTAGCTGCTGTTGTGCGTTTCTAAATCTTTTTTGCATTTCTTAAATGTTATATAAAATTTTAGAGGACTAAAAGGCTAGAGTAGGCGCCCTCATACATACAGTCGGTTGCGCGTCATAGTTGGGGGGCGTGGTCGGCGTGGGGGAAAACACTGCGAACATCATGTGTATTTCAATGAGAAAATGTCTTATTGCGAAGCATTGACGCCGGCCGACCGGCAACGATATATTGATAAATTAACTGCAATAGGGTACGATTGCCCATATTTAATTAAAAACTGGGCCAATGACCCGACCAAATGGCCGGAGGTGTCGTTTCCAGACATATTTTGCTATCTCGTTGAATCTCCAGGTAAGACATCGCGGTAGCTACCGGTAACATTAGCCTATAAGTTATAGGCTATAACTCAATCATATGTTGCATACTATAACTCCATAAAACCTTGTCACTTACCAATTGTACATACGCTTCACTCAAAACTATTAATGCTTTTGTAAAACGGTGTCAGTAGTACGAAGTTGCCGAGGGACTGTTCTGACAGGTTCACGGCTGGCGTCATTACGTAGCGAGTGGCCTATCAAGCCAATCTTCAGCTGATAACGCCAATGTGAATGAGACATCCCTTATGAAAAACAACCATTGGAAGTATACTTGTAGTATTTTAGGATAAAATATTATAGTAATCCTATAGGAATACTATAGTATTTTTGGACAAACTATAGAAGTACTAGAGGTATTACAGAACATCACAGAAGTATTATAATACAAATCTTATAGGATTACTATAGTTCTTTTTCGAAAGGAAAGTAGACAAATCTGGCCCACTGCCTAATACGAGTTAAACACCCACTACTATATCACACAGGGATCTACTCACACAGTAATCTAAAAAATTACAAGTCCCTGGAGGCTCACACCTTTTTTACCAACGGGTTTGTTGGGGTGGTTCTACACCACCAAATGCCAGGACAGTCATGTCTCATGAGATGCGATGTAAAGCCATCATGGAGGGTAACAGAGAAGCCACATAAGACCTGGATTGCAGTACAGCAGGATGGGGCCATCCTGACTGGTCACTGCGACTGTATGGCAGGGTATGTGGTTGATTATACATATACTAATTCATTATATGTGACACTTATTTGTATTAATACTGTAATTTTTACTACAACAAAGCCATTTCTCTACTTTTTCTGTTTTCAGTCTTGGTGAATCATGCTCTCATGTAGCTGCTGTGCTTTTCAAATTGGAGGCGTGTGTTCGCTTGGGTATTAATAAAGTAGCATGCACGAGTGTAGCCTGTGAATGGAATCAGGTGTGTGTTAAAAAGATTGAGCCTGCACTTATTGCATACACCAAATTTTATATCCAGCCACCAACAACCACGAAAAGGATAAAAATAAAACATGCTATCCCCAAAGCCTCTGCTTCACAGCAGCAGCAGTTCCTGTCTATGCTGGCTGAAAGGTCTGATGCAGTGGCACTGAAAAGCTTCCGGGATTTTTCTACACCATCAAAAAAGCCATGGTGTTTTAGCCAGCACAAGGTAACCGAGGCAGAGGTGGAACAGGTGGAGAGGGCAACAATCAGCCAGGCATCGTGTGTGCAATGGCACCAAGAGCGAGTTGGACGCATCACAGGGTCCATTGCACACCGTGTCCTGAAGGCTACTGTGCCAAGCTGCTCCTTTATCAACAGCATATGCCAGCAAAGGCACAGGCCAATTATGAAGCCATGGATCCAGTGGGGGAGGCACCATGAGGAAGATGGCCTGGCAACATACAAACATGCTCTTGGGATGGAAGGTACCACAACTAATGCACTATCAGCCACTATATACATCTGTGCTCCTGTTGGCCAACCTCACCTTAACCTCAACGTAACCAAGGCAGGTTTCAGAATTTGCCGGGCCATGTCATTCATGGGAGTGTCCTGTGATGGCTATGTGTCCTGTGACTGTTGTGGTGAGGGTGTGGTCGAAGTGAAGTGCCCTTACAGGTGGGGGCAACAAACTTCTAATGGATGGCAAGAGTGGCTAGAAGATCCAAAAGGACACCTGGAAAGCTTGTCAGCTTTGAAGAGGGACCATGCATATTTTACACAGGTAAGTCATTTTTCATTACTATTGTAAATGGTACCCCCCTGGGGTGTTTCCCAAAAACCATAGTTTCTAACTAAGTTAGCAACTTTGTTGGCTGCAATGCAATTTCCCATTGCCAACCAACTAAGTTGCTAACAGGTTAGCAACTATGGTTTTGGGAAATGCAACCCTGATCAGTTACAGAAACGGAGTTGTCATTGCATGTACAATGTTCGTAGGTCCAGATGCAGATGTTCGTCACTCAGCGAGCATATGCAGACTTCATTACATGGACTCCTCAGACTTGCCTGATATTCAGGGTTACAAGAGATGAGGAGTTCATCAATAATGCTGTCAGCGTCATTGAAAGATTTTGGTTAGAGCACATCTTTCCAAAATTACAGGAACTGAAAGATGCACAGGTAAATGGTTTCATTTGCAATCTGATTGTTAGCAAATAACAATTACAATTGGAAGTAATTTATTTATGAATTTATTTAATTTATATTCATGTTTTGAAAATTAACGTAGTACACTGTGACTTTGTATGACATTTTATACCTGGCTACAATATCAAAACAATGTATTTAAAATCATGTTAAGCCTAGTCAACAATGTATATTTTCAAAATGAACATAGTGCAGTTATAGCATGTGTTAATGTTAAGATACTGCATGTACATTTTTCTGTCAAGGAAGCTGAACACAGACAATTAGATAGAGGTGAAAATAGAAGAATAATAGTGTGCAGAGAAGGAGGTGGCGGAGTAGGTCCGTCAGGGTGCAGAGAAGGAGGTCCGTCAGGGTGCAGAGAAGGAGGTCCGTCAGGGTGCAGAGAAGGAGGTCCGTCAGGGTGCAGAGAAGGAGGTCCGTCAGGGTGCAGAGAAGGAGGAGGAGGTGGTGGAGGTCCATCAGGCTGCAGAGGAGAAAGAGGAGGTGGTGGTGGTGGAGGCCCGTCAGGGTTCCATTAGACACTTCTGGATAAGACAATAAACAGAGGGTACAATTAGAATGCAAGAATGATATTGTAGAGTAGCCAATAAAAACATGGCTCATTTGTTGCATACTTACTTTATGAGTTAATAGCGGCTGTACATAACACTGCCAGACATGTTCACTAATGCTGCACAGACATGCACAATTCTGTCAATCATGGCCTCTTCTCTGTTTTGCCGCTCATCCATCAGGCTCTTCACCAGGCGCATAGGAAGTGGCCCATCCAGGATGTGGTACCAGTTCTTCAGGGCACCAATCACTCTCTCTGTGGGGAACATATCAGTTGTCTAATCACCTGTTACTTTGCATTTGTAATAAAAAAACTCAAAAATAGTTCATGACTGACTCCTTATGTATTCATGTAATGGACAGCTAACTTATGATTCAATAACACTAACCAATGTGAATTCTGATGTTGGATGCCACGCGAGAATATGCTACATCTTCTGCAGACAACTGTTTTCGACCACGGGTGAAAGATGGTGTAATCAGCTCTGCACCCAAAATGGCAAAGTCATCCTTTAATGTGAAACCTCTGTCTGCAAGAATCTGATATAAACAATGTTTTAATATACAGTTCTTGTATTATATGGACATATTCAATAACAAAGTATAGGAGCTGAGCGTGAAAGTTTATCTACAGTGTAGGCATTCATAAGACATAAATAACATTTGTAGTTAACAACTTACTTGATCTCCACTGTAATGGTACCTCGAAGACAGAAAATCAGAAGACCTCACAATATGTACATCTGAGGCTCTGCCACCCCAGCCTTTGGAGAGGTAGGTGATCGCTCCTGATGGGTGACAGGCGATGAAATATTTCACAGTGGTCCAGTTTTTATATCTTGAGTATGTAATTGCTCTTTCAGGAAAGAAATAACACAGAAATGACATGACGTAAATAATTAGTCCGGTTCAGTAGTTTGTCCCGCTTACACGTTATAAAGTCAATTAAACATTTATATGTACTTATATAAATATATGGGGGGGGGGGGGGGGTCTCACCTGGTTTTCAGCTGCTTGGAATGTTCGATTCGTATCTCAAAACAGTCTATTATACTGGTAAGTCTGGGATAATGAAGCAGAACCTCGGCAGGAACTGTACTCCTGATACACTCCCTGTCTGGCCAGGCGACCAAAAAAGAGACTTTGGCATACATGAAATCCAGCCAACGGGAGAATATACCAAGGAAGGTGCTGCGTGCTACATTTAAGATATAGCACATCAGGTCTGTTGATGGATTCAGCTTGCACCGTGGATGTGGCACCACAAATTGTGCAAGGAACTGATGCAGAGTCTCAAACAATGTCCATGACAGGCCTGTCATATCTTTGCATTTCTCATCATTTCCCTTGACATTGTTTGCTGAAAATCTCACCGTTTCCAGCTCCATCACCACATCAAGTCTTTTCTGCCTGTCTTCATCCCGTTCTCTCCTTAAATGCATTATCTCCTCATGGAGCTGTTCTAACTCACCATGATGGTGACATGGAAGCATGCTAGATTCAACCAGCAGTTCATTTTCCATGGGAGGCACCGATGGTGTTTGTTGACTCTCTAGCGACACTGGATCGGTATCCAGCTGGTGTTCACTCTCCGGAGTCTCTGTGTCTTTACATTGAAGTTTCCTACTAGAGCGATTCTTCAGTCTCTGCAGTCTATTCAATTTTAACTTTGATTGTGTTCTTTGTGGAAACACTGATGGTATGAAGTCCGGGTGATCTTCCTTGTCACTTTTAAAACCTACAGCAAAACGATTTAAACAAACGAATGAATATGGGAGGTTATGTCTAAATCATATCAAGTGTTTCTTAGCAGACGCGTTTTCATGCGACTAGTTTAGTTTCTTTAGTTTCGACAGTAGTTTTGCTTAAGGTAGAATGAAAGGGTAATTATATATGCATGCCATTTTCTGAAACAACCTTACACAGTTTTGATAACGTTAATAATGAACACAATGTTAACGTAGCCTACCTGTGATGAAATGCCGACTGCATACATACACATGCTTAGTCTTGGGATTCCACAACTTCCCTTGATTATCCTCTCGCCTAATTGCTTGTAACCATTTTGTCCTCCTTTCCGGTTCTGTGCGTTTATTGGGGATGATGTAGAACTTCAATTTATCATTTGTTTTAATATTGGCAGTACAGAAAACGACACAACAACTCTTCGGCATGATTTTCGCGTGTATTTTCAATGAGCGCCAAGGCAATGTTTTCCCCCACGGGGTGAATCGACACCACGTGACGGGGCGTTCCCGGGGGCGTTCCCAGACCAACCGACACTAGGTGTTTCTCAATGTCAAGGATACTTCCTTGGTAGGATTGATCCTTCCAAGTCATTTCCTTCAGAGGCTAGGCGAGGCTCCTCTTTAGCATTCGGAGAACACGTAAATGGAACAGGCTAGCAAGTGCACGTCGTTGCGTCATTACGTCACTGAAAAGGTCCGCTTTCGGCGCTTACTTTAAAAATGGAGAAGATATTTTTGATTTGGATGCTGTACAGCATTTTTGCTGATATGGAGATGGAGATGGAGATGGAGTGGTATCGGCGTCAGGCTCGCAGGAGGAGAAAGTTTATTTGTCGCCACCTCTGCCGTCAAAGACGTGGGATGGTAAGTAATGTTAATGCTCCTATCATTAATTTAAAAATAATTACATCCATTATGTTATGGGTCAAATTGACCCGCACTGTTTAAACACACTTGACAGTCCTTATTTTGTCTGGTCAGCCCTCATAGAAATAAATAAATAAAGTAATTAAGTAAGGGATAATGTATAGCGAGGCCGAGGCGGTTGTTATAGAATAAACCCCGCGAACTCCGGGACGCGGAGGGGTCTTGAATCAGCTTGAAGGGTTTGTATTCGATAACAACCGCCTCGCTATACATTATCCCGCTTATTACATGGCTACCTACCAAATAAATCAACAATTTGAAGCAAATATTGATTTATAAAGGCGTTTGTTGATTTAAAAACGATTATATCGCCTGAGTGAATAGAACTGCGTCCATAGCAACATTCTAGCTGTTAAAACACATGCAATGGTAAAATGTGGGTCAAATTGACCCGCACTGTTTAAACACACTTGACAGTCCTTATTTTGTCTTGTCAGCCCTCATAGAAATAAATAAATAAAGTAAGGGATAATGTATAGCGCGGCAATAAATCAAATTTATTGATTTAAATCAATAAAATCCTTTTTAAATCCTTATTTTGTCAAATATTGATTTATAAAGGAGTTTATTGATTTAAAAACGATTCTATTGTCTGAGTGAACAGAACTGCGTCTATAGCAACATTCTAGCTGTTAAAACACATGCAATGGTAAAATATGTGATCAACAAAAAAAAAAGCAATATGAAGTCAGAATTACCAGTAAAAGGGAACAGCTTTAAATCCCCCTCTGCAAATCAGTTGAGCCGATATGTTTAACAAACATTAAATAAATGGCAAAACTGAAATTATACTTAAACCTTCCTCTCTTCTTCATGTTGTACAGGCTCGGCACTACTGTTCCATCAATGCCACAGTGCCTGTACTGCAGCGGTATTACGGAGGGGAGGACACTCGGCCAGACTTCAGGCTGGGCAGAGAGGCCATGCAGCAGCTGATGGTGGCCCTGAAGACAGACAGGCAGCATGGATGGGGCCCGACCCTGGAGACACTCGTGTTCCTGTTCTGGCTGGCCACCGGTTCAGCCTACAGAGTTGTCTCCAGGGTCTTTAGCATGCCACTTCCAACAGTGCACAGGGTTGTCCACAGGATGGTGGATGAGGTGGTGGCTGTGCTCCCCCAATTCGTCCACTTCCCCCGCACACAGGAGGAGCTCCAAGTGGTTGGTGGTGGTTTTGCTCGCTTGGCTAATCACCGAGCATTTGGCAAGGCAGCAGGGGCGGTAGACGGCTGCCATGTAAGAATTAAATGCCCCGGCGGCCCTGATGGTCACGATTATAACAACAGAAAGCTCTTCCCTTCACTGGTGCTCCAGGCAGTCTGTGACCATCAGGGTCGCTTTATTGACATCTTTGTGGGTTACCCAGGAAGTGTGCATGATGCACGCATCATCAAGAACAGCCCCATCTACACTAGGGGGACTTACCCTCCGCCTGGGTATTTTCTCCTAGCTGACGGTGGCTACCCATGTCTACAGGAACCCCTGGCCCTTATCACACCATATAAGAGGCCAGTGAGAGGCATGGCAGAGCAAAGGTTTAACTACCATCATTCCAAAGGTCGCACAATCATTGAGCGTGCATTTGGAATGATGAAAACCCGCTTCAGGTGCATCTTTTTAGAAGCACTTGAAGTACATATACTGTTTGTCCCTAAGGTAATAAATCATTGCAATATTTCTGGAGTGAATTTCTTAATCAAATCATAGTATCCTACTCAAAATAACAGTTAATGCTTAACAACTGCTAAAGTCACACTATCTTCTGTATCCTTTTGCTCTGCCTTGTGCACAGGTGGTGACGGCATGTGCGATTCTGCACAACATTTGTGTTGGTGTCGGGGATGTGCTGGAAGAGGTTGTGGAGGAGGAGGACCACCAGCCACCTGACGCTGTGTTTTAAGAATAGTCTAGACTAGAATGAAGTGAAGAGTGGAGGCGATTTATTGGTTGATGCATATTCTAATAAGGCGCAGGCAGCCTTCTATAGGCCAACGTGCAGCAGCAGGTCGATCGTTCACAAGTTAAATATATAAATGTATTTGTTATATTAAATTAAAACGTGACGTTTTAATTCACCATGTCCTGCTGCCCACGGGGGTTTGATTGACAGGCGGCCTGGCCAATCATAACGCTGAATACGCAATTTTGTCCGACAACAAAGCTGTCAGTAGATTAACGTCGGTGGACTTGAACTTGAAAACGGTATTGTTTAAATTACTTAAATGACAGTATTTGAAAGTTGAGACTTTGTTTCATATCAACAGTAAGCTGCTCTGAACTCTCTCTCGTAGTCACTCGGTGTAATGTTAGTCTTTGCCCCGCGATGTATTTTTCACTGCGTGAGTGAGAACATGACGTGCGTGACTCGTGAGAGCCGCCTGGCTTGTCATACAGTAAATAAAAAAGGCGGGTCTTTGCGAACGTCTCTATAATATTAATGAAAATGATTCCATGATAATGCATGAAATATATGGCAAAGCGCCACTAAATAACAGGGCTAATTTGTGGGGGGGCGTTGCGTGGTAAGGCTTTGGCAATCAGATGGCTAGCAGTGCTCCACAGCCAATCACGGGCCCCCTCCTTGCTCGGGCCCCGGGGCTTTAGCCCCGCCTAGCCCTATTGTTAATGCGGCCGTGTAGCTCTCACTCGTTCCTACTCGCTTATTACATGGCACACTTATTTATTTTTCTTTTTTTGGTGGGGGGGGGGGGGGGGGGCGCAAAAATTGTTGCTGCATACCCCTCTGACACTGGGTAGTTGCGCCCCTGATGGGGGAGTAAACTAGATTCATGTTGGGCAAACTACTCCTTCAAACTGCTTCTACAAGTAAGTAGGACTCCTTAATCATTCACTCATCTATGAATATCCAAAATTTTGTAAACACTTTTTCCTATCATAGTCTATCAATGTTGACTGTACTTCACAGCTGAACACTTCTTGGGCAAAACCAGACCTCAATAGACAGGCCTTCTGCAATCCACATGACAATGCTGCCATCACAAAATAAACCAAGTGGCTGTAAAACCTTAGCGAACCTAAAAGAAAGGAGTTGACTAACCAAACTATGAAACCCAATCCAAAAAAAAAAAATTTATTTTGTTACACAGAATCTTGACAAGTTAAATAGACAGGGGCTAAAACAGAACCGGAACCCTCAGCGTCATCCTAGCTGAAGGTGGCGTTGACAGAACCAGACCCCTCAGGAGAGTCCTGGCTGAAGGTGGCGTTTACAGAACCAGACCCCTCAGCATAGTCTTGGCTGAAGGTGGCGTTGACAGAACCAGACCCCTCAGCATCGTCCTGGCTGAAGGTGGCGTTGACAGAACCAGACCCCTCAGCATAGTCTTGGCTGAAGGTGTTGTTGACAGAACCAGACCCCTCAAAATCGTCCTGGCTGAAGGTGGCGTTGACAGAACTAGACCCCTCAGCAAAGTCTTGGCTGAAGGTGGCGTTGACAGAACCAGACCCCTCAAAATCGTCCTGGCTGAAGGTGGCGTTGACAGAACTAGACCCCTCAGCAAAGTCTTGGCTGAAGGTGTTGTTGACAGAACCAGACCCCTCAAAATCGTCCTGGCTGAAGGTGGCGTTGACAGAACCAGACCCCTCAGCAAAGTCTTGGCTGAAAGTGGCATTGACAGAACCAGACACCTCAGCGTCGCCCTGGCTGAAGGTGGCGTTGACAGAACCAGACCCCTCAGCATAATCTTGGCTGAATGTGGCATTGACAGAACCAGACCCCTCAGCGTCGTCCTGGCTGAAGGTGGCATTGGCAGAACCAGACCCCTCAGTGTCGTCCTGGCTGAAGGTGGCGTTGACAGAACCAGACCCCTCAGCAGAGTCCTGGCTGAAGGTGGCGTTGACAGAACCAGACCCCTCAGCATAATCTTGACTGAAAGTGGCATTGACAGAACCAGACCCCTCAGCATAATCTTGGCTGAAAGTGGCATTGAAAGAACCAGACACCTCAGCAAAGTCTTGGCTGAAAGTGGCATTGACAGAACCAGACACCTCAGCGTCGCCCTGGCTGAAGGTGGCGTTGACAGAACCAGACCCCTCAGCGTCATCCTGGCTGAAGGTGGCGTTGACAGAACCAGACCCCACAGCATCGTCCTGGCTGAAGGTGGCGTTGACAGAACCAGACCCCACAGCATCGTCCTGGCTGAAGGTGGCGTTGACAGAGCCAGACCCCTCAGCATAGTCTTGGCTGAAGGTGGCGTTGACAGAACCAGTCCCCTCAGCATCGCCCTGGCTGAAGGTGGCGTTGACAGAACCAGTCCCCTCAGCATCGTCCTGGCTGAAGGTGGCATTCACAGAACTGGATCCCTCAGCGTCATCCTGGCTAAAAGTGCCCTGCAGTTGGACAGAGTTAGAATTGTCTGGAGAGGGAGAAAGAGAAATCATTTTTTTTGTTAATAGCAAAAACAACAAACATGTAAACATGTTAATATAAACTCATTACTTTTGTACAAGAGTATGTCAAATTATGAAGCACAGGTCTACAAACCTTTTTCTCCAACTACTCTCCCGACATCACTCAAGGAGAAATCCAAGGATCCATCTTCGACTGCGCAACTGAAAGCTGAGAAACATATTTGACATTTAAAAAAAAAACAAAAAAAACAGACAAGAAACCTTATTAATGACAAACAAAAAAGAAACTCACCATGCCATACTAACTGGTGATAAAGAACTACCAAAACAGCAATTTTGATCAAACCCATTCTATAACACAAACTGAACCACTAAGACAGCCAATTCAACTGCAAAAACTAAAGTTTCAAACCAAACATGTCTTTTAAAGCCAAACAGAAAACCATTTGTACCACCTGGATGAATCGTTAACTCATTATTGGGGCAAATCTGCTAATTAATGAGATCAATAATTAATTAATCACCCAGCATACTAGCTGATGTCATATCCCACATAAGTAAAGTTTCAATGTTTATCTCTTGTGATTCAATGATCTCCACTGAAAGAAGGCCCAACAACACACACACTTAGGCCTGGTTTCACAGACAGGGCTTAGATTGAGCCAGGATTAGGCCTCAGTTCAATTAGGAAATTTGATGAGCTTTTATAAACGTGCCTTTCAAAAAATATTACTGGTCTGTATCTTGAGACAAAACAACGGCACTGGCATATTTTAATATGCGTTCAGTTAAAACAACTCAAACTTGCATTTTAGTCTGGGACTAGGTTTAAGATTTGTCTGTGAAACCAGGCAATATTCTGTTATTCCACATCAACTGGTGAGAAAGCACCAAATAAAGAGAATAGAAAATTTGTCTCTTTGGGAAAAAAATACTTTAGTACCATATATGCATCTAAAATTATAGATTTTCTCCAGAAACAGTCTAAACCTAGACTGAAGACACATCTGCCAGACATACAGCCAACTTCTTAAAATTTCTACAGGCAACTCTATTTCAGTGTAGGAGGAGAACTCAGAAATTGACTGTTTTTGTCACACAGTAAAAACTTAAAAATAATAAACCTCAGACTACTCATGGATCATTTATTGTGTTTTTTTTTTTAGTCTGAAAGGTACAGTCACAAACATCCCCTTCAGCCTTGTTTCATGGATGAAAAGACAAGGGTTTAGACTAATATCATGGGGAGTAAACTAGATTCATGTTGGGCAAACTACTCCCACAAGTAGGACTCCTTAATCATTCACTCATCTATGAATATCTGCAAAATTTTGTAGACACTTTTTCCTATCATAGTCTATCAATGTTGACTGTACATCACAGCTGAACACTTCTTGGGCCAAACCGGACCTCAATAGACAGGCCTTCTGCAATCCACATGATAATGATGCCATCACAAACTAATCAAAGTGGCTGTACAGCCCTAGCGAATCTAAAAGAAAGGAGTTGACAAACCAACCCATGAATCCCATTGCAAAAGAAATAATTTATTTTGTTACACAGAATCTTGACTCATGACAAGTTAAATAGACAGGGGCTAAAACAGAACCGGACCCCTCAGCGTCATCCTAGCTGAAGGTGGCGTTTACAGAACCAGACCCCTCAGCATAGTCTTGGCTGAAGGTGGCGTTGACAGAACCAGACCCCTCAGCATAGTCTTGGCTGAAGGTGGCGTTGACAGAACCAGACCCCTCAGCATAGTCCTGGCTGAAGGTGGCGTTGACAGAACCAGAACCCTCAGCATAGTCTTGGCTGAAGGTGGCGTTGACAGAACCAGACCCCTCAGCATAGTCTTGGCTGAAGGTGGCGTTGACAGAACCAGACCCCTCAGCATAGTCTTGGCTGAAGGTGGCGTTGACAGAACCAGACCCCTCAGCATAGTCTTGGCTGAAGGTGGCGTTGACAGAACCAGACCCCTCAGCATAGTCTTGGCTGAAGGTGGCGTTGACAGAACCAGAACCCTCAGCATAGTCTTGGCTGAAGGTGGCGTTGACAGAACCAGACCCCTCAGCATAGTCTTGGCTGAAGGTGGCGTTGACAGAACCAGACCCCTCAGCATAGTCTTGGCTGAAGGTGGCGTTTACAGAACCAGACCCCTCAGCATAGTCTTGGCTGAAGGTGGCGTTGACAGAACCAGACCCCTCAGCATAGTCTTGGCTGAAGGTGGCGTTTACAGAACCAGACCCCTCAGCATAGTCTTGGCTGAAGGTGGCGTTGACAGAACCAGAACCCTCAGCATAGTCTTGGCTGAAGGTGGCGTTGACAGAACCAGACCCCTCAGCATAGTCTTGGCTGAAGGTGGCGTTGACAGAACCAGACCCCTCAGCATAGTCTTGGCTGAAGGTGGCGTTGACAGAACCAGACCCCTCAGCATAGTCTTGGCTGAAGGTGGTGTTTACAGAACCAGACCCCTCAGCATAGTCCTGGCTGAAGGTGGCGTTGACAGAACCAGAACCCTCAGCATAGTCTTGGCTGAAGGTGGCGTTGACAGAACCAGACCCCTCAGCATAGTCTTGGCTGAAGGTGGCGTTGACAGTACCAGACCCCTCAGCATAGTCTTGGCTGAAGGTGGCGTTAACAGAACCGGACCCCTCAGCATAGTCTTGGCTGAAGGTGGCGTTTACAGAACCAGACCCCTCAGCATAGTCTTGGCTGAAGGTGGCGTTGACAGAACCAGACCCCTCAGTGTCGTCCTGGCTGAAGGTGGCGTTGACAGGACCAGACCCCTCAGCATAGTCTTGGCTGAAGGTGGCGTTGACAGAACCAGACCCCTCAGCATAGTCTTGGCTGAAGTTGGCGTTGACAGAACCAGACCCCTCAGCATAGTCTTGGCTGAAGGTGGCGTTGACAGAACCAGACCCCTCAGCATAGTCTTGGCTGAAGGTGGCGTTGACAGAACCAGACCCCTCAGCATAGTCGTGGCTGAAGGTGGCTTTGACAGAACCAGACCCCTCAGCATAGTCTTGGCTGAAGGTGGCGTTTACAAAACCGGACCCCTCAGCATAGTCCTGGCTGAAGGTGGCGTTGACAGAACCAGACCCCTCAGCATAGTCGTGGCTGAAGGTGGCGTTGACAGAACCAGACCCCTCAGTGTCGTCCTGGCTGAAGGTGGCTTTGACAGAACCGGACCCCTCAGCATAGTCCTGGCTGAAGGTGGCGTTGACAGAACCAGACCCCTCAGCATAGTCGTGGCTGAAGGTGGCGTTTACAGAACCAGACCCCTCAGCATAGTCTTGGCTGAAGGTGGCGTTGACAGAACCAGACCCCTCAGTGTCGTCCTGGCTGAAGGTGGCGTTGACAGGACCAGACCCCTCAGCATAGTCTTGGCTGAAGGTGGCGTTGACAGAACCAGACCCCTCAGCATAGTCTTGGCTGAAGTTGGCGTTGACAGAACCAGACCCCTCAGCATAGTCTTGGCTGAAGGTGGCGTTGACAGAACCAGACCCCTCAGCATAGTCTTGGCTGAAGGTGGCGTTGACAGAACCAGACCCCTCAGCATAGTCGTGGCTGAAGGTG
Source organism: Tiaroga cobitis (assembly GCA_030578255.1). Taxonomy (NCBI): domain Eukaryota; kingdom Metazoa; phylum Chordata; class Actinopteri; order Cypriniformes; family Leuciscidae; genus Tiaroga; species Tiaroga cobitis. Next base: position 832,496 of record CM060613.1, read on the forward strand.
GCTTTGACAGAACCAGACCCCTCAGCATAGTCTTGGCTGAAGGTGGCGTTTACAAAACCGGACCCCTCAGCATAGTCCTGGCTGAAGGTGGCGTTGACAGAACCAGACCCCTCAGCATAGTCGTGGCTGAAGGTGGCGTTGACAGAACCAGACCCCTCAGTGTCGTCCTGGCTGAAGGTGGCTTTGACAGAACCGGACCCCTCAGCATAGTCCTGGCTGAAGGTGGCGTTGACAGAACCAGACCCCTCAGCATAGTCGTGGCTGAAGGTGGCGTTGACAGAACCAGACCCCTCAGCATAGTCGTGGCTGAAGGTGGCTTTGACAGAACCAGACCCCTCAGCATAGTCTTGGCTGAAGGTGGCGTTTACAGAACCAGACCGCTCAGCATAGTCTTGGCTGAAGGTGGCGTTGACAGAACCAGACCCCTCAGTGTCGTCCTGGCTGAAGGTGGTGTTGACGGGACCAGACCCCTCAGCATAGTCTTGGCTGAAGGTGGCGTTGACAGAACCAGACCCCTCAGCATAGTCTTGGCTGAAGGTGGCGTTGACAGAACCAGACCCCTCAGCATAGTCTTGGCTGAAGGTGGCGTTGACAGAACCAGACCCCTCAGAATCATCCTGGCGATCCTTTTAAATCTGATTAAGACAAGTCACATAGGTTGCAAATGAGATTAATAATACTAAAGCAATATTATAATATTGTAAAATGTATTGTGGCCATCTGGTGGTCAAACGGATGAACAGCAACTAAACCAGTCTGTACCCGGAAGTGCAACTGATTCTTCATGAACATTTTATTAGTTTTTATAGAATTCTCATAGTTTGAAATATGTAGAATCAATAAATGACTACTAAACTACAGTGAATATATCAGTGTATAAGAATAAAATTGTCTTGAAATTTTTTTCCCCTTCATATAAAGTTTCAAATCAGGTCTTTTTATGTGAGTGTTACCTTAAATTATATGTTTATCTCTGTAAAGCTGCTTTGAAACAATCCATTGTTAAAAGCGCTATATAAATGAAGATGACTTGACTTGACTTGAGTACAGGAAACATAAATAAATGTTTGTATTGTCAAGAAAAAAAAACACATAATTCAGTTATTTGCAAATATAATCATTTATATGTGGAATGATTCACATCAGAAATACAACATAAACATTTAATTTCTCAGAAACACCACAAACTACGAAATACATGGAAACAAAAGAAGAAACAGGACTGAGCTTTTAAATTGCCTGATAAATGTATAATAAGCATTTTAATAGCAACAACAAAGAAAAGTTCAAAAGCTCATACAGTAACATCAATCGGCAAATGTTAACCAGTTAATTTTACTGGTTATATTTGGTTACAGCAGCCCAGCCTGTGTGGAAGCGGATCCAGTCGAAATAATGAGCCACTTTTGTGTAGACCCCAGGATTATTGGGTTCGCCACATTTTTCACCCCAGCTCACTATTCCCCACACGTACGACACGCCAGAGGCATCTTTGCACACCAGCGGCCCTCCAGAGTCGCCCTGACACGAGTCCACCTTCCCCTGCAGGTCACCTGACACAGAGCACAACCAATGAGAGACCAGGAACAGGTGAACCAAGAGTCACTAAGCACGTGCCACTGTTCCGTTAATTAAACTTAAACATTACTTACTGAAGTACAGGCCTACAGTACACGTTCATATAATATAACTTATCTGCTGAATTACAGTTGGTTTTGAAACATTTTCACTCAGAAATTGCTAGTAAATTTGCAAAGAATGGCAAGTAACACGTTGAATTAATTGTGAAATTTTGAAGGAGAAAGAAGTTTATGGGCTCTGAAAATTATCTCTGAGTTTCCCAATGATAAGTACGATTTGAGAGGCCGTTCATGTCTAATTTCCTGATGAGGAAACTTGTATTTACGATGATTCTGATAGCATGTGAAAGCAGAATTATATTCTGCGTGTGATCACAAATTTGAGTGTTTAAATGGTAAAATGGTAAATGGACTGCATTTATATAGGGCTTTCACAGACCCAATGGCCACCAAAGCGCTTTACAATTTGCCTCACATTCACCCATTCACTCACTCATTCATACACCGACGTGTTTAGTCAAACACACTCACACACACACACACACACACACACACACACACAGACACACACAGACACACACACACACACACATACCTGCACACTCCATTCCAGGGAGGAAACGGTCCTTGTAATAATTCTTGCAGTCACTGATAATCGTCACATTTGCCCATTTTAGAATCGCTGCTGACATTCCCGCTTAAAACAAACAGACATAGAGACAATAAAACCCCAACTGTAACCCCACTGGATTAAAACAACTTTCAGATTAAAATAATCTAAAACCCTGTTCACACCAATAACGATAATATTAAATAATATAATTTTAAAGGGATAGTTCACCCAAAAATGAAAAATTAGCCCATGATTTACTCTCCCTCGAGCCGTCTTAGGTGTATATGACACTCTTCTTTCAGACGAACACAATCAGAGTTATGTTAAAAATGTGCTGGCTCTTCCAAGTTTTATAATGGCAGTGAATGGCCGTTTCTGTTTTGAAGTCCATCAAAGTTTATCTATCCATAATAATAGTGCATCTATCCATCATAATAGTGGCTCTATCCATAATAAAAGTGCATCTGTCCATCATAAAAGTACATCTATCCATCATAAAAGTGCATCTATCCATCATAAAAGTGCATCTATCATCATAAAAGTGCATCTATCCATCATAAAAGTGCATCATAAAAGTGCATCTATCATCATAAAAGTGCATCATAAAAGTGCATTTCTCCATCATAAAAGTGCATCTATCCATCATAAAAGTGCATCTGTCCATCATAAAAGTGCATCACTCCATCATAAAAGTGCATCTACCATCATAAAAGTGCATCTGTCCATCATAAAAGTGCATCTATCATCATAAAAGTGCATCTATCCATCATAAAAGTGCATCTATCCATCATAAAAGTGCATCTATCCATGATAAAAGTGCATCTGTCCATCATAAAAGTGCATCTATCATCATAAAAGTGCATCTATCCATCATAAAAGTGCATCATAAAAGTGCATCTATCATCATAAAAGTGCATCATAAAAGTGCATTTCTCCATCATAAAAGTGCATCTATCCATCATAAAAGTGCATCTACCATCATAAAAGTGCATTTGTCCATCATAAAAGTGCATCTCTCCATCATAAAAGTGCATCTGTCCATCATAAAAGTGCATCTACCATCATAAAAGTGCATCTCTCCATCATAAAAGTGCATCTATCCATCATAAAAGTGCATCTGTCCATCATAAAAGTGCATCTCTCCATCATAAAAGTGCATCTATCCATCATAAAAGTGCATCTGTCCATCATAAAAGTGCATCTACCATCATAAAAGTGCATCTGTCCATCATAAAAGTGCGTCTATCCATCATAAAAGTGCATCTGTCCATCATAAAAGTGCATCTATCCATCATAAAAGTGCATCTATCATCATAAAAGTGCATCTGTCCATCATAAAAGTGCATCTACCATCATGAAAGTGCATCTGTCCATCATAAAAGTGTGTCTATCCATCATAAAAGTGCATCTGTCCATCATTAAAGTGCATCTATCCATCATAAAAGTGCATCTATCATCATAAAAGTGCATCTATCATCATAAAAGTGCATCTGTCCATCATAAAAGTGTCTATCCATCATAAAAGTGCATCTGTCCATCATAATAGTGCATCTATCCATCATAATAGTGGCTCTATCCATAATAAAAGTGCATCTGTCCATCATAAAAGTACATCTATCCATCATAAAAGTGCATCTATCCATCTATCCATCATAAAAGTGCATCTACCATCATAAAAGTGCATCTGTCCATCATAAAAGTGCATCTACCATCATAAAAGTGCATCTGTCCATCATAAAAGTGCATCTACCATCATAAAAGTGCATCTGTCCATCATAAAAGTACATCTATACATCATAAAAGTGCATCTATCCATCTATCCATCATAAAAGTGCATCTACCATCATAAAAGTGCATCTCTCCATCATAAAAGTGCATCTGCCATCATAAAGTGCATCTACCATCATAAAAGTGCATCTGTCCATCATAAAAGTGCATCTATCCATCATAAAAGTGCATCTGTCCATCATAAAAATGCATCTACCATCATAAAAGTGCATCTCTCCATCATAAAAGTGCATCTATCCATCATAAAAGTGCATCTGTCCATCATAAAAGTGCATCTGTCCATCATAAACGTGCATCTGTCCATCATAAAAGTGTCTATCCATCATAAAAGTGCATCTGTCCATCATTAAAGTGCATCTATCCATCATAAAAGTGCATCTATCATCATAAAAGTGCATCTATCATCATAAAAGTGCATCTGTCCATCATAAAAGTGTCTATCCATCATAAAAGTGCATCTGTCCATCATAATAGTGCATCTATCCATCATAATAGTGGCTCTATCCATAATAAAAGTGCATCTGTCCATCATAAAAGTACATCTATCCATCATAAAAGTGCATCTACCATCATAAAAGTGCATCTGTCCATCATAAAAGTGCATCTACCATCATAAAAGTGCATCTGTCCATCATAAAAGTGCATCTACCATCATAAAAGTGCATCTGTCCATCATAAAAGTACATCTATCCATCATAAAAGTGCATCTATCCATCTATCCATCATAAAAGTGCATCTACCATCATAAAAGTGCATCTCTCCATCATAAAAGTGCATCTACCATCATAAAAGTGCATCTACCATCATAAAAGTGCATCTATCCATCATAAAAGTGCATCTATCCATCATAAAAGTGCATCTGTCCATCATAAAAGTGCATCTACCATCATAAAAGTGCATCTACCATCATAAAAGTGCATCTACCATCATAAAAGTGCATCTGTCCATCATAAAAGTGCATCTATCCATCATAAAAGTGCATCTGTCCATCATAAAAATGCATCTACCATCATAAAAGTGCATCTCTCCATCATAAAAGTGCATCTATCCATCATAAAAGTGCATCTGTCCATCATAAAAGTGCATCTGTCCATCATAAAAGTGCATCTCTCCATCATAAAAGTGCATCTATCCATCATAAAAGTGCATCTGTCCATCATAAAAGTGCATCTACCATCATAAAAGTGCATCTGTCCATCATAAAAGTGTGTCTATCCATCATAAAAGTGCATCTGTCCATCATAAAAGTGCATCTATCCATCATAAAAGTGCATCTGTCCATCATAAAAGTGCATCTACCATCATAAAAGTGCATCTGTCCATCATAAAAGTGTCTATCCATCATAAAAGTGCATCTGTCCATCATAAAAGTGCATCTATCCATCATAAAAGTGCATCTATCATCATAAAAGTGCATCTGTCCATCATAAAAGTGCATCTACCATCATAAAAGTGCATCTGTCCATCATAAAAGTGCATCTGTCCATCATAAAAGTGCATCTCTCCATCATAAAAGTGCATCTATCCATCATAAAAGTGCATCTGTCCATCATAAAAGTGCATCTACCATCATAAAAGTGCATCTGTCCATCATAAAAGTGCATCTGTCCATCATAAAAGTGCATCTATCCATCATAAAAGTGCATCTGTCCATCATAAAAGTGCATCTGTCCATCATAAAAGTGCATCTATCCATCATAAAAGTGCATCTATCCATCATAAAAGTGCATCTGTCCATCATAAAAGTGCATCTGTCCATCATAAAAGTGCATCTACCATCATAAAAGTGCATCTCTCCATCATAAAAGTGCATCTATCCATCATAAAAGTGCATCTGTCCATCATAAAAGTGCATCTGTCCATCATAAAAGTGCATCTGTCCATCATAAAAGTGCATCTCTCCATCATAAAAGTGCATCTATCCATCATAAAAGTGCATCTGTCCATCATAAAGTGCATCTACCATCATAAAAGTGCATCTGTCCATCATAAAAGTGTGTCTATCCATCATAAAAGTGCATCTGTCCATCATAAAAGTGCATCTATCCATCATAAAAGTGCATCTATCATCATAAAAGTGCATCTGTCCATCATAAAAGTGCATCTACCATCATGAAAGTGCATCTGTCCATCATAAAAGTGTGTCTATCCATCATAAAAGTGCATCTGTCCATCATTAAAGTGCATCTATCCATCATAAAAGTGCATCTATCATCATAAAAGTGCATCTATCATCATAAAAGTGTATCTGTCCATCATAAAAGTGTGTCTATCCATCATAAAAGTGCATCTGTCCATCATAATAGTGCATCTATCATCATAAAAGTGCATCTGTCCATCATAAAAGTACATCTATCCATCATAAAAGTGCATCTATCCATCTATCCATCATAAAAGTGCATCTGTCCATCATAAAAGTGCATCTACCATCATAAAAGTGCATCTGTCCATCATAAAAGTGCATCTGTCCATCATAAAAGTGCATCTACCATCATAAAAGTGCATCTACCATCATAAAAGTGCATCTGTCCATCATAAAAGTGCATCTACCATCATAAAAGTGCATCTATCATCATAAAAGTGCATCTATCATCATAAAGTGCATCTGTCCATCATAAAAGTGCATCTATCCATCATAAAAGTGCATCTATCATCATAACAGTGCATCTGTCCATCATAAAAGTGCATCTATCATCATAAAAGTGCATCTGTCCATCATAAAAGTGCATCTATCCATCATAAAAGTGCATCTATCACCATAAAAGTGCATCTGTCCATCATAAAAGTGCATCTATCCATCATAAAAGTGCATCTATCCATCATAAAAGTGCATCTCTCCATCATAAAAGTGCATATATCCATCATAAAAGTGCATCTATCATCATCAAAGTGCATCTGTCCATCATAAAAGTGCATCTGTCCATCATAAAGGTGCATCTGTCCATCATAAAAGTGCATCTGTCCATCATAAAAGTGCATCTATCCATCATAAAAGTGCATCTCTCCATCATAAAAGTGCATCTATCCATCATAAAAGTGCATCTATCATCATAAAAGTGCATCTGTCCATCATAAAAGTGCATCTATCCATCATAAAAGTGCATCTATCACCATAAAAGTGCATCTGTCCATCATAAAAGTGCATCTATCCATCATAAAAGTGCATCTATCCATCATAAAAGTGCATCTATCATCATAAAAGTGCATTTGTCCATCATAAAAGTGCATCTATCATCATAAAAGTGCATCTATCCATCATAAAAGTGCATCTGTCCATCATAAAAGTGCATCTGTCCATCATAAAAGTGCATCTACCATCATAAAAGTGCATCTACCATCATAAAAGTGCATCTGTCCATCATAAAAGTGCATCTACCATCATAAAAGTGCATCTATCATCATAAAAGTGCATCTATCATCATAAAGTGCATCTGTCCATCATAAAAGTGCATCTATCCATCATAAAAGTGCATCTATCATCATAAAAGTGCATCTGTCCATCATAAAAGTGCATCTATCATCATAAAAGTGCATCTGTCCATCATAAAAGTGCATCTATCCATCATAAAAGTGCATCTATCACCATAAAAGTGCATCTGTCCATCATAAAAGTGCATCTATCCATCATAAAAGTGCATCTATCCATCATAAAAGTGCATCTCTCCATCATAAAAGTGCATCTATCCATCATAAAAGTGCATCTATCATCATCAAAGTGCATCTGTCCATCATAAAAGTGCATCTGTCCATCATAAAGGTGCATCTGTCCATCATAAAAGTGCATCTGTCCATCATAAAAGTGCATCTATCCATCATAAAAGTGCATCTCTCCATCATAAAAGTGCATCTATCCATCATAAAAGTGCATCTATCATCATAAAAGTGCATCTGTCCATCATAAAAGTGCATCTATCCATCATAAAAGTGCATCTATCACCATAAAAGTGCATCTATCCATCATAAAAGTGCATCTATCATCATAAAAGTGCATCTGTCCATCATAAAAGTGCATCTATCCATCATAAAAGTGCATCTATCCATCATAAAAGTGCATCTATCATCATAAAAGTGCATTTGTCCATCATAAAAGTGCATCTATCATCATAAAAGTGCATCTATCCATCATAAAAGTGCATCTGTCCATCAGAAAAGTGCATCTGTCCATCATAAAAGTGTATCTATCCATCTATCCATCATAAAAGTGTATCTGTCCATGTGCATCTATCCATTATGAAATGCACTTTTATGATGGATAGATGCACTTTTATGGACTTTCTCCATTATAAAGCTTGGAAGAGCCAGGACATTTTTTAATATAACTCTGATTGTATTCGTCTGAAAGAAGAGTGTCATATACACCTAGGATGACTTAAGGGGGAGCAAATTATGGGCACATTTTTCATTTTTGGGTGAACTATTCCAAAATGAAAACAGAATGAATGGATTAAAACTAGATTGGTAAAAGGATCCCATGATGGCGGTTCCCCATGTCAGGTGTAGCCGAACCTCTGTCGCGGCCCCAGCCGGAGATGGTGCAGGTGTCGTTGGGCTGGAACTGTTGTGTGGACCAGGGCACACACACGGCTCGCACCGCCGGGTTATCATGCATACACTTGTCCGAAAGATTCAGCGGCTCCAGCTGCACCAGAGCGATGTCGTTGGCGTAGGTTTGTGCGTTATATTCATGATGGATGATGATGTTCTTCACCGGGATGCTGTCTGTCGTTAACTGCAAACGATGCTTCTTCCAGAGAGAGAACTTGATTCGGTAGGACTTTGGTTTGGGCCTAAACACACGACACACATGTTTGTCCCGGGTTTTTGTTGCATTTACACTGTTCTGATCACTAGAGGTCAACGTGTTGGATTGTTTCGAAGCCTCGACTCAATACGGCACATTTGCTTCCACTGTTTCAGTGTTCCAAAAAGTCTCGATCTGCACACCACTACCGATTGGTTTTACCTGACGCAGTGGGCGGCGGTCAAAACCCAGCAGCCGCCGAGATACGCCCCTCCACAGTGGATCGAGCCTTCGTCCTGAATGGCCACCTGCCACTGTATCTGAGTCTGCAGGGGCAAAGGTCACACACAGAGGTCAAACCAAAATAAAGAGGCATTTTTTATGCTAAGTGAAATTTTGACAGTTTACTGATTAAGCTACATTGTTAATATTGTACAAGCAAACAGGCTAACTATATTAGCATCCACACCAGCGGATGATAACTATAATGGTAACTATAACGATAACTATAATGATAACTGTATTAGCATTCATACCGGCAGACGATAACTATATTAACGTCTCCACCAGTGGCTGATAACTATATTAGCATCCACACCAGCGGACGATAACTATAACGATAACTCTATTAGCATTCATACCAGCGGATGATAACTATAACGATAACTATATTAAAGTCTCCAACAGTGGACGATAACTATATTAGCATACACACCAGCGGATGATAACTATAATGATAAATATAATGATAACTATATTAGCATTCACACCAGCGGATGATAACTATAATGATAACTATAATGATAACTGTATTAGCATTCACACAAGAGGACGATAACAATAAAAATAACTATATTAAGGTCTCCATCAGCGGACGATAACTATAACGATAACTTTATTAGCATCCACACCAGCGGACTATAACTATAACGATAACTATATTAACGTCTCCACCAGCGGATGATAACTATAATGATAACTATATTAGCATCCACACCAGCGGACGATAACAATAACAATAACAATAACTATATTAGCATCCACACCAGCGGACGATAACAATAACAATAACTATATTAGCATCCACACCAGCGGACGATAACAATAACAATAACTATATTAGCATCCACACCAGCGGACGATAACAATAACAATAACTATATTAACGTCTCCACCAGTGAACGATAACAATAACTATAACTATATTAGCATCCACACCAGCGGATGATAACTACAATGATAACTATTTTAACGTCTCCACCAGCGGACGATAACTATAACGATAACTATATTAACGTCTCCACCATCGGATGATAACTATAACGATGACTATATTAGCATCCACACCAGAGGACGATAACTATAAGGATAACTATATTAGCATCCACACCAGCGGACGATAACTATAACGATAACTATATTAACGTCTCCACCAGCGGATGATAACTATAACGATAACTATGTTAGCATCCACACCAGCGGACGATAACAATAACGATAACTATATTGACGTCTCCACCAGCAGATGATAACTATAATGATAAATATATTAACATCCACACCAGCGGACGATAACTATAACGATAACTATATTAACGTCTCCACCAGCGGACGATAACTATAACGATAACTATATTAACGTCTCCACCAGCGGATGATAACTATAATGAAAACTATATTAGCATCCACACCAGCGGACGATAACAATAACGATAACTATATTAACTTCTCCACCAGCGGATGATAACTATAATGAAAACTATATTAACTTCTCCACCAGCGGATGATAACTATAACGATAACTATATTAGCATCCACACCAGCGGACGATAACTATAACAATAACTATATTAGCATCCATAACAGCGGACGATAACTATAACGATAACTATATTAGCATCCACACCAGCGGATGATAACTATAACGATAACTATATTAACTTCTCCACCAGCGGATGATAACTATAATGATAACTATATTAACTTCTCCACCAGCGGATGATAACTATAATGATAACTATATTAACGTCTCCACCAGCGGATGATAACTATAACGATAACTATATTAACGTGTCCACCAGCGGATGATAACTATAATGATAACTATATTAGCATCCACACCAGCGGACGATAACTATAACGATAACTATATTAGCATCCACACCAGCGGATGACAACTACAATGATAACTATTTTAACGTCTCCACCAGCGGACGATAACTATAACGATAACTATATTAACGTCTCCACCATCGGATGATAACTATAACGATGACTATATTAGCATCCACACCAGAGGACGATAACTATAACGATAACTATATTAGCATCCACACCAGCGGACGATAACTATAACGATAACTATATTAACGTCTCCACCAGCGGATGATAACTATAACGATAACTATGTTAGCATCCACACCAGCGGACGATAACAATAACGATAACTATATTGACGTCTCCACCAGCAGATGATAACTATAATGATAACTATATTAACATCCACACCAGCGGACGATAACTATAACGATAACTATATTAACGTCTCCACCAGCGGACGATAACTATAACGATACCTATATTAACGTCTCCGCCAGCGGATGATAACTATAATGAAAACTATATTAGCATCCACACCAGCGGACGATAACAATAACGATAACTATATTAACTTCTCCACCAGCGGATGATAACTATAATGATAACTATATTAACTTCTCCACCAGCGGATGATAACTATAACGATAACTATATTAGCATCCACACCAGCGGACGATAACTATAACAATAACTATATTAGCATCCATAACAGCGGACGATAACTATAACGATAACTATATTAGCATCCACACCAGCGGATGATAACTATAACGATAACTATATTAACTTCTCCACCAGCGGATGATAACTATAATGATAACTATATTAACTTCTCCACCAGCGGATGATAACTATAATGATAACTATATTAACGTCTCCACCAGCGGATGATAACTATAACGATAACTATATTAACGTGTCCACCAGCGGATGATAACTATAATGATAACTATATTAGCATCCACACCAGCGGACGATAACTATAACGATAACTATATTAGCATCCACACCAGCGGATGATAACTATAATGATAACTATATTAACTTCTCCACCAGCGGACGATAACTATAATGATAACTATATTAACTTCTCCACCAGCGGATGATAACTATAACGATAACTATATTAGCATCCACACCAGCGGACGATAACTGTAACAATAACAATATTACACTCTAAAAAATGCAGGGTTAAAAAATAACCCAACCTTAACCACGCCGCTGGGTCACTATAGGACAGAACACGCGCTGGGTTGGTTTGACCCAAGTGCTGGGTTTGTCCATTTAACCCATATTGTTGGGTCATTCATTTGACCCAACCAGTGGGTGAAATTGACCATCTTGCTGGGTTAAGTCTTACTCATGTGCTGGGTTATTTCCTGTATCATTGCCTTATTAAAATTAGTAACAAATATTTTTTTATATTACCGTACTAATGTAAAATAATGATTGTCTCTGTAATACAATAAACCAGAGAGGCCACTGTATATGTGATTTCAATCATTTATTTTATTTTTTTACATTTTTAATACATCTTTAATATTTTTTTGTAAACAATTATTACAATTATACAATGTATACTCATTCTAAGGTAAAAAAAACATAACGGTTCATTAAGTAAGGTCTTTATACACCACTGAAAACATAGTTATGTATATGATATTGCATTTCTGTTAACAGATCCTCCTAAATACAGTATTACACAATGCACCTTTAAAAGTCAATAAGAAACTAATTTGAACTCTTATACGATTATGATTTCATTTATTAAGATGTGTTGATTTATTAAGAATAGCTACAAACATTTACAATGCGACTAAATATCACAGGGTTTTCCTCACATTTGACAGAGGACGATTCTTTTCCATTAATTTGATACACTGCTTCGTGTATTTAACATGAAAAACAAAATAAAACTTTGAAACAAAGATCACCAGCCTCCAGCAGAGACTCGGTCTCGATGACGTGGCCTGGAACAATGGCAACGGTCTGACGTGTCCCCCTCGTCGCATCCCTGATGCTCCAGTCATTTTGTAAATATTCATCCATGTTGGTCCCCAACTGTTGATTACACACAATCACTTAGAGTGTTGCAATATAACTGTCATGCAAGTTTTTTGTGAAAGTATTTATATTTTTTTTTATTGCAAACATTACCAAATATGGCCAAATGTGAAAAACAAACAAAATGTATATTTACACATCTAAATAGACAATTAGCAGTCTAAAATAGTCTGGGATTCAGGATAAGACAAAAACACGATTTGGAAAATGGATTCATGATGTACTCGCTCATTATAAACATTTTGTAAATTTTGAACACAAAAAAAGTTATGGACTGCAGCTTTAAAAATTAACAAAAATCTATTTAAAAAAAATGCAATTTTATGTTGCAAACAGAGATTGCACCTTTAAATATTCTAAACCTAAATTAATTTCATAGTTATCAAGCATATCAAACTTACAGGTTGCATGTCAAGGACCTCTGAGCCTCTGTGGTGGGTCTGAAGCCCTTTCCTCCTCTCCTGTAACGTTAGATGGATGGGGGAAGCAGAGTTTGCAGGACCTTCAAAGCCATCAGCTAAACAATATGAGCATAATACAGTTGCATTATCATTTAAATAGTATGCTGTATATAACAATTCATATTTCTAAAGTAGCATTTCTGACTTTTCTGCCCTGGTGTTTAAAATGGCGCTGTTGTGACAATAGCAAAAACTATTTATTGGCCTCAAACATCGCGCACACTTGATCCATGACCACTGTCTTAGTAGTACTAAATTATTCTTAGTAGGCCTACCTCAGGTCCTAACAACTTATAATGGGTTCAGGGCGAGAACATGCTTAAAATGAAATTTATTTCTCATTGCCTCAGTCGCCGTTTGTAAAGATTGCACGTCCGACGTCATACAGTTATTATTTGATTTTTTTGGGTAAAAACGATCCTGGTTCCGACATAGACATTACAGAAGAAACACGCAGACTGTGCTGGAACTTACCCCCGTCGCTTCTTCTGACGAGAATTTCTTCTATGTGCCAGCAGACTTTAGTTTCCACACAGACTAGACTTTTTTCCCGCAGTTTTTACGTACGAGCCCTATAGGGACATAAACATAGGCTACTGCGCGTGCACGGGTTCATTCAAAACGCTTTCCTCACTTTTAATTACTAAACGTCCACAATAAATACGATATTTACGTGATGAAATTAAAATTTAAACTACATATTTCATTAAGGCTGCTGATATAGCTGGTTTACAATGTGGCATTTTGTCAAAAAATCTAACCGGCTAGCTGTTACTAATGTTTTACAGAATAAATACGTTATAGCCTACCCCTCGCACTTCCATATCAAAGACTGTATGCTGAACAGTGAAATTATTATTGTTAAAAATATTGGTAAACATATTAACTTACCATAAAACACTGCCTGCTCCGACCTCCGAGTGAAGTCCTCCTCGAGTCAGAAGTGAAGAATCCAGAAAGTTCCGCAAAGAATAAACCGGTTGCTGGGTCAAAATAACCCAACCAGCTGTTTATTTGTGAATTACCCCCTTACAACTCATTTTACCCAGCATGAGCAACCCATTAATGTGTTTACAGTGCCCCAAACAACCCAGCATTTTGACCCAGCACAATCAACCCAACAATTTGTTTACAGAAACAACCCAGCATTTTTTTGAGTGTAGCATCCACACCAGCGGACGATAGCTATAACGATAACTATATTAGCATCCACACCAGCGGATGATAACTATAACGATAACTATATTAACTTCTCCACCAGCGGATGATAACTATAATGATAACTATATTAGCATCCACACCAGCGGACGATAACTATAACGATAACTATATTAGCATCCACACCAGCGGATGATAACTATAACGATAACTATATTAACTTCTCCACCAGCGGATGATAACTATAATGATAACTATATTAGCATCCACACCAGCGGACGATAACTATAACGATAACTATATTAACTTCTCCACCAGCGGATGATAACTATAATGATAACTATATTAACTTCTCCACCAGCGGATGATAACTATAACGATAACTATATTAGCATCCACACCGGCGGATGATAACTATAACGATAACTATATTAACTTCTCCACCAGCGGATGATAACTATAACGATAACTATATTAACTTCTCCACCAGCGGATGATAACTATAATGATAACTATATTAACTTCTCCACCAGCGGATGATAACTATAACGATAACTATATTAACTTCTCCACCAGCGGATAATAACTATAACGATAACTATATTAGCATCCACACCGGCGGATGATAACTATAACGATAACTATATTAACTTCTCCACCAGCGGATGATAACTATAATGATAACTATATTAACTTCTCCACCAGCGGATGATAACTATAATGATAACTATATTAACTTCTCCACCAGCGGATGATAACTATAATGATAACTATATTAACTTCTCCACCAGCGGATGATAACTATAACGATAACTATATTAGCATCCACACCGGCGGATGATAACTATAACGATAACTATATTAACTTCTCCACCAGCGGATGATAACTATAATGATAACTATATTAACTTCTCCACCAGCGGATGATAACTATAACGATAACTATATTAGCATCCACACCAGCGGATGATAACTATATTAGCATCCACACCAGCGGATGATAACTATATTAGCATCCACACCAGCGGACGATAACTATATTAGCATCCACACCAGCGGATGATAACTATAATGATAACTATATTAACTTCTCCACCAGCGGATGATAACTATAATGATAACTATATTAGCATCCACACCAGCGGATGATAACTATAACGATAACTATATTAACTTCTCCACCAGCGGATGATAACTATAATGATAACTATATTAACTTCTCCACCAGCGGATGATAACTATAATGATAACTATATTAACTTCTCCACCAGCGGATGATAACTATAATGATAACTATATTAGCATCCACACCAGCGGACGATAGCTATAACGATAACTATATTAGCATCCACACCAGCGGATGATAACTATAACGATAACTATATTAGCATCCACACCAGCGGACGATAACTATAACGATAACTATATTAGCATCCACACCAGCGGGCGATAACTATAACGATAACTATATTAGCATCCACACCAGCGGACGATAACTATAATGATAACTATATTAGCATCCACACCAGCGGACGATAACTATAACGATAACTATATTAGCATCCACACCAGCGGATGATAACTATAACGATAACTATATTAGCATCCACACCAGCGGACGACAGGTATAACGATAACTATATTAGCATCCACACCAGCGGACGATAGCTATAACGATAACTATATTAGCATCCACACCGGCGGATGATAACTATAACGATAACTATATTAACTTCTCCACCAGCGGATGATAACTATAACGATAACTATATTAACTTCTCCACCAGCGGATGATAACTATAATGATAACTATATTAACTTCTCCACCAGCGGATGATAACTATAACGATAACTATATTAACTTCTCCACCAGCGGATGATAACTATAATGATAACTATATTAACTTCTCCACCAGCGGATGATAACTATAACGATAACTATATTAGCATCCACACCGGCGGATGATAACTATAACGATAACTATATTAACTTCTCCACCAGCGGATGATAACTATAACGATAACTATATTAACTTCTCCACCAGCGGATGATAACTATAATGATAACTATATTAACTTCTCCACCAGCGGATGATAACTATAACGATAACTATATTAACTTCTCCACCAGCGGATGATAACTATAATGATAACTATATTAACTTCTCCACCAGCGGATGATAACTATAACGATAACTATATTAGCATCCACACCAGCGGATGATAACTATATTAGCATCCACACCAGCGGACGATAACTATATTAGCATCCACACCAGCGGATGATAACTATAATGATAACTATATTAACTTCTCCACCAGCGGATGATAACTATATTAGCATCCACACCAGCGGACGATAACTATATTAGCATCCACACCAGCGGACGATAACTATATTAGCATCCACACCAGCGGATGATAACTATAATGATAACTATATTAACTTCTCCACCAGCGGATGATAACTATAACGATAACTATATTAGCATCCACACCGGCGGATGATAACTATAACGATAACTATATTAACTTCTCCACCAGCGGATGATAACTATAATGATAACTATTTTAACGTCTCCACCAGCGGATGATAACTATAACGATAACTATATTAACGTCTCCACCAGCGGATGATAACTATAACGATAACTATATTAGCATCCACACCGGCGGATGATAACTATAACGATAACTATATTAACTTCTCCACCAGCGGATGATAACTATAATGATAACTATATTAACTTCTCCACCAGCGGATGATAACTATAATGATAACTATATTAACTTCTCCACCAGCGGATGATAACTATAATGATAACTATATTAACTTCTCCACCAGCGGATGATAACTATAATGATAACTATATTAACTTCTCCACCAGCGGATGATAACTATAATGATAACTATATTAGCATCCACACCAGCGGACGATAGCTATAACGATAACTATATTAGCATCCACACCAGCGGATGATAACTATAACGATAACTATATTAGCATCCACACCAGCGGACGATAACTATAACGATAACTATATTAGCATCCACACCAGCGGACGATAACTATAATGATAACTATATTAGCATCCACACCAGCGGACGATAACTATAACGATAACTATATTAGCATCCACACCAGCGGATGATAACTATAACGATAACTATATTAGCATCCACACCAGCGGATGATAACTATAACGATAACTATATTAACTTCTCCACCAGCGGATGATAACTATAACGATAACTATATTAGCATCCACACCAGCGGATGATAACTATAACGATA
Source organism: Tiaroga cobitis (assembly GCA_030578255.1). Taxonomy (NCBI): domain Eukaryota; kingdom Metazoa; phylum Chordata; class Actinopteri; order Cypriniformes; family Leuciscidae; genus Tiaroga; species Tiaroga cobitis. Next base: position 850,297 of record CM060613.1, read on the forward strand.
ACTATATTAGCATCCACACCAGCGGATGATAACTATAACGATAACTATATTAGCATCCACACCAGCGGATGATAACTATAACGATAACTATATTAGCATCCACACCAGCGGATGATAACTATAACGATAACTATATTAGCATCCACACCAGCGGATGATAACTATAACGATAACTATATTAACTTCTCCACCAGCGGATGATAACTATAACGATAATTAGGGGTGCCCGATTAATCGAAATGAAACCGCACGCGATTATTATTGATTATTATAAGGCTGTGATTATTTTATGCACAGCTTGTCAGTGCAGCACGGCTCTGTGATCAGTAGTAAATGCTGACGGGGAACATTCTCAGAACATTCTGGCAAGTTACGAACAAACATTCTCCCAGTAACATTCGTTCAAAGTTATCTAGTCTTTAATAATGTTCTCAAAACATTTCTCATTTCTCATTGTTATTAAAAAAATAAGACCAAATTACAAACAATAGGAAAAATACAATAAAACAAAAGTATAAACAGTTTTAAGTTATTAGGTCCATCTAGCATAAAAGTATGAAATACTACAGTAAATTAATAATAAAATGTACTCTGCACAGTCTTAACTGTATGAATTAAAAATTGATTCTTTTTAAAGCTACTAAAGTAATTCAGCCAAGAGCCGAGCTTTTTTTCAGCCAATATTTGACCATTAAAGAGAATTCCGATTCACGATCACTTCAAAATGTCCAAATGTTTTAAAAAAGGTTAGTCTCGGTTATGCGAACGTTAAGGGAACATTCCATTTTGTAAACATTATGGGGTTACCTTTAAACGTTTTCTGAAACACGCTAAAGCGATTCAGAAAAAAAAACCATTCCTTGAACGATGTATAAATAATGTTTTTGTGAACATTATAAAAGACCAGATAACTTTGAACAAACGTTCTATTAACGTTACTGGAAGAACGTTTGTTCCTAACCTTGCTAAGCTCTGAGAACATTAGCGGGTCAATATGTGTTCAATTGTAAAACGATTTTAAAACCTATTGAAGTTTTTGTGTCACTTTGCACCAAAACAGATTGTTTGTATCTTTATTTGTGGATAGTTACGTGTTTGCATATTATATAAAACACTATATAAAAGTATGATCAGAAGCTTGTATGCTTTATCAACTGAATTAAAGGTTTTGTTCTTTGGCAATCTGGAGTCTTGCACATCTTTATAAAGGAAGATATATATATATATCATCCAGCCAGCCCTGGTGTCTCTGAGGGTGTGTGTTTCACGACTGACCGGTAACGCCTCTTCCCCTCCGACTAAGCGTTTTCTACGCTGGCGTAGAGTCGCGTCGTCCTCTTGTTTGAACTCGTACTCCATGTTGGGAACGCCACACTGCAGCTGGCTCTCGGTAGACGAGCGGATCGCTTTGATCTCTGGAACAGCAGGACACACAGATGTGTTGATTCAGCCGAATGAAGCTCCGGACACCTATATTTGCCCAGCTAACAAAGAAATTCTAAGAATGTTTTGCTAACATTTCCATTAAGTTACAAAACATTATTTCTGAATGTTCCCTGAATGTTCAAAATGTCCAACTTTTTCTTGGTTCTATGAACGTTAAGGAAACATTCCATTGTATCATTCTTCAAACATTATGGGAACGTTACTTTTGAATGTTCTCTGAAGGTTTTGAAACAAGTAGAAACATTAAAAAACGTTAGACGAACATCCAACTAAAACATTTCAGAGAAAACATCCCTTGAATGAAGTATAAATAATGTTCTGTAACGTTTTGAGATCATTATTGAAGACCAGATAACTTTGCGCAAACGTTCTATTATCGTAACTGGAAGAACGTTTGTTCATAACGTTGAAAGAACCTTGACAGAAGGTTGCTTGTCGGCCCAGATCCGGCCCACATCTGGTACGCATTGAATCCACATGTACCGGATGTGGCCCGGATGTGGCCCGACACTATGTTGCTGTCTGATCTTCTGGAGGTTTTTGTTTGCTGAAGTGTCAAACTTTGGATGTTCAGTGTCATAAAAGTTTGTTCTCACCCAACATTGGATTGGAAAACAAATATGACGGATCAATCTCCACTGGTTTGGTGTTTTCTGAAACACAAAGAAGAGAACAGGAGATTACAGTAACAGAGATTGTTTGGGCTTTACAGCAGCTCTAGAATAAAGTTATTGTCCAGCTAAAGTTAGTTTTGATTGATTCACTTCCGTTATAAAGATCATTAGTGATTATCTTAGGCGCCGCTAACACAACACCGCTCTACTGAAAACTGTGTGTTGGGATTCTCATGGAAGCTTGTTTCGGCCACGGAATGAAAAATAAAAAGGTGAGATATAAACTCGCAACTGCAAGAAGGAAGTCCAAATTGTGAGATAAAATTCATAATTATGTTTTTTATTTCCTGCAGCACAGAACCACGTTGAAACAAACGTTGTGGTGTTCAATGAAAGTTGAAGCTTTTTGAAACATACATCTCAATCACAGACGCATTCGGATGGGTTTTGATTTCTCACAGGATGGCAGGGATGAAAAACAGTAAGTCATTTGTACCATATTTGCTTGTATATCAAATTGCGTGAAGAAAACACAGATGTTTTGAAATCCAGTCTAAGTAGGACTGTTGAAAGAGACGCTTGTTCTGGAACTGAATCCTGAAGTAATAAGATCTTAAATGAGTTCACTGACCATCCAGTTCATCTTCTCCTCCCAGACAGTCCCTGACTCCGTCTCGGACAGCATCAGGAGGGATACAGACGTCCGACTTACAGTGGAACGCTCCGTTGCATCCTTCACAACACAAACGGGAATATTAGGATAGTCTTGCGTTTTTAATACTGCGAGGTGTTCTTACATTTTTATAATTAGTAACACAATCACAAATGTAATGCATTTCACTAAAAAATAAATAGTGCTTTATTCAGAAACAGTCAACAACAGATGGGATTGTGGGAAACAGGAAGAGGAATAATGATGTCAGAGACAGGAAGTAGAGACTCACTCTGGCAGCACATCTCATCACTGTAGTCTCCACAGTCGTCAATGCCATTACAGGCTTCTGCTTGGTTTATACACTTCCCGTTCGTACAGAGGAACGTCTTGCACTCGCCTACACAGGGATTAAACATCAGTGTGTGTGTGTGTGTGTGTGTGTGTGAAGGGTCAGCAGATTATAACCCAATACTGGGGTGGTCGATCATGCAGTAACATGGTTGCACAGAAAATAATGCTCACCTTTTCAATTTTTTTTTTTTTTTTTGCTGAAGATGCATCGATGCATATTAAGTCACTTTTATGTCAGATAATAGATAACTATAGAAGCTTGTTTCCTCCACAGAATGAAAAAAAGTAATTGCGATTTTTTTATTTTATCTTGCAATTCGTGTATAGGATATATATTCATATAAAGGCAGTCGGCTGTATGCGGGCTGAAATGCCTTTGGTCCCTGCAGGTGCACAGATGTGAGCCAATCAGGCTTCAGGATTCGGAGAAACACAGTCTCCTCCATACAGTCAGCAAAAACTGACGCAAAGCGACTGAACCGTATCGAGAGGGAACTAACATCTCTTATCGTTCTCAGAACTAAAAACATGTGCCTCTAATTCTTCGAAAAATTCAACATGACATCATGACTTTTGCGTAAACAGACACGATAGCACGCCAAAAATGGAAATACGAATTGGCGTGTCATACACACGCAATTTTATGAGATCAGTCTGGAAAAATTATGGGACACCAAAGTGGAAACAGCAGAATATATTATTTCGTGGGTTTTCATGAAAATTAAATAAATAAAAGGCATTATAGTTTACATGAAGAAAACAAGGAACACTTTGTTAGAAATATTTGTGTGAAGTGCCAAATGCACCCACTCATTAAAGGGATAGTTCCCCCAAAAATGACAATTATCCCATAATTTACTCATAAACCTCAAGTCATCCTAGGTGTATATGACTTTCTTCTTTCAGCCGAACACAATCAGAGTTATATTAGAAACTATCCTGGCTCTTCCAAGCTTTATAATGTCACTGAATAGGCTTTATGCACAGCTTCACTACTTCCTGAACTTCAGCCAGCCCTTTGTTTCCTGTCTGCCATTATTGGACAAACTGATTAATCCAGGTGTGCCTGATTATTGTTACTGAGGCCAGGCACACCTGGATTAATCAGTTTGTCCAATAATGGCAGACAGGAAACAAAGGGCTGGCTGAAGTTCAGGAAGTAGTGAAGCTGTGCATAAAGCCAATTGAGCCTGAGTTTTTGAAGCCCAAAAAAGCTCATCCATCATCATAACAGTAATCCACACGCCTGCAGGGGTTAATACAGGCCTTCTGAAGCCAAGACAAATATCCATATTTATAACTTTATAAACTATAATCACTGGCTTCCAGAAACGGATGTACGCAAGTCTAGTTCCGGTGGAAGGGTGACATCTGACCCCACGCATGACGAGTGACCTCTGACCCGACACATGAAGAGTGACCTCTGACCCAACACATGACGAGTGAACTCTGACCCGACACATGACGAGTGACCTCTGACCCAACACATGACGAGTGACCTCTGACCCGACACATGACGAGTGAACTCTGACCCGACACATGACGAGTGACCTCTGACCCAACACATGACGAGTGACCTCTGACCCGACACATGACGAGTGACATTTGACCGGACACATGACGAGTGACCTCTGACCCAACACATGACGAGTGACATCTGACCCCACGCATGACAAGTGACCTCTGACCCGACACATGACGAGTGACCGCTGACCCGACACATGACGAGTGACCTCTGACCCGACACATGACGAGTGACCTCTGACCCCACGCATGATGAGTGACCTCTGACCCGACACATGACGAGTGAACTCTGACCCGACACATGATGAGTGACCTCTGACCCAACACATGACGAGTGACCTCTGACGCGACACATGACGAGTGACATTTGACCGGACACATGACGAGTGACCTCTGACCCAACACATGATGAGTGAACTCTGACCCAACACATGACGAGTGACATCTGACCCCACGCATGACAAGTGACCTCTGACCCGACACATGACGAGTGACCGCTGACCCGACGCATGACGAGTGACCTCTGACCCGACGCATGACGAGTGACCTCTGACCCCACGCATGACGAGTGACCTCTGACCCGACACATGACGAGTGACCTCTGACCCGACACATGACGAGTGACATTTGACCGGACACATGACGAGTGACCTCTGACCCAACACATGACGAGTGAACTCTGACCCAACACATGACGAGTGACATCTGACCCCACGCATGACAAGTGACCTCTGACCCGACACATGACGAGTGACCGCTGACCCGACGCATGACGAGTGACCTCTGACCCGACACATGACGAGTGACCTCTGACCCCACGCATGACGAGTGACCTCTGACCCGACACATGACGAGTGACTTCTGACCCAACACATGACGAGTGAACTCTGACCCGACACATGACGAGTGACCTCTGACCCGACACATGACGAGTGACCTCTGACCCCACGCACGACCAGTGACCTCTGACCCGACACATGACGAGTGACCTCTGACCCACCACATGACGAGTGACCTCTGACCCCACGCATGACGAGTGACCTCTGACCCGACACATGTCCCTTCAAATTAGGATGTTTAATTTTCCTTAAAAAGCACCTTTGGGTTTGTAACACTTTACGACGGCCACATCAGTGCTTTCTGTGATTCGCTGGGGATAATAGATGGTGCACTCAGCCAATGAGAGCTCAGATCCCGTGCAGCGAACACTCATGCACTCCTCTGGCCAATCAGACGCTTTGTCAAGATCCGAATGCTTGATTGTAGTCGCCCTCTCCGCTCCACTGAAACACAAACAGAAGAAGAGAAGCAGAAACATGAAACATGTGAAAAACATGTTTAATAAACACACATTCGAAACCTGTGGAGTCGAGACGATTCTCGTGAAGTGAGGAGTGTGTGTTACCTGGTCACATTCAGAGGGTTTCGGCAAACGACATTAGCTGACGCCATATTCCAGCCGTTGCCACATACAGGCATCGTTCCCTTCTCCGTTTTTATCATGACCACATTTTGCTTTTTAGATTTCCTCATTTGTACCTCCACCGTGTCCTCCGCTGGACACAAACATGTGCAAACAAACAGATGACGACTGTATAATCACACACCAAATCATCGGACACTTACCTTGAGTTCCCATCAGTTTGACCCCCAACACACTCTTTGAGTCGTCAGAAATACTGTGCTGTGTTTTTCTTGAAATCGTATGATTATATGTAATTTAGGGTCATAAACATGCAAAGATTCAACTCTCAGTGATGTGACTGTCTAATGTGGGTACGATATTCCTATTATGATTTTGATGTTGGTTTATTGATCTCCTGCATTGACACCATTATATGAGAACTGAACTGAGCTGGACGATGACATCACGGTTTTCTCCAGAGAGCGGCTATATAAATATATATATAAATGAACTAAATTAATAACTTTTTTACAACAAAAATGAATCAACACCGAACTTACTTAAGCTGGACTGTGACGCTATTCTCTTCTGGATCAGAACTAACTCAGAAACAAACTTTGTTGTATTAAAGTTAATACTGTTATCTCTGTAAAGCTGCTTTGAAACACTCTGTACTGTAAAAAGCTCTGTATAAATAAAGCTGACGACATGACATGTTAGTAAAGTTCATATTTAAAGGCAGCTGCACAGACCCAAAATAAAACCCCCAAAATGATGTGTCTTGTCATGTCAGTTTCTAAACTGCCCTGTCTGAGGGCATTTATGTTTACATTGATGCATTTGGCAGATCATTTTATTTGAAGAAAGAAATGAGGATGCATTAAAGGCACTTTTTCAATATGTAACCAAGAAAAAATAACATTTTTAAAACATTTAAAAAACTACGTTTTGAGGATTCAAAAAACATTCAGAAATAAAGTTTTCATAACATTAGGATTTTTTTTTGCCATTGAGGGGCTGTTTACAAGACACAATTTTCAACTCAAAAACGTAAAACTTTTTATGCGCTTTGGCCGTTCGTTTACACGACAACGGCATTTTGGGCGCCTGAAAACGCAAACTTTTGAAAGCGGGTTTCAAAGTTAACGTTTTTGAAAACGGTCTCTGTGTAAACAAAAACGTGAATCTCTGAAAGCGATGACATCATGCATATGCTTATTACATGTTTGTCAATAGTGTTTCATCGCTACCTACTGGCCCAGCACCAGAATACAGCATTTTAGTCGTTGTTTGCGGATCCGTGTGAACGGGGGTCGTTTTGACAATGGTGTCGTCTATACGCGGAAAACGTACTCGGTTACTGACGTAACCTCGGTTCTCTCTAGATGAGTGTTGCGTAAGCTAAAGGAAAATCCCTTTTCTCGAGAATACTGAAGCCAAAAAATTATCTTTAATTTTGCATTAATGTAAAACGCATTGCTGCACAGAGCAGACCTAGGCAAGGCGCCTCGCACGCCTATTGGTTGCTCTGCAGCAACTGCTTCAACCTATCGAGGGACTGTTCGTGACGTAAGCACCAATGAGGGCGCGGGGCGCCCGTGCACGTCACGTCCTGCAAGAATGGGCGTGGCTTATGTCTATATAAGCCGAGTCCAGATAGGGTGTTCTTTGGTTTTTCATACTGAAGCGAAAACAGAACGCAGCACAAGCAGGGTTACGCAACACTCGTTCCCTCATCTAGAGAGAACCGAGGTTACGTTAGTAACCGAGTACGTTCTCTTACGAGAGTACTCTCGTGTTGCGTAAGCTAGCTTACGCTACGGGAACCCAATGTTAAACGCCGTGCGTGTTGGGGTCATCCACACATGGCCCCAAGGGCATGTGCCCAGGGTACACATGATAGTGGGTAATATCTAGGCCAACGAGGAGTGGGCCTATGAATATAACATAGCCATATATATATTTAATGGAATGGGTGCTTAGCACAGTATAAAAGTCAGGATGGACGAAAGTCAGCCTGAGCTGCATGACAAAATGATAATACAGTCTGTTAGTCAGGCACGTTTTTAGACTGAAAACAGCTTAGCCTGTAGGGCAGGAACTTCCAGGTTGTAAAACCTTATAAATGTAGACGGAGAGGCCCAGCCTGCCGCCATACAAATATCCTGGAGTGAACCCCCACTGGACCAGGCCCATGAAGAGGCCATGCCTCTGGTAGGATGGGCTCTAATGCCTAAAGGGCACCGAAGGCCTTTATACTTATAAGCCAGAGCGATAGCGTCGACTATCCATCTGGAAAGGCTCTGTTTCGAGGTGGCTAGACCTTTAGAGCGGCCACCGAACGAAACAAAGAGCTGTTCTGACTGCCTGAAAGCAGCCGAACGTTCGACGTATATTCTTAGCGCCCTGACCGGGCAAAGAAGATTTACGTCCTTCTCACTATCAGATCCTGGGAGGGCTGACAGAGATATGACTTGTGCTCTGAACGGAGTGGAGGCGGATTACTTTAATAAAAGTAAGGGTGAGCCACTTTTATTGATGTGGGCAGTGAATGAGTGTGTCTTTGAACGGGCCGTGCTTATGTGTAGGGGTGAACACTGGGAAGTGGGCACATTTCCTACATTTATAATACCATCGGCGTGAGCCGGACAAACAGACATAATGCACTTTTTGAGATTTATCTGGGTGGCCGCGAAAACGGCCTTTGGGTACAGGCGAGCATCTTCTGCACCTCCGAATAGCGCTCAGTGAAGCCTTTAACCGCCAGGCCGAAGAGACCAGACGGAGACACAGGTGCGTCGAGGAAAGTGGCTCTGTCGGACTTCTTCATGTCGGACAAAGTTACCCACAAGTCTCTCTCAGTGACAGTGAGAGATGCCATGTTCCTCTCGATGGCCTGTGCAGCGGACTTGGTGGCTCGTAGTGCTAAGTCCGTAGCGCTTCTGAGGTCCGTGAAATGTTCTGGATTCGGGTCCACCTCGTCCATGGTGCGGAGAAGGTTGGCCTGATAAATTTGAAGCACCGCCATAGAATGAAGCGCTGAAGTGGCCTGACCGGCGCCGGTATAGGCGCAACCGATGAGAGCCGAAGTAGTCCTGCAGGCTTTTGAGGGCAGAGCAGGTTTGGACTGCCATCCAGCGGAGGGCGGGCATAGATGCGTGGCTACCGCTTCCTTGACCGGAGGAATGGAGAGGTAGCCATTGTCTTTTGCGCCGTCAATAACAGAGAGCGTCGAAGAGACAGTAGACCGCAGCCTGGCAGAAAATGCCACCTTCCAGCTTTTAGATAGCTCCGCGTGTAATTCCGGTAGGAAGGGAGCGGGCCTCGTGTGAAGCGTCGAGCGGCGTCCGGGCAGGAAACAGCCGTCAAGCCTGCTGGGCCCGTGTTCCTCGGGCAGCAACCAATCGAGGCCGAGGTCCTCCACGGCCTTAGTAATGAGGCGGAGAAGTTCAGCGTCGAAGCTAGCCCGCACACTGCTCGACTCTTGCAAGGAAGGGGCGGGGTCCGGAATGGAGCCGACCATCCTCCACTCTCTGAGGCGATGAGAGAACAGCTGTCAAGTCAAGTCATCTTCATTTATATAGCGCTTTTAACAATGGATTGTTTCAAAGCAGCTTTACAGAGATAAACATATAATTTAAGGTAACAGATTGTTTTGGCTTTATAGCGCTTCTTGAATAATGTTATTTCCAGCTAAAGTTAACTTTGATTGATTCACCTCCGTCGAAATGATCAGACTTTAAACGCGAACCTGTGATTAACGCTGACGCCGTTCACATGCTCATTCAGAATTGATTCTATAGTTATGTGCTTTTGAAAATATGTGCGCAGGTTTGTAATTCCATACAACCCATGCCTAAACAAACTACTTGTCTTGCCTATAAATTTTGATACAGAATTTTGTTTTATTTTATCACTTCGGGGTACGCGAGCTGAAATTCACCCGAAATTCAAAGCAGATGGCTCGTCCCGCTGTAGAGCTCGTCGACGGCGCAGGAGAATCAGCGATGTGTACACTTCGCTGAAGAGATGAAAAATCAAAGAACACCCTATCTGGACTCGGCTTATATAGACGTAAGGCATGCCCATTCTGGCGGGACGTGACGCGTGACTGCTCTGTGCAGCAATGCGTTTTAAATTAATGCAAAATTAAGGATAATTTTTGGGCTTCAGTATTCTCGAGAAAAGGGATTTTCCCGTTGCGTAAGCTAGCTTACGCAACACGAGAGTACTCTCGTAAGAGAACTCAAAGGAAACACGTCTCCGTTTTAATCGTATCGTTGTCGTGTAAACGAACTCTAAGTTAATGAAGGAGTGTGTCCTCACCTCTGCAGGCTGAGCTGAAGTGAGAGAACACGGGCTTGCTGGATCTGCAGGAGATGGCTTTGGCCTGACACATGGAGTAATAGTGGGATCCGTCCAGCGTACACGCCTGCTTATCCTGACGTGGACACTTGTACGGCATCTTACAGACACATTGTCCCGAGATACAGCGCCTCCATGGAGGACAGAACACTTTTGAGCAAGACAACCGGGTGTACATCTTACACTGAGCCGGTCCCTCAGCAGATTTTTTTGTTTTTTGTTTTTCAGTTTTGGGTTTTGTGGTGGGTTTTGGTGTTTTCTTCATCACGATATCTGACTCTGCTTGGGTTGAATCTGTTTTCTCCTCCAAGTTTGGATCCGGTTCGACATTTAAGTGTGAATCTGTTTTTTCCCCCAACTTTGAATCTGGGGTTTCCTTCAAGTTTGGATCCGGTTTGACATTTAAGTGTGAATCTGTTTTTCCCCCCAACTTTGAATCTGGGGTTTCCTTCAAGTTTGGATCCGGTTCGACATTTAAGTGTGAATCTGTTTTTTCCCCCAACTTTGAATCTGGGGTTTCCTTCAAGTTTGGATCCGGTTCGACATTTAAGTGTGAATCTGTTTTTTCCCCCAACTTTGAATCTGGGGTTTCCTTCAAGTTTGGATCCGGTTCGACATTTAAGTGTGAATCTGTTTTTTCCCCCAACTTTGAATCTGGGGTTTCCTTCAAGTTTGGATCCGGTTCGACATTTAAGTGTGAATCTGTTTTTTCCCCCAACTTTGAATCTGGGGTTTCCTTCAAGTTTGGATGTTGGGTTGCCTCGGGTGCTGGATGTTCCTCCAGAGTCTAATAAGATAAAACAAACTTAACTTAATGTCAAATGTACATCAATCCATTAACTATGGATAAGCTTGTTTCCACTACGGAATATAAAAGGGAATTGCTACTTTTTACCTCGCAATTGTATTTTATAAACTCATAATACCAAACATCGCAGTTTTAACGTCAGAATTGTGAGATAAAGAGTGGCAATTACAAGCTTCCATAATTCCACAATTAACATGTTAATGTAGTTGAATAAATAACAATAGTAATGTGCCATCAATCTAAATGATGTTAAAACTATTAATACTGTAGGAAAATTAACATGACGTGAGTAAACGACGTAGATTCATTTGTCTGCTAGTAGTTTGATAAACTACTGAATCACATTTGAAACAAACAGCAGGAGTAAAAAGCAGATGAAGGATGAGCATAAGAAAGTGAGCTGAATTTCATCAGAGAGAGTTGCAAGATTTCGCAATTGTTGGTGGTGTCCGCCCCGATCACAAAACTCTGATGCCTGAGGATGTCTTATCACAAATGTGAAAGCACCATCACATACTGTCGTCAATAATTTTATCCCTTAGAACTCATCTTTGATCACCAAATGATACATTTAAGCGTTTTTTTTTTCCTGTGAAAAAAATTATTCATGCCTTAAAATAGCTTGAATGTAACTTGACACACACTTGCCTCATTTAGTATACGTGGTTCTATGAATATGCAAATGAGCCCCTCCTCCACTCACTCACTCAGCTCAGAGATCCACTACGTTCTGTGTGTGTGTGTGTGTGTGTGTGTGTGTGTGTGACGTTTGTGATGCTGGCCAATAGTGAGCCTTGGTTCTCTCTGTGTGTGTGTGTGTGTGTGTGTGTGTGTGACGTATGTGATGCTGGCCAATAGTGAGCCTATGTTCTGACGTAGTTCATTCATGGCACAATGTTTATTCCTGGTTTCCACGTCAGCGCTGTTTGATCCGCTAATAACAGAGAAATGTGAATGTTTCTCACTAGATCTCGCAGCGATGTTATTACTTCAGTGGCGAATTCATGCTTTCTTTACTGGATTTGGCTGTGTAGTGACAGTGCTGATGATTAAGATCGGCTCGCGCTGCATTGGTCCAAACTAATAAACGCTCCGTCAACCACACAATAACGAGCAGCTCAGTTTCGTTCCGCTTACATTTGCCATTTGATGTTGGGCAATGTTGTGGTCACGCCACCGTCTCTTACATTATGAGCGCAAGTAATATAAAGTTTTTCCATGTTTGAATAATTTGGCACACAGTGAAATGGTACAGCCAATCACACAGGACAGGAACTGTAACCAATCATGTGTAGTGAAATGATGCCGACTGGATCCGCCCACCTACTGCCAAAAAGATTAACCGCGGTCCGCGAGCGAGCAGGTTAAAGTTTCACGAGAAGCAGAGCAAGGACTTGTACATGGGATTCTGCGTGCGCTCAAAGCACAGTTTTCTCCTCGCGGGTTACAATCCTGCTCACGCGAGCAGAGAAATTCTGCGCGCAAAAGTAATGTTTGAGAGTTACACCCCTAACTGTTACGCATCCGATTTTCTCCTGGTTACATTTGCGTAGGATATAACAGTTTGTGTTTACATGAATACTTGACACAATTGTGTGTGTATTTGACCACGCAAGTACAATTAGCTCTGAAAGAGAACTGAATTTGGGATCACGTGAATCTGAGTCCTTCTCCTGCGTGTGACGTACAGAAGCGCTGCGTGAACTCACTCGAGGCCCACACAGAAGAACATGAAGAGTTGAATAAAGTCATTATTTTTGTTTGTTTTTGCGCACAGAAAGTATTCTCGTCGCTTGATAAACTTAAGGTTGAGCCACTGTAGTCACTCGGACTATTTTAACGATGTCTTTAATAACTTTCTGGGCCGGCAAGTTTCAATTACAATAGAAGCCTATGGAGGAGTGAGACAGCTCTCAGATTTAATCAGAAATATCTTCATTTGTGTCCCGAAGATGAACGAAAGTCTTACGGGGTTGAACAACATGAGGGAGAGTCATTACTGACAGTTTTCATTTTTGGGTGAACTATCCCTTTAAGAAATCGAATTCAGTAAACTACTGTACTTGTTGATAATGAAACAGGAAAGCACATAAGACTAGAATATGAACACAACATGATGAACTGCATATTCTGGCTGCATCTGCCCAATAATATTACTATATATTAATACTGCTTGCCAACATGTAGCTAGAGAATGCATATAGGTGCATATATTAGGCTTATAAAAATACATAGTAAATAAACAGAGTACTATCGTTAAAAAAAAAAGATTAGGCTTATAAAATAAAAATTAATAGAATGTTTGTGTTGTGATGAAATTAACTCATCTACATTTTGGATGGCCTCAGCTCATCATAGGCTATAGTACGGTGGCCGAGACAGCTCAACACGCTGCAACTTAAGCAAACACATGCAAATAGAAAAATATGGAAAGCCGTTAGGGCCAAAAACACGCGAATTTTAACGCGTATTTCACGCGTATTTCACGCGTATTTCACGTGTAAAATACGCGTATTTTACACGTGAAATACGCGTTGATTATGTCACTCGTATTTCACGCGTATTTTACACGTGAAATACGCGTGAAATACGAGTGACATAATCAACGCGTATTTCACGTGTAAAATATGCGTATTTCACGTGTATTTTACACGTAAAATACGCGTGAAATACGCGTTAAAAATCAGTATGAACGGGTCCGTGTCATTGGCTGCTGAAGACTTGGGTCTAACCATTTGTGTGAGCTTAGAGGGGTGTACCTTTCATAGACTAGGCTACCACCAGTTAACATTCTAGATCAGCTTATTCAGGTTTTTTTGTATAACCTATATGAATAATATATTTAAATAGCAGTTTTATGACAATTTAGATAAAAATAAAATTAACTTGTTTTTCTCCACTCATGCCTTTTTGTAAATAAACACATTAGTGGACATTCTAGCTTTAACATCAAAGCATTAACGTGTGTGGGGAAATCAGTTACAGTGGAGGTAACCAATGCAGGTTTATGATCACTGCAGGTTTCAGATACAGACCACTGTAATCAATATCTGTCTTTGGAAAACAACGGGAGCTTTTGTTGTGCTTACATTTACAGCTATAGCAAGCAGGGGGCGCTTTTTCAAACCTTTTTGTTCTGAAATTGGGCACTCAGACAAACTGTAATTAGGTATACAGGTGATATTATCAATTTAAAGGAATTTAATGACTTAAAGTATTTAAATATGTTATTTAAGGCTTTCAGGATTAGAATGAGAGCTTGTGCTCAGGTCAGGACAGGTATAAGAACTTGATTTGGCTTTCCTGACAGAAGTATTTTACTGCTACCAAAATTAAATATCCTCCTATTTCTTTTCCTATTTATTTTCTTTTTCTTCGTTTTCTTGTGTAGCCCAAAGAAAATAGATAGATTGCATTTTTATGAACAAATATTTTTACCAAGATTGCCCCCTTTTGCATATTAGTACATTTACATATTATTATTATTATAACAGGGACAATGGACAGTAAAGAACTGTCCCAGAATTAGCTACAGAGCTAAATTTCATCTGCAGTCCCTGGCATTTGGCAGATGCTTTTATCCTAAGTGCCTTACATTGCATTTCAATGTACACATTTACGTTCTTATCAGTTCTTGCTTTCCCTGGGAATCGAACCCTTGCATGAATTTTGCAAGCGCTAACATTCTACTGTTTGAGCTACAGGAAAAGTAGGAATTTATCTGTAAAACAAATCAACCCAACTCAAGATTTCTAATATTAAAAGTTAACATTTGATTGTGGAAAAGTTTACAGCTGTGGTTCTTGATCAATGCAATTGTAATGAATATCTGTTAAAACAACATAACCTTGCTTGCAGGGACCAAATTACAGAAACGTCCTATCTTAAAGGTATTGTTCACTCAATTTAAAATTCTGTCTTCATTAACTCACCCTCATGTTGTTTCAAACATGCATGAGCCTCTTTGAATGTTTGGTTACTAATATTTGAAGATTATTGGTAACCAAACATTGCTGGTCCCCATTGACTTCCATAATATTTTTTTCCATAGTATGGAAGTTCCAGAAAGAAACTTTGGAACAACATAAGGGTGTAAATGGGTGAACTATCCCTTTAAGCCCCAAGTTATAATCTGACAAGTTCAGTGTTTTAAATTGGTTCCAAAATGAAATCACAGTGGTTACTTAAGACAAGATATTACTCTGACTGAAGTTGTTTCTGCAATACAGCCTCAGGAAACCATTCCAGGTCATAATTTCAAGTCCTCCCTCAGTGTCATATATTATTAACTAATATTCAGGGCAATTTGTACTTACCTCAGACTTGTCAGCAGCTTAATATCCTTTTATCTTAGCTCCATATCCTTTATATCTTTAAACATACAATGCTTTAATAGTACAATATGCAATAAATTAAACTGTGCAATACTCAAATCTATATTTTCTACTGTTTAGTTTCATAAGTAGAGTATATGTACAAGTAATCTTAATTTTTAAGATTTCACATACGCTTTTATTTCTTTTCTTAAATGTGAGCAATGGTGACATGACCAATTTAAACCTGGGATCAATAAATTATATCTATTATATTCAGTGGTTATGAGGAGCAATGTGAGAGAGAAATTTGGCAATCATTGTCTGACCCAGCAAAAAAAACCCACTATAATACATTTTTTATTGATTTTTCTGTTCGCATTTATGAGGGAAAAAACAACGTGTCAGTTCTCGTTTACGGACGTGAGCGTTCTGAAAGCGGCACTAAACGACTTCTTTAAAACTTTCACAGAGACCTCAAACAGAACAGCTGCCTTTCTTTACATTTATTTTCGTTTTATATTAATTATATCTTAATTTTAATCAATGTTTCATGAACCAATTGTCTGGATTTATTTAATAAATATAGCAGAATCACGACATGGAGGCGCCGGCGAGTGAATTGGAGTTCGTCTCATAAATTAACCGAAACTCGGCGTATAATGCACATTCACATTCACAGCGTATTTAGACGCATTTATAATCATTACTTTTACCGGTTCTTTGTGGCAAGCTTTATGCGTGCGGTCGTGCGCTTGAGCACAAATTATGAGCTTTTGGCAATTTTTTTTTTTATAATTATTGACAAAATTAGAATATAGTAAAAGGTTTTTTTTGTGTGTGTGAAAGTTTTGGGTGGGCCTGTTGAAAAGTGTGGCCATGCCTGAGCTACAGGACATCGTCTTTAAAAACATAACCTGCGCGAAAGAGAGAAAAAAAATTAATACGTCATTGTACCCAGCACTTCTGAAAATGCACTTCTGAATGCGTCTCTGTCCCCAGCACATTTCAAACCAAACTGACGCCCATGATAACAAAGATAGATTGACAGGTGACACTGTAATGACTACCCTTTTAAATTGCTAATTTAACCCTTTACACTTTTTTTTTTTTTTTTTTTTTTTACATCAGCAGGGTTCACTTGGAATGCTCCGAATGCAATGGGCAAACACGGTCCTCAAGGGTCAATGCCCTCTGCCCTGCAGAGTTCAGCTTCATTTCATTTTTTCTAAATGTAATAAATTTTCAGTGAAATCAATTCTGATTTAAAATAGTAATGCATATGTAAAACAAACTGACCCACTGTGCCTTTTATCATGCAGATGATTTGTATGAATTTATGATCACAAGCTTGGATGTGTTCTGTCAGTGCTTGAGGAAGGTAAAGTAAGTGGGGAACTGAAAAAAAAAAAAACGAGTTGGCTTTATAGCAGTCTTATTTCAGTAAACTGCTGGCTAGGTATGAAATATGCCACATGGTGTCCGTAAGAGACTTGGTGAAAATATGTTGGAAATTTGAGAGTAACCTGTTTATTTGTCACCACAACAACTCAGTTATTAACAAGGATTGAATGGTACTTAGTTGTAGGTGTATTAGTGTGTGGTTTTCTATAGAAACAGAAAATGCAGAGTAAATATTCTAACATTAAATATTAGAGACAACACGGCACTGACAACATACATTATACATTATACTTCATCTCATTAAACAACAAATTAAACCTCATGTAGCCTACTATTTAAATCGATTGCTGGACGTCGTAATGTTATTGTAGCATAAATCTGATTTAGCATTTTATTAGCAACCCCCACCCCACCTGTTCCACCCACTTTTTAAAACAAAGTTACGTCACTGATTTTTATGTTTATATGTTTACTTAAATGTTATATGGTGTTTTACCAAAGTGTCTAATAATTTTTACAGATAAATTGCTTTAATACCAATTACCAAGGTGACCTGTAAAATGCTTCTGCTGTCAGGAAAGCCAAATCAAGTTCTTATACCTGTCCTGACCTGAGCACAAGCTCCCATTCTAATCCTGAAAGCCTTAAATAACATATTTAAATACTTTAAGTCATTAAATTCCTTTAAATTGATAATATCACCTGTATACCTAATTACAGTTTGTCTGAGTGCCCAATTTCAGAACAAAAAGGTTTGAAAAAGCGCCCCCTGCTTGCTATAGCTGTAAATGTAAGCACAACAAAAGCTCCCGTTGTTTTCCAAAGACAGATATTGATTACAGTGGTCTGTATCTTAAACCTGCAGTGATCATAAACCTGCATTGGTTACCTCCACTGTAACTGATTTCCCCACACACGTTAATGCTTTGATGTTAAAGCTAGAATGTCCACTAATGTGTTTATTTACAAAAAGGCATGAGTGGAGAAAAACAAGTTAATTTTATTTTTATCTAAATTGTCATAAAACTGCTATTTAAATATATTATTCATATAGGTTATACAAAAAAACCTGAATAAGCTGATCTAGAATGTTAACTGGTGGTAGCCTAGTCTATGAAAGGTACACCCCTCTAAGCTCACACAAATGGTTAGACCCAAGTCTTCAGCAGCCAATGACACGGACCCGTTCATACTGATTTTTAACGCGTATTTCACGCGTATTTTACGTGTAAAATACACGTGAAATACGCGTATTTTACACGTGAAATACGCGTTGATTATGTCACTCGTATTTCACGCGTATTTCACGTGTAAAATACGCGTGAAATACGAGTGACATAATCAACGCGTATTTCACGTGTAAAATACGCGTGAAATACGCGTTAAAATTCGCGTGTTTTTGGCCCTAACGGCTTTCCATAGAAAAAAACGCGTGCAAATAGAAAAAAACACATGCAAATAGAAAAACACGCGTGCAAATAGAAAAAAACGCGCAGCAAATAACACAGACCACAACGGAAATGTTTCCAGGGGAACCAAATAAGTGACGAACCCGGCTGGTACGTGCTTATAGGGAATGTGGAGGTACGTCACGCCGTGTTGCATTATGGGACGTGGGCGCCATCTTTACAGGCAGGATCTCTGTTTACCTTCGCTATAATAGTGGGTGTTTGGCTAAAACGAGGTAAAATTGAAGAAGAATGGAAGAAATGGAGATGTTTAAAGAAAAAGAGAAGGGACCCTACCGGGATAAACTAAATGCCACTGCCAAAAAACGTTATTTGGACAAACTATCCGCGATAAACAACGTTGATACATCTGATTTAGTTTTGGTGTTCTAAGCCTATGCTAAGTTGATTAGTATTGTGCATAAAGTTCAAGCTATTTTACCTGAAAAGCAGCTCTCATAGTTAATGTTAACTTGCTATTTTCAGCATATGTTAAGTTTTCATAGGTTGTGCAAGATAAAAAATTGTACATTACTTTATAATGCCACAAGATGTGGTAACTTGTTAAATAAAACTGTGCCTTATTGTCATCATTTAATGTTGACACGTGTAAAAATGATGAGGGTATTTGGTTGTTTATTTTAAAATAGTTTGATGTATCTTTGCCCATTTATGTGTACTTAAAGGGTCTTTGTGGATGCAATCAGTACAGAAACAGAGAAGTCACTTAATGCATTTATTAAGCAGTTATATAAAAACATGATTCACAAACATTTTAAAAAAAGGCATGTAAAAAGATGTACAGAATATCAGAGCAAATTGTTAATTGAAAACAAAATAAATATAATTTGATTCATGCAATGTGTCCTGGCTTTATCATCTGCTAACATGAACCACACATTCAACATCATTCATCAACTATCCTCCTCATAGAGGAATATACAATACACAACCTCTTGCTTTGTACAACTTTTAACAAACGTAGTATGCAGTGGAGGACAGTAAGTAAAGTTTTTCCTCATGACTTCAGCACCCCACGCGATCCGGCGTCTTCTCGTCAGCTCCTCGACCTGCTTCCCTTGTTGTTTTTTCCAAGAAAGAAAGGTGAACAAACGTATTCCATTGTTCAGTTTCCTTCCTGAACGATCGTGTGACCTGCTATGGCAGTTTAACTGAACAACCATATCGACGTTTATTAAAATCTCGACAGAAAATCCAAACACATCCTCCAACACATGCATTTAAATACAGCGGTATTGGGCGCGATCCTGTAAATATGGCGGCGGACCCATAATGCAACACGGCGTGACGTCATCTCCACATTCCCTATTGCTCGTAAGCTTCCCTATGACCTACTCCCTTCGAAGGGCAGACGGCAGAGCCCTTAAAGTGGGCCTTTGGAGTGAGCAGGGCTCCAGTGTGCTGTTAGGCAGCCGTGTGGAGCGCACTTGATGAAGGAGCAACGAAAGACAACGTAATTCCTCATTATTTTCACCTGGGATGTTCCCATGACAACGCAACACGGTGTCCATCAGCTGGTCTTACGACAGATATATAATGCTGTTAACATCACGGAAGCAAATACATTTTTATTTTTAGTTTACAAGAAAGCTTTTAAAATATGCGTTATATATCTGTGTGTCTCAACTTTAACATTTTGGACCCTACATTACGAAACTTTTCTTTATGAAAATATAATAACATGAAACAATTTGTACAGTGTAACTGATGTATAGATAAATATATTTCCTTCATGTTTTTCTTCTTTATCTTTTTTATTTATTTATTTTAGTTTCCAGCTCATTGTTCTTTTCTCATTTGTATTCTGATGGCATTGAACATATTGTTACACAATTACAATTTTGTACATTGTATACAAGTTGTATGTCATAAAAAAATGTAATCTCTGTATGTTTTGCACAAACAAACAAATAAACAAACAAACAAATAAATAAACAAGCAAACAAAGAAAGAAAGAAAGAAAGAAAGAAAGTATAATTTTAAGCTGTAAGCACCAGCACGCACGTCCCAGCCGGGTTCGTCACTTATTTGGTTCCCCTTCTGTATTTGGGTTGTGTTGTGAGTATTTGGAGCACACGTGTGTTGTGAAACTGATGAAGATGTTTTCTTAATTTGCGGGTGTTTTTTTATTTGCACGCGTTTTTTTCTATTTGCACGCGTTTTATTTTATTTGCATGTGTTTTTTTCTATTTGCATGTGTTTTCTTCAGTTGCAGCACGTTGAGCTCTCTCGGCCACCGTACTATAGCCTTTTCCGTTGGATACATTGGTTATGAAAATTGCACGGACAGTTACACGTAACTGATATCACAGTAAATCATGTATATTTACTTTCTATAAATGTAGCTAAACTCCCATGGCAGCTCAAAGCATTAGCCAACCGTTAGCCTTTCTGCTCAGCTTCCAGATCAGCCGTCGAGGTTTTGCATATGTAATAGCCTACTGAGTTTTAAAAAAACGTGTTTTTTTATGATTTCAGGTCATGTGGAAAGCAGATGATCACGGCAAACAAATTATGGGTAAAAAATATCGTAATGGTCGAGTCTTCTGATTCCATATGATTGCACTAAAAGTGGCAAAAAATATTTGGAAGCCGCTCGCATCGAATAATAATGTTACATTAGAGTATAAAGGAATACAGCAATTGCCTGTTAATGTGGATATTTTTACATGTTCTAAATGATATACCAAGCATATATTTCCTATCATTCACGTATCTTGATGTTCAGTGTTTATGTTTAATGACTAATATGGGAGACCGGGGACAGTTGCAACACTTTTTGAATTTGGCTCTGTTACTCAGAGATGGTTTAGATTAGACAAACAAATTGTTTATACAATAATCTTACATCTGTCTGTTAACAGTCTAAACCATTTAAAGATAATTACAGAATCTATATTTTTCACAATTTGCATTTGAATGTAAGGAGTCAGATGTTGCAACTGACCCCAGGCCCGGGGATAGTTGCAACATTGTTTGGGGATGGTTGCAACATGTTACAAATACAATATATTACAATATATGTCAGTGTTAGAAAAATATTATTATTATAAAAATGTAAGTTATAATAATATTACAGTGTTATTTATTCATCGGCTTTGATTAGATGACCATTATAGATTTGTCTAGATGACTATATATTCAAACTGATATAAAATACAGTAGGCTTTTAGTGACATAGGAAGAATGGAACAATTTGTGAGGCAATTAACTTTTATTTAGCCTATTGTCATGTAAAACATTTTTTAAAAACTTTTATATGCACGCACGCACACGCACACACACACACACACACACACACACACACACACACACACACACAAACCTCCTGCCTTTGCTCCAACTTAATGAACTATATAATATTTAAGTAAAAACTTATGATTAAAAAAAATACTGTTATGTGGTCTGTTTTTTTATTTATGCATTGAACTATATAATATTTAAGTAAAAACTTATTTAAAAAAATGTTAAAAATCCTGCTATGTGGTCTGTTTATTTATTTATGCATTTTACGGGGACAGTTGCAACAGTTGTTGTCAGTTCAATAAAACCTCATGTGCTAGCTAAACAAGGCTACCTTGATACATGCTAACCATACTAGCTTAAAGTTAACATATCACTCATTTAAACCATATAAGTTTGAGCTCAATCACAAAAACAGTGACAACAGTTTAACAAAAATAAAGCTCAAGAAAAAAAATACTTTCATTCCTCAAAAATAGTTTTCCGTCAATAAATCCTGGAGCAGCTCAGAAATCTCCTCGATATTTTCTCTGGAAGGCGGGGCATCCAGCTGAGCATGTGTGAGTGTCATCACTCTAGCTTGTTTCTGATTACATGTTGCAACCATCCCCTGTTGCAACTGTCCCCGGTCTCCTACTGTAAATGTGCAGGTATTCTGTACTTTAATTTAACTGAAATTGACTGTAAAATTGCTATTATTAAGTACTTAATTAGAGATATGAAATTGGATCTGTAAAAATAAAAATTAAAACCGTAAATATACAAACTTTGTATTTGAATGTATGTAGGCCTACATATTGCATTTTTATACATAACTTCATAGTTATTTTACACAGAAAACTATATTTTAAAGGAAAATTACTAGACAGAATTATTACAAAATAACTTTATAAAACCCCAAATTTACAGTTTAAACTGAAAGTCAAATTTTTTTTATGTAATTTGACATAATTTATGCGTTTTTCCACGGTTTAATAAACCATTATCAACAGAAATATACTGTAATTTAATTAATTTTGACTGATTTTTTACGTTTTTTGTCATTTTTGTGAAATGGTTATTTGCTGTAATTTAACGGAATCCGTCTGGAAACTGCCAGACTTTTACCGTTGTTTTACGGGAATTATTATTATTTATTTATTTATTTATTTATTTATTTTTACAGTGCATGGTTTGTCTTAAAGCATATTCAAAACACCACATAGACACACACACAACATTAAAAGCTGGATTTTCAGCACAGGGGGACTTTAAAAATAACATGAAATTACTTTTATCCTAAATCTTTTGTTATTAATATCATATTTCTATTATATGAAAACATTTGTATCGTTACTAGGAGTGCCATTTCTGCGTCAGCAACACCAAATACATTTTTGGAAAAATAATGACTGTTTCGCACAGGTTTCCAAGACATTACCGACGCAGACTTGATTGAACGGTCATGGTTTAGTTTTATATGATGAGATGAGAAACAGAAACTCACGGCGGTGTGGAAGAGGAGACACACGAGGAGTGCAGCGAGGACCGTCATGACTCCTGTAGATCTGGCTCTGCTCTGCTCTTTGACCAACTCGCTTATTTACACTCCAATGATGTGCAAATCTCAGCGATTAGGCTATATGTTATAGGGGTCAATGCCGTGACGGGGTTTTTGTGTACTAAAGTGCATTATTACCTTTTAAAATAAATTGAATATATTAATATTATATTTAATAATTAAATCAGCTGTTTTCTATGTGAATATACAATCAAGTGTAATTTATTCATGTGATCAAAGCTGAATGTTCAGCATCATTACTCCAGTCTTCAGTGTCACATGATCCTTCACAAATCACTCTAATATGAGGATCTGATGCTCAAGAAACATTTTCTGGTTTTGGTACCATTTTGGTGTAGCCTATCTAGTCACTGTGAATATCTAGAGGAACATTCATCGATTGCACAATGATGTTATTTGCACAGAAATGCAACAGTATTTCTCAATATAACCCACCGGAAGTAACAGAGAGGCATAAGCGCAACTTATCGGAAACCCGAGGTTCAGAAGGACAGTAAATAAACATTCATTGAGTTTGTTTGTTTAATTATTAACTTGCATTTCAATCAGAGTCTCAAACAAAACCTATCTCTCTGGAGTGAGGAGGTCTCAAAGTGCTGACAGAATTTAAACTATTAAAACAGCTAAATTGTGTATTCAAAGAGTCGGAAATAAGTCATTCATATTCATGTTTGTTAATGAATGCTATGGTTGAATTTCTGATAGTGTTTCCTAAAATGACTCTTAACCTCAATCCAGCGAATTTCTTGAACAGAGTTTGATACATCAGATCTTCAGAATGATATGAATGAATCTTACAAATGCTAAATTAATTCATAAAAGTTTCCAGCCACTACAACTGGAAAGCTTAATATAAAACCAACCATCAAATGTTGATTATTTGACAGGTTTTCCAAGCTAAAAAACAAAACAAAACAAACAAAAAAACAGACTTTCCCTGAACCACTAAATATTTTGTAGTGCATTTTTATAATTAAACGTAAAATTTTTTTTTTAAACTTAGGCTACATTGTGAGGATCTGCTTCATAAAGTTATTAACTAAAGCTTTATTCCACATGCAAAATGACAAACATCTGTCATTTGTAACAAGGACAATGTCGAATTCTTATAGTTTATTGGTGTAAATGACTGAAAGCTGAACAGATATAGGCCATTGCAGAAAAAAACACGTTTCTTTTGAACTTAAACATTAAAAAATAAGCAGCAGGAATAGAAAGACTTATGAACAGATGATAACACTGAAGAGGAACCTTAAAAACACAGATCAGAAATAAAACAAGAAAAACAAATACAAGCATTCCAGTCCTTCCCGAATGATCATCTGTCCAAACACAGCCGCCGGTCACGTGAGCGGAATATCCATGAATCTATGCGTTTGATTAGAGTGGTTGATTGTGCAAGTATAGTTATATAAGCTCTTATAAAACATGTTCCCAGCTAACAACACAAACACGTTCAGCTAACGTTCCCTTTCACTTATGAAATCTTTTCTGAATGTTCCCTGAACGTTCAACACATCCAGTTTTATAAACGTTAAGGGAA
Organism: Tiaroga cobitis; assembly: GCA_030578255.1. Lineage (NCBI taxonomy): Eukaryota > Metazoa > Chordata > Actinopteri > Cypriniformes > Leuciscidae > Tiaroga > Tiaroga cobitis. The sequence continues at coordinate 874,998 of CM060613.1, forward strand.
ACTTCCATTTTATATATTTGGAAACATTATGTTACTTTTGAATGTTCTGAAACAATTAAATATAGGCCTAACTTAAACATTTAAGAAGAAAAAAAACGCTCAATGAACGATGTATAGGCCTAATAAAGTTTTTGTGTTCACGTTTTGAAAACATGAAAACAACATTTTGAGAATTATAATCCTGTTAGCTTGACTAGATGAACACATGAAATCAAGCATCTCAAGATTTAAACAAGCGGAGTCCAAATTAAGACGGAATGTGGCAATTAACTTTATAGGCTATATTTGTTATGCACCTATTAAAGTGTTGATTTAAGATGGTTATATTCACATTATATTCACATTGCTGCTCAAGTAAATGTTTAAATATTGACGTTTAAAAGAGTATTAGATATCTATAAAAACAAGACTTAATTGCAGTGTAAAAGCCGTTTTTTAATTGACTTTTTTTAATAACCTATCATAGAACATTAACAGAAAGTCATTCGTAATTTAAAGTTTTACAAACAAAACTGAGCTACAATTATCACAACACAATGTAGCCCATACCGTTCCCAACAGTAGGCCTAGTAGCCTAAGTAAGCTAAGTAAGTTGAAGACAAAGCCTAAAGAATCACTACAGAATTAAGGGTGTGTGTGATACACTAGCTCTACCACGATTTTTTAAATCAGTATTGGTTTCAATTTCAATCACGCTTTTGAACCAATATTTTCTTACACAAACACACTTGGTGTCTGCATCATTATTGGCTACGATGGCTTCGGCCATTTCGTGCAGTTCGCCAATACTGTATTATGGGTTCTAGTGATTGTTTCTCTGTGTAAACGCGCTAGACGGATGTGTTTGACCATTGCTCTGCATCTCATGCATATGTGCATTCTAAAAAAAAGTCAAAAAGTTCTTCTTTTACAAAATGAGTTTCTGCACCTTGCGTTTTTCCCGGTTCCTTTGACACGCGTCTCATGATTTTGGTTCTGTGCAGATAAGGGCCTAAAATTAACACACCAAATGCAAGTAAAATCCATGTTGGCGATATATGAAATCGGCATTGAACACTTTTATGAATTCTTACAATGCAATGTTGTGAGATCTTGAACGTAATGACGCTTGGGACGCTCCTTACGAAAGTTTAAGCCTTGCCAATATAATTATTCAAGCACAAGAATAATAAATAATTATAATAATAATACATTTGATCTAAAGGTGCCTTTCAAAACACTCAAGGACACCATACAGTTGATAGTCATGAAAACAACAAGACAGCGAAACAACAAAACAAAGGCTGTTTAACATTACACAATTTAAAAGACTTAAGTGTTAAGTTTCTGTGCACATCTGAGCTCTTTCAGATCATCTTTAGAAACCTCCGCTCACAAAATGGCAATTTTTTCTGTCCACCCAGGCCAGAACCAAGCTCCGTGGGTTACAATCCTGCTCGCGTGAGCAGAGAAATTCTGCGCGCTTTCGCTTGTGCGCGCGCGGATCTCATTTCCTCTCGCGAGGATCTCACATCTTCGCGCGATTATTGACATTATAATGCCGCCATACTTTCTCCTCTGTTGCCCCGCATCTGTGGAACTCATTGCCAGACCACCTGAGGGTTCCACAGTCAGTTGACCTTTTTAAAAAAGGCTTAAAGACTTTTCTATTTAAAAATAGCTACAACTAATGCAGAATTTCACTGTTTTTACGTTTTCTTTTTCTTGCCCCTGTTTTTACTTTTGAAATATGTTTGCTGTAGCACTTTGAGAATTGTTCGCAAATGAAAAGTGCATTATAAATAAAATATATTATTATTATTATCTTGCGCTTGAACAGACAAATTCACTCAAAATTATGTTAAAAAAAAGCCAGTCTTGACGAGAATCATTGTAAACAGTCGGTTAAGTCTTAAGTGAACATAAACAGTAGAGAAATAAAACACTTGTATTACTGGATCTGTGCTTTCAGTCTTAAAGTGACAGCACTAGTATTCCCGTCAGTGTTTTTAATGTTAAATCTTTGAAATAATCACTCACTACTCTTGAATGAATAACTTCTGTATAACTTTAATAAGGATTAACATGTTTTTATTTATACAGTGAAGATTATATGCAGTGTTATTTTACATTTGATTACTTTATTCAGTGTCTCTACCTGAAAACTACTCTTAATGTTTTAAATTTATATTAGTTATAGTAGTTTCAGCTGTGGTATCAAAATTGGAATGGAGAATTGTGCATTTTTACTGGGATCTACAATTTTGCTTTCATAACTGCCTGTTTTTTGCAAAGAATTAAAATAAAATTGGTAGCAGTTTATTTTACAGTGTCCCACGTCACATGTATAGTAATAACAGTAAATTATGTGGAGAAATCTTTCTGCTCACATCGTGATTTTATTACGATTCTGATTAATTGCACAGCCCTATGAATTTTAAAAGAAAAAAAACAACAATTATACTTGTAAAATGGGATAAACCGTATTTGATTTTTATACAACTTATTTAACATCAAAACAAGAACATGCACACACACACAACGAATCAGTCCCAGCCCGCTACATATGACCAACCCCTAAAAACATTAGAATTACATCAATTAAAAGTGAAACAAAACAAACAATTAAAAAAAAATTACAATATTTATTGCACAATATATTATAGTTCTCAGCATGATTGTTGGCTGTTTATTATTGCTTTCAAATTATTTTTTATGAATTGCTTGGAGCATCAAATCTAAACTTGTAGGACAGTGGACAGGCCATGCAGAAACACACTGTAAAGACACATGGTGAAACACACACAAACAGGCACACACTGAAAGACACACAAGCGGACACACACATATTTGGTCTTTAAAGTAAAACGTTACATTCATTAAAGCAGCTGTTGTCTGATCGTTCAGCCGTTTGATTGGCTGATCAAACGTAGACTGTATTTAATGAGACAGACTATATGCTCAGGTCTGAGGAACACGTATGATAGTGATGATGTCAGAACAGTGGCTTTGGTTCGAGATGTTCTGTGAAGCGCTTCTCTACATGTGGCTACAGCTGCTCGTGATGTGCTCGTCTCTTCATGTCACGCTGGTGCTGATCGTCCTTCATCACGGGGAGTTAGTGGGAGAACCCTTCAGACTGCTGAGAGCCGCGTGGATGCGGAAGTGAAGTCGCGACTCCATCGAATAATCTTTATAATTCAACCTACAAACACACACACAATCAACTCCGACCACATTCAGTATCAATGAAATCATTACATGACTTAAATCTTTAACCACAGTAAGGACAAATTATTTATTTAGCTTAAATGACTATTAATTCAATTTGACAATTCGACTCTTTGACAACCAGCTTTTTTTTTTTTACTTATAACAAACGATCATATTTTCATTGATGCTTCCTGAGATATGTTTACTCTCACTTACAAAACCGACCGATATTTAAATCTCTTAACTGAACAAAACCGACCGATATTTAAATCTCTTAACTGAACAAAACCGACCGACATTTAAATCTCGTAATAGAACAAAACCGACCGACATTTAAATCTCGTAATAGAACAAAACCGACCGACATTTAAATCTCGTAATAGAACAAAACCGACTGACATTTAAATCTCGTAATAGAACAAAACCGACCGACATTTAAATCTCGTAATAGAACAAAACCGACTGACATTTAAATCTCGTAATAGAACAAAACCAACCGACATTCAAATCTCGTAATAGAACAAAACCAACCGACATTCAAATCTCGTAATAGAACAAAACCGACCGACATTCAAATCTCGTAATAGAACAAAACCAACCGACATTCAAATCTCGTAATAGAACAAAACCGACCGACATTCAAATCTCGTAATAGAACAAAACCAACCGACATTCAAATCTCGTAATAGAACAAAACCAACCGACATTCAAATCTCGTAATAGAACAAAACCGACCGACATTTAATTCTTGTAATAGAACAAAACCAACCGACATTCAAATCTCGTAATAGAACAAAACCGACCGACATTTAATTCTTGTAATAGAACAAAACCAACCGACATTCAAATCTCGTAATAGAACAAAACCGACCGACATTTAAATCTTGTAATAGAACAAAACCAACCGACATTCAAATCTCGTAATAGAACAAAACCGACCCGACATTTAATTCTTGTAATAGAACAAAACCAACCGACATTCAAATCTCGTAATAGAACAAAACCGACCGACATTCAAATCTCGTAATAAAACAAAACCGACCCGACATTTAAATCTTGTAATAGAACAAAACCAACCGACATTCAAATCTCGTAATAGAACAAAACCGACCCGACATTTAATTCTCGTAATAGAACAAAACCGACCGACAGTTAATTCTCGTAATAGAACAAAACCGACCGACATTTAAATCTCGTAATAGAACAAAACCAACCGATATTTAAATCTCGTAATAAAACAAAACCGACCGATATTTAAATCTCGTAATAGAACAAAACCGACTGACATTTAATTCTCGTAATAAAACAAAAACGACCGATATTTAAATCTCGTAATTGAACAAAACCAACCGACATTCAAATCTCGTAATAGAACAAAACCGACTGACATTTAATTCTCGTAATAAAACAAAAACGACCGATATTTAAATCTCGTAATAGAACAAAACCAATCGACATTCAAATCTCGTAATAGAACAAAACCAACCGACATTCAAATCTCGTAATAGAACAAAACCAACCGATATTTAAATCTCGTAATAAAACAAAACTGACCGATATTATTAACGGAACAAAACCGTTAGAAATGTTCCATTTTATATTTTTGCAAACATTATGGGAGCATTACTCTTGAAATTTCTCTGACTGTTCTGAAACAATGACTATCATTCAAAAAACGTTTTTAAATACTACCAAAACATTTATGAAGAAAAAAACGTTAAAGGAACTATGTATAAATAACGTTTTGTGCTAAATTTTTTAAAACATGAAAACAACATTTTGAGAACATTATTAAAGACCAGATAACTTTGAACAAGCGTTCTATTGCCATTTCTGGAAGAAGGTTCGTTCATAACTTTAAGAGAACGTTCCCTGTTAGCTGGATTAGATGGCCTGAATAAATCACCGACATTTAAATTTGTTAACGGAACAAAACCGAATAATATTAAAATCCCTTAACGGAACAAAACCAACCGACATTTAAATCTCACAATAGAACGCAACCGACCGATATTTAAATCTCTTAACGAAACAAAACCAACCAATATTTAAATCTGTTAACGGAACAAACCGACCGACATTTAACTCTGTTAACCGAACGATATTAAAATCTCTTAACAGAATAAAACCAACCAACATTTTCATTTTTTAATAGAACGCAACCGACCGACATTAAAATCTCTTAATAGGACCAAACAAACATTTAAATCTTTAAGTTTGGAGTTGTAATCGACTTCAGAGGAGATGCACACATACAGTCCTGCAGAGCCCTGCTCTAACACACACACACACACACCTGTGGTTTTAAAGTAAGCTTGAAGCACTTGCTTGTGTTAATCAGGTGTGTTTGATTAGCGCTGAAGTGAACTCTGCAGTGTGTCATGTGAAACCGACTCACTTGGCTTCCTCGATGAAGCGCGTGGCCTTGATGTAATCGCCCTGTTGCTTGTAGAGTAAACCCAGCTCAAACAGGCTGAAGGGGATCAGATAGTGATCGTAACGGATGCGCTTCTCACTGCGAACACACACACACACACACACACACACACACGTCCAGTCATAATCAAAACACTGCAAACGCTCTTCCTCATTCTAAACAGCCTAGATCTTATCTTATAACAGGTCATCTGGTGTACATTTCTGTTATTTATTTGTATTTTCTTTAAGAGATTTAGTAAGAAATTGACTCCCCCAGGCAGATTAAACTTTTGTTTGTTATTTTGGCATTGCCCCCTCCTGAAGTCTTTGTTCCCTTCCCAATTTACTCTCGAAGTAAATTATTGTTAACTTTTGAATAAAACTGTTGAAAAGAAGTTCGTTGTTGTGGTGCTGTGGCAGGGCCCTGACTATTGCTCTTTAAAATCTTAACTATGTTACGTTCTGACCCCTAGACTTTCATAGGACGTAACAGTGAGTGTGTGTGTGAGTGAGTGTGCGAGAGTGTGTGTGTGTGTGTGTGTGTTTACCTGCTGATCACCTGTGTGAAGCACAGTTCGGCCTGCAGTAATCTGCCCAAATGTTTCAAACACAAACCCTTTAACATCTGCACCAGACACTGGTCATCAGGGTGAAACTCAGACGGGCCTAAAACACACACACACACACACACACACACACACACTTTAAATCTATACGGACCTCAATTTCTGTAATGTTATAAGGACTTCAATGGGGTCCAACGGGTCGAAGGTCCAGATGTGAGTTTCAGTGCAGCTTTAAAGTCTCGACACGATCCAGCCGAGGAATAAGAGTCTGATCTAGACAAACCAGCGGACATTTATAACACA
>CM060613.1:886476-898976 GCA_030578255.1 Tiaroga cobitis
ACACACACACACACACACACACTGCTTCAGTCCCTCCGCCTGCCTGAGGAACACCATAGCATCAGTCAGCCACACACACACACACACAGCTTCAGTCCCTCCACCTGCCTGAGGAACACCATAGCATCAGCCACACACACACACACACACACACACACACACACAGCTTCAGTCCCTCCACCTGCCTGAGGAACACCAGAGACACGAGAGACACACCTGAACAGATCCACGATGCTCTCTCCGGTCACCTTCACCTCCTCCTCCGACATCATGCTCAGAATAGCAGCTTTCTGATACACGTAGATGGCCTGAAACCAACCAACCAACACACGCTCACTCATCATGTTTCGGGAAAGTGTCTTGTCTGTGTGTGAATGAGTGAGTGAGTGTGTGTAACCGAGCGTGTGTGCGTGTGTGTGTTACCTTAGACCAGCGGCTCTCTCTGCACAGTAGATCAGCATATCGGTACGCATCAGTCCACTGTTGCTGGAAGGAGTGGCACCACATCAGCTCCCAGTAACACAGATGATGCACCTGACGCCACTGCTGCTGCGTCGCGATACACTCCTGGAACTTCACCACCGCCTGAGGGATTCACACACACATTACCACACAAGCCACGGCTGCAAACATGAGGACACGCGTCACACACCCTCACCTTCTCGAAGTTTCCCCTCAGTAGGGCGATCCGAGCGGAGTAAAACAGGATGATGGAGCCCTGGAACACAAACACAGAGTTGAGGTGCTCGTGATCAGCAGGAAACAGAGTAACAGATTACTGAACAGAGTAACGTATTACTGAACATAGTAATAGAACAGAGTAACGTATTACTGAACATAGTAATAGAACAGAGTAACGCATTACTGAACAGAGTAACGCATTACTGAACATAGTAATAGAACAGAGTAACGCATTACTGAACAGAGTAACGCATTACTGAACATAGTAATAGAACAGAGTAACGCATTACTGAACAGAGCAACGCATTACTGAACAGAGTAACGCATTACTGAACAGAGTAACGCATTACTGAACAGAGTAACGTATTACTGAACAGAGTAACGTATTACTGAACATAGTAATAGAACAGAGTAACGTATTACTGAACAGAGTAACGTATTACTGAACATAGTAATAGAACAGAGTAACGCATTACTGAACAGAGTAACGTATTACTGAACATAGTAATAGAACAGAGTAACGTATTACTGAACAGAGTAACGTATTACTGAACAGAGTAACGTATTACTGAACAGAGTAACGTATTACTGAACATAGTAATAGAACAGAGTAACGTATTACTGAACAGAGTAACGTATTACTGAACATAGTAATAGAACAGAGTAACGCATTACTGAACAGAGTAACGTATTACTGAACATAGTAATAGAACAGAGTAACGCATTACTGAACAGAGTAACGTATTACTGAACAGAGTAACGTATTACTGAACAGAGTAACGTATTACTGAACATAGTAATAGAACAGAGTAATGTATTACTGAACAGAGTAACGTATTACTGAACATAGTAATAGAACAGAGTAACGCATTACTGAACAGAGTAACGTATTACTGAACATAGTAATAGAACAGAGTAACGTATTACTGAACAGAGTAACGTATTACTGAACATAGTAACGTATTACTGAACAGAGTAACGTATTACTGAACATAGTAATAGAACAGAGTAACGTATTACTGAACAGAGTAACGTATTACTGAACATAGTAATAGAACAGAGTAACGCATTACTGAACAGAGTAACGTATTACTGAACAGAGTAACGTATTACTGAACAGAGTAACGTATTACTGAACATAGTAATAGAACAGAGTAACGTATTACTGAACAGAGTAACGTATTACTGAACATAGTAATAGAACAGAGTAACGCATTACTGAACAGAGTAACGTATTACTGAACATAGTAATAGAACAGAGTAACGTATTACTGAACAGAGTAACGTATTACTGAACATAGTAATAGAACAGAGTAACGCATTACTGAACAGAGTAACGTATTACTGAACATAGTAATAGAACAGAGTAACGTATTACTGAACAGAGTAACGCATTACTGAACAGAGTAACGGATTACTGAACAGAGTAACGCATTACTGAACAGAGTAACGTATTACTGAACAGAGTAACGTATTACTGAACAGAGCAACGCATTACTGAACAGAGCAACGTATTACTGAACAGAGTAACGGATTACTGAACAGAGTAACGCATTACTGAACAGAGTAACGCATTACTGAACAGAGTAACGCATTACTGAACAGAGTAACGGATTACTGAACAGAGTAACGCATTACTGAACAGAGTAACGCATTACTGAGCAGAGTAACGCATTACTGAACAGAGTAACGGATTACTGAACAGAGTAACGCATTACTGAACAGAGTAACGTATTACTGAACATAGTAATAGAACAGAGTAACGTATTACTGAACAGAGTAACGTATTACTGAACAGAGTAACGTACTACTGAACATAGTAATAGAACAGAGTAACGTATTACTGAACAGAGTAACGGATTACTGAACAGAGTAACGCATTACTGAACAGAGTAACGTATTACTGAACATAGTAATAGAACAGAGTAACGTATTACTGAACAGAGTAACGTATTACTGAACAGAGTAACGTATTACTGAACAGAGTAACGTATTACTGAACATAGTAATAGAACAGAGTAACGTATTACTGAACAGAGTAACGTATTACTGAACAGAGTAACGTATTACTGAACAGAGTAACGCATTACTGAACAGAGTAACGTATTACTGAACATAGTAATAGAACAGAGTAACGTATTACTGAACAGAGTAACGTATTACTGAACAGAGTAACGTATTACTGAACAGAGTAACGTATTACTGAACAGAGTAACGCATTACTGAACAGAGCAACGCATTACTGAACAGAGCAACGTATTACTGAACAGAGTAACGGATTACTGAACAGAGTAACGCATTACTGAACAGAGTAACGCATTACTGAACAGAGTAACGCATTACTGAACAGAGTAACGGATTACTGAACAGAGTAACGCATTACTGAACAGAGTAACGCATTACTGAGCAGAGTAACGCATTACTGAACAGAGTAACGCATTACTGAGCAGAGTAACGGATTACTGAACAGAGTAACGCATTACTGAACAGAGTAACGCATTACTGAACAGAGTAACGCATTACTGAACAGAGTAACGGATTACTGAACAGAATAACGCATTACTGAGCAGAGTAACGCATTACTGAACAGAGTAACGCATTACTGAGCAGAGTAACGTATTACTGAACAGAGCAACGCATTACTGAACAGAGTAACGCATTACTGAACAGAGTGACGCATTACTGAGCAGAGTAACGGATTACTGAACAGAGTAACGCATTACTGAACAGAGTAACGCATTACTGAGCAGAGTAACGCATTACTGAACAGAGTAACGCATTACTGAACAGAGTAACGGATTACTGAACAGAGTGACGCATTACTGAGCAGAGTAACGGATTACTGAACAGAGTAACGCATTACTGAACAGAGTAACGCATTACTGAACAGAGCAACGTATTACTGAACATAGTAACGCATTACTGAGCAGAGTAACGGATTACTGAACAGAGTAACGCATTACTGAACAGAGTAACGCATTACTGAACAGAGTAACGCATTACTGAACAGAGTAACGGATTACTGAACAGAGTAACGCATTACTGAGCAGAGTAACGGATTACTGAACAGAGTAACGCATTACTGAACAGAGTAACGCATTACTGAACAGAGTAACGCATTACTGAACAGAGTAACGGATTACTGAACAGAGCAACGCATTACTGAACAGAGCAACGCATTACTGAACAGAGCAACGCATTACTGAACAGAGTAACGCATTACTGAACAGAGTAACGCATTACTGAACAGAGTAACGCATTACTGAACAGAGTAACGCATTACTGAACATAGTAACGCATTACTGAACAGAGTAACGGATTATTGAACAGAGCAACGGATTACTGAACAGAGCAACGCATTACTGAACATAGTAACGCATTACTGAACAGAGTAACGGATTACTGAACAGAGTAACGCATTACTGAGCAGAGTAACGGATTACTGAACAGAGTAACGCATTACTGAACAGAGTAACGCATTACTGAACAGAGTAACGCATTACTGAACAGAGTAACGGATTACTGAACAGAGCAACGCATTACTGAACAGAGCAACGCATTACTGAACAGAGCAACGCATTACTGAACAGAGTAACGCATTACTGAACAGAGTAACGGATTACTGAACAGAGCAACGCATTACTGAACAGAGCAACGCATTACTGAACAGAGCAACGCATTACTGAACAGAGTAACGCATTACTGAACAGAGTAACGCATTACTGAACAGAGTAACGCATTACTGAACAGAGTAACGCATTACTGAACAGAGTAACGGATTACTGAACAGAGTAACGCATTACTGAACAGAGCAACGCATTACTGAACAGAGTAACGCATTACTGAACAGAGTAACGGATTACTGAACAGAGTAACGCATTACTGAACAGAGCAACGCATTACTGAACAGAGCAACGCATTACTGAACAGAGTAACGCATTACTGAACAGAGTAACGCATTACTGAACAGAGTAACGCATTACTGAACAGAGTAACGCATTACTGAACAGAGCAACGCATTACTGAACAGAGTAACGCATTACTGAACAGAGTAACGCATTACTGAACAGAGTAACGGATTACTGAACAGAGCAACGCATTACTGAACAGAGCAACGCATTACTGAACAGAGCAACGCATTACTGAACAGAGTAACGCATTACTGAACAGAGTAACGCATTACTGAACAGAGTAACGCATTACTGAACAGAGTAACGCATTACTGAACAGAGTAACGGATTATTGAACAGAGCAACGGATTATTGTAACATATTAATGGATTATTGGACAGAAAACATTAAATGCGGAGTTTCTGTGCATTTGTTGTTGATTGGATGTTCAGATGTGGGCGTGGCTTTCAAATATCTAGGCGGGGCTGAGTGTGAGCTTGCAGTGCATTGAGGAAAGTGAGTGTGTGTGGGATTGAGTGAGAGAGTGTGTGTGTGTCTGTGTGCGCGTGTGTGTGTGTGAGTCTCTGTGCGATTGTCCGGGGCTCCAAGCATCATATTTGTGTTAAATGTATCAAAGCCGCCACAAAACAAGGAGCCCTGCACGCATCTGTGTGTGTGTGTGTGTGTGTGTTGAGGTTCTCACTCGAGGAAATCTCTCTATGTACGGCTCCAGCAGAGCTTCGGCCTCCACCAGGTTTCCCTCCCCAGTGCCTGAAACACACAATAAACACTCAGTATTACGACACAAACAGCAGCTGCACGAACAGGACAACTTCAAAATAAACACAAACACGGCAGATTCAAGATTCAAGTGAAGTCTGGAATACAACACATGATTTTTGCCCCGATTTTCAGACTGGAAGCGTCGAAAGTAAATGAATATGAAATATATTATTTATATATTATTATATATATTCAACTGAAATGAATATATTATTAAAAAACTTGCCATTGCATCATTTCTCATTTTCATTTAGTTTAACTTGATGTACTAATAAAACTAAAAGTAAAATGAAAAATTCATAATAACAAATTATCTAAAATAAATAAATAAAAGCTTGTTAATTGTTTGAAATTAAAGAAATTAAGAAAGTACTAAAAACATAAACATTAGTATTGTAATTTTACGGTTGTACTGTTATCAAATTATTTCTGATTAATAAACTGAAATAAACAATAATAACTATACAGACATTTCAAATATATATAAATCAGGGTTATTATTGTCAAAATAAGAGAGAGTGTGTTTAAATTCAATTAAAATTAAGATGAAATTAAATAAAATATTTAATGAAAAACAAAACTAAACAAAAAATAGAAATGTTGACTTTAAGTTAAATAAGTTTAAGTTGAAGCACTAAAATTATTAACTGGAAATAAATAAAAACTAACTAAAACTGGAACTGAAATATAAATACATGAAACTTAAATAGCAATTAAAAAATACATAAACTGACAAAAGCACAATGAAATTATTAAAAATTTGACTAAAATTAACATTAAAATATAAAAATAAAAGCTAATTCAAAATATTAATAAAATTATAATAAAACAAAAAAAATACACTGATATATACACTACATTGCCAAAAGATTTGGGTTGTCTGCCTTTACATGCGCATGAACAACCCATTAATGACATCCCGTTCCTGATCCGTAGGGTTTAATATGGAGTTGCTCCACCCTTTGCAGCAATAACAGCTTCAGCTCTTCTGGGAAGGCTCTCCACAAGGTTTAGGAGTGTGTTTATGGGGATTTTTATCCATTCTTCTAGAAGCTCATTAGTGAGGTCCGGCACTGATGTTGGACGAGAAGCTCTCAGTCTCCGCTGTAACTCATCCCTAAGCTGTTCTATCGGGTCGAGCTCAGGACTCTGTGCAGCCGGTCCAGTTCCTCATCCATGTGTTTATGGACCTGCTTTGGCACTGGAGCGCAGTCATGCTGGAACAGGAACATCACCAAACTCTTCACACAGTTGCGAGGGAGCATGAAACGGTCCAAAATGTCTTGGTCTGCTGAAGCATTAAGAGTTCCTTTCACTGGAACTAAAGGGCCAAGCCCTGAAAACAACCCCACACCATAACCCCCCCCCTCCACCAAACAAACACTTTTGGAAACATAGTGTATATAAATATATATATAGCTGATTTTAGATCCCATCTGATGCCCAGTTTTCCTCTGTAACCAAAAGTGTGTTTCAGCGTTGGTTACCGAGTATCAGAGAGACGTAAGTGTTGTAGAAGAGCAGCGTCAGCACACACAGGATCGATCTGAGACTGTGACCACCGGCGCCGTCCCGCAGCTGAGACAGACCGAAGTCCTGCAGGAGGGAAACAGCACCCGTTAGAGTGTGTGTGTGTGTGTGTGTAGATTACATTAGAGGTCGACCGACTGATTGGCCGGCCGATCAGTGAGCAACACACACCCAGATTGCCGCGTCTCACAGCGAGCGGATAGTAAACTCTTCCTTAGACACTAGAGCCATATTGAGTTTGTACGCTATATCAATATGTTTTTAATAAACAATATAAAATGAGACAATACTGTTGTTTATAAACATGGGACAAGCTTTATATTAAAACATGACAGACAGATACTGGCGCTGTTTAACGTGTTTGAGATGTGGTGCTTTCCTCAGTGCATAACTTACATTTCACAGGCATATTCTTCATCTGTAAATGTTAGAAACTCGTACAAATATTTGCATTTTGCTGTCAGGAGTCAATCTCCGCTAAACTAAACAGATTCCCATGAACGATAAGATAGATCATTTTTTTATTTATTTTACAAGTGCACTGATTGGAAGGCTTGTGTTGTTCAATAAATGTTTAATTTAAGCAATTTTCTGTATCACTACTTATTAATGGTTAGATTTAATGAGATGAAAAACGGCCAAACAAATCGGCCAAAAATAAAAAAAAATCGGCATCATATATCGGCCGCCCTGATTTCTAAATATCGGCATCGGCCAGAGAACAACCCATCTCGGTCGACCTCTAGACTACATCTTCAATAAAACATTTGAATTTGGTTTAACGTGTGAAGTTTCAAGTGCTCCGGAAAGCTTCATTTCTGTCTCCACTAGAACTCACTCGGTTCCCTGAGAAGCCGATGAACTCCAGCAGTCGAAGGATTCGTGCCGGCAGTAAAGACAGCATCTGACACACACACAGTTCAGAGTTCAAGCATCACCTCAAGGGGAGATTTACAAGTCCAGTTTATCCACATGCACAATGACAGGGTGATTTCTGCACTTCCTGTCTCTTGAACTGACCAGGTTGAAGGAGCCAATCCCCAGCTTGACTCCGCCCTCAAACTGTCTGAAGGCCTCACGGTCTCCGCCCACTCCCTGAGGCATGTTCGACACACTCTGGCAGTCCCTAAACACACACACACACACACACACACAAGATGTATATGCTCTAATGTATTTGATCTCGATTTGCACTAAATTGATTATTTATTAAAAACAGTTGTTCACAAAAAATATAATATAATATCAATTGTTATATTAAATTACCATATATTAGTATAAATTCTATTATTTTAAATTGTATTAAATATTATTAGATAAATGTCAATCATTTAACAAACAAGTATGCACTACTTCAATGAGCTCATTGTTTCCGCCTTAAATCATTACATTGTTTAAATTAATACATTTTTCGCTAACTGTGATTTGTATATGTACATTTCTGAAAACATATGGACTCATGCACTTCTGTGAAGCTGCTTTGAAACGATGTGTACTGTGAAAAGCGCTATACAAATAAACATGAATTGAATTTTATATTATATAATATATTATATTATATAACGGTTGCTTATATGCAATAATTTATTTTTTTTATAATATAAATATAATATTTGTACAGCTTTCATGCAGTATATTAAATCATATTTTTAATTCAGGCAACAACCATCCATTAACTGTTGATTTCAGACTCACTTGTAAATTTGATAACTTGTGCGTACTTTGATTCCTCCTTTAATAAAACTGATCATGTTTTCATCCTGAAATAAACAGAAGGCAGTGATGAATGTGATATTTGTCTTATATTTCATATTTATATTTCTTAATATTATAGAAACTTGTTTCCCAAACAATTGCAAGATTGTCTTGATTTACTTTTTTTCTCAGAATTGCAAATAAACTTGCAATTGCCTTTTTTTTTTTTATTATGTGGTGGAAACAACCTTCCAGAAATCTTAATTTATTATTGCAATATATTATTTATTCCTCTGGCAAACGTTTTGTTATTTTACTTCACTGCATAAAAATTATTTTCTTATAACTCAATATGTTTGTTGTGTTTTCCAGTGAAGCATCTAAAGAGAAGAAACACTGAGCAAAGAGTTTTCAACTTCACAAAAATGTGTTAGATTAATGCTTAAAACAAGAAAAGATTATTTGCCAAGCAGGAATATTACTGTTAACTAAACCTGAAACAACAAACATAAAAAAAAAAAACATTTCCATAACTTGGAATAAAATAAAACTGAACTGAAATAAAATACAACATAAAAAAACTAAGCTAGTTAAAATATTAATAAAAACTATAATAGTATTTCACTGATATTATGATAATTGAAATACATAGAAGACATATTCTTAGATTTCATATTTTAGGCATGGTTTAGTAATATGAATAGCCGGACACATGCCGCATGAAGATGTTATTTTGGTAACTCTTTACACTAAGGTTCATTAGTTAAGGTATTAACTAACATGAACTAACAATGAGCATTACATTTGTTACTGTATTTGTTAATTTTTGTTAATGTTAGTTAATAAAAATAGTCATTCATTGTTTGTTCATGTTAGTTCACAGTGCATTAACTAATGTTAACAAGATTTTAATGATGTATTAAATGTTGAAATTAACATTAACAAAGATTAAGGAATGCTGTATAAATGAAGTTCATGGCAACTAATGAACCTTATTGTAAAGTGTCACCGTTATTTTTTGTGTGCATTTTGTTTGATTTCATTGGTTTGTGTGCGAGTGTGTTTTTGCTGCTGTAACATGTTCAGTTTGGATTACTAATGAAGTATCGTATCGTATTATAAAACAAAACTGTAGCCAAGTTATTAGTCAAGCCGATGTTAACACAATGGACTGAAGTGAAACGGGTCACTGACCTGTACAAATGTTAGTGTGGCTTTCTGCAGCAAACACTCAGCGTAGCAGATCTCCGCATGCATCTCCTCTGCACACACACACACACACACACACACACACACACACACGAGTAAGACCTGACTGACTGCATTGTGCCAAGTGTAAAGTTAGGTGGAGGGGGGGTGGGTTTAAGCAGAAACATGTTCTCTGTTTCTGTGCACACACACAGGAAGTGTGTGAAAAGGATCATTGCATATCGGAACATCAAACAAGTGTGCATACATAAATTATCCTACACTCTTGCCGGCCATCTTATCAGCCATCCCCCAAACTGCACAGTTGATGACTTGGTTAATCACTACAACCTGGCCCTGTCACGTAGTCTGGACTCTTGCCCCCTCATCACTCGATCCGTCTCCTTCTCCTGTCCTGCTCCCTGGTTCACTGCTGAACTCCGCCTCATGAAGGCCACAGGGCAGAGGCTGGAGAGGTACTATAAAGAATCTGGCCTCACTGTCCACCAGGTAGCCTACAACAACCATGTTAAGAGCTACAAAGATGCTCTGTCCAAGGCGAAAAATAACTATTACCCTACACTCATTGGCAACCAACAACATCAACAGCTTTTTTCCACTATCAACCGTCTACTCGGCCCACCTGACCCTCCTCAACCATCTGACGCTGCTGGCCTATGCTCCAGATTCCTGGATTACTTCCAGAAAAAGGTAGAAACCCTCCACCAGCAACTGCAGCTGTCCAGCTCCTCTCACCCAACCACACTACCGCTGCTTGACAAACTCTTTAACTGTCTCCACACCGCAGGACCGCCTCTCCTCTTTCTCCCCGCTCAAGTTCTTGAGCTAGTGTCAAACGCAAAGGCCACGACCAGCAAACAGGATCCAATGCCGACTGCCTTGGTCAAGGCATGTCTTCCAACTCTCAGCACAGCACAACCTCTGCGAGCCATTTCAATCTGGTTTCAGGACACATCATAGCACAGACACTGCCCTCATCAAAATCACAAATGACCTTCTCATGTCAGCATCTTAATTCTTCTAGACCTACAGATACAGTCTCCCACTCCATTCTTATCACTCGCCTCTCTGAACTCATTGGCCTCACTGGTACTGTATATTCCTGGTTTAAATCCTATCTCACCAACTGGCATCAATACACCACCCTTAAGGGCATTTGCTCTGAACTGGTTCCAGTCTTACACGGCGTGCCACAAGGATCGGTGCTTGGCCCACTACTATTTAATATCTCCATGCTACCTCTTGGGATGATCATCCGGAAACATGGATTACACTTCCACTGCTACGCTGATGACACCCAGCTCTACATCAGTACTAAGCCTTATGCTCCCCTTCCACCAGTGCCGCTTATCAACTGCCTGAAGGACATAAAGAACTGGCTGGACAGCAACCTTCTCAAACTCAACAAAGACAAAACAGAACAGAATGTTGATGACATCATACTGGATGTGGATGGCTGCTCAATCTCTGCATCTCCTCAAGTACGCAACCTGGGCGTCATCATGGACTCCACTCTCTCCTTCCAACAACACATCAAAAACACTACTAAAACTGCCTTTTACCATCTTAAGAACATCTCCAGACTCCGACAGTGCCTCTCCAACTCTGTAGCTGAGACCCTCGTCCACTCCTTCATCACCTCCAGACTTGACTACTGTAACGGTGTCCTGTTCGGTCTGCCCAGCAAGGCTACTGACAGACTCCAGTATGTACAGAACTCTGCGGCTAGGATGCTCACCCACACAAAACTTGGACTTCACATCACTCCCATCCTGAAGAAGCTTCACTGGCTGCCAGTTAAGTCCCGGATCAAATATAAAATCCTCCTCCTGACGTACAAATCTCTGCATGGACTTGCACCTCAGTACCTTACTGATCTACTCCATCCCTACACTCAGCAACGGTCCCTGCGGTCCTCTGACAAGGACCTGCTCGCTGTCCCTAAGTCCAGGCTCCGGACATATGGTGACAGAGCCTTCTGTGTTGGTGCGCCATCACTCTGGAACAAGCTTCCTCTTGCCATCCGCTCTGCCCCCTCTCTAATAACCTTTAAAGACCAGCTTAAAACACACCTCTTCACTGAGGCCTATGGGCTTTAGCTCCCCTGGCTTCACACCTCTCTCCTCCTCTGCTGGAGGGGGGGTTATGGTGTGGGGTTGTTTGGTGGAGGGGGTGTTATGGTGTGGGGTTGTTTGGTGGAGGGGGGGTTATGGTGTGGGGTTGTTTGGTGGAGGGGGGGGTTATGGTGTGGGGTTGTTTGGTGGAGGGGGGGTTATGGTGTGGGGTTGTTTGGTGGAGGGGGGGGTTATGGTGTGGGGTTGTTTGGTGGAGGGGGGGGTTATGGTGTGGGGTTGTTTGGTGGAGGGGGGGTTATGGTGTGGGGTTGTTTGGTGGAGGGGGGGTTATGGTGTGGGGTTGTTTGGTGGAGGGGGGGTTATGGTGTGGGGTTGTTTGGTGGAGGGGGGGGTTATGGTGTGGGGTTGTTTGGTGGAGGGGGGGGTTATGGTGTGGGGTTGTTTGGTGGAGGGGGGGTTATGGTGTGGGGTTGTTTGGTGGAGGGGGTGTTATGGCGTGGGGTTGTTTGGTGGAGGGGGGGTTATGGTGTGGGGTTGTTTGGTGGAGGGGGGGGTTATGGTGTGGGGTTGTTTGGTGGAGGGGGGGTTATGGTGTGGGGTTGTTTGGTGGAGGGGGGGTTATGGTGTGGGGTTGTTT
>CM060613.1:903976-926476 GCA_030578255.1 Tiaroga cobitis
CATCATCATCATCATCATCCCGCTTATAAAAAGTTTCACGTAAGTGAATAAATAAACTGCACACGTAACCTTTATGACGTCACTACCGTGGCATAAAATACTAATAAACGAGGTTTACCTGAACAGAGTCAGACACACATTCGTTATTCACACCGAGCCAGTGTGTGTGCTTAAATCAGTGTCTGGTGACTTTATGAGGACACACAGACACACAAACACAGACACACACACACACGCGCGCGCGCGCACACACACACACACACACACACGCACACACGCACACGCACACACGCACACGCACGCATACACACACACACACACGCACACACGCACACACACACACACACGCACACACGCACGCACACACGCACGCACGCACACACACACACACACACACACACACACACACACACACACAGTGAAGTGCGCTATGTAGGTTCCCTAAGAGCGCGCCCGAGGCCGGAAGCGTTTTAACCGTCAGCATCTGCACGGGAACGCGCTCGGCAGGTCACCGGGTTTGGACACACAGCCGGTGTTCGCGCGCAGATATTCGACACTCACCTCCTCCGGGTCCGCGCCGTCCGCTCCGGTACCGACCCGAGCCATGGCACTGTGTTTCCCTGAGATCCGCGCGGAACGTTAACACTCGGACATCTATCCGTGCGTGTTCTTCTGACGTTCTGCTCACCGCACGGACACGCCCACCGAGCGACGCGCCACGCAGGGCGGGGCATTCAATAATCACCATGATAACGATCGTAAAAATTCCAAACTCGCTACAGTTATTGTTGCTGTAAGCCGTCGTGGTTTTGTGTCACGCAACGGATTCCTTATGAGTCATTCCTGGTATGCGGTGACATTTTGGCTTCATAAGTGTTGGAAAAAAAGAACATGATTTTCATGTTTTTAGCATTCTACCAAAATAGTGACATGTTTAACTATAAGGAATACATATTGGTCAAGCTCAGGGACTCTATAATAATAATTATGGGTAGTTTGTTCAGACACTGTCCATGAAAATATTCCACCCTGTTAGGGACATATACATAGTTATCACAACATGTTAATAATGTAAATGTTAAACAATAATGAGCTTTTCTT
This sequence comes from Tiaroga cobitis, assembly GCA_030578255.1. NCBI lineage: Eukaryota > Metazoa > Chordata > Actinopteri > Cypriniformes > Leuciscidae > Tiaroga > Tiaroga cobitis. The sequence goes on from CM060613.1 coordinate 905,078, forward strand.
TGATAGTATATGTCCCTTATGCCATCTTAGATTTTTTTTCTTCTTGAAACAAGCAAAACAATTTTTGATGAATAGAATATGTTTCACATTCCACCCTGTTAGGTTTATAGACCTAACAGGGTGGACTCTAACAGGGTGGAAAATGTTTAGCTAAATTAGCCATATCTCTTTGAGTGATCAACATTTAGCTAGCTAACCTTCTACAGATAAATATAACTTTTATAACTATGTCAGATTTGTTTTTACATTTTTTTGATAGGACAAACATTCTCCATAACATAGCCTAACAGGGTGGAACTTTAAGGGTGGGACAAGCAGGATAACATTTCAAAAACTAAAAGAAAAGTTAGGAGTGAGAGTTGAAGCTTACTTCAGTTTGTACAGTTGAATTCCAGCAGGTAAAAGAAATTAAGTCACTTCTTGAAAATGGTCTCAATGAAATTGCAGTCGGATTTGGAAGGCAAAAAAGTACATACATGCTGAATTACGTGTCCTACTATGGAGAAACCACAGCTCATGAATATTAAACGAGTACTGGTAAACTTCCAGGTACATAACCTGATTTAATATTCATGACCCACGCCCCGTCCGCTTCGCTGATTCGCCCACAGACCGACGCCAATCAGTTTGGAGCGTGACGTCGTGGAGTTATAATTCATGAGCTGAATCTTCGCCATAGTGGGATTATTAAACTCAGTGTAACTTTGCACTTGGAACACACTACTGTTAAAGCTACTGTATATATATATATATATATATATATATATATATATATATATATATATATATATATATATATATATATATATATATATATATATATATATATATATATTTGTGTGTGTATGTGTGTATACATTAGTCAACATTTGAAGTGGACCAAAAAAACTTTCATCAAGTTATACATGAATTTTGAACAATACCCGTTCTTGTTTTAGGATAACGAGTCTTTTATATAATGTGTTTTATATAATGTAAAGATTAATGTGTAAATAATATTTATTTGTGTGTATACAGTGTATATATATGTGAGTGTATATATATGTGTATATGTGTACACAAATATACGCCTATATATATATATATATATATGTGTGTGTGTGTGTGTATATATATATATATGTGTGTGTGTATATATATATATATATATAGAGAGAGAGAGAGTATATAGATATGTAACTATATAATAAACAATTATATACATATAGGCCTACACCTATAGGACAAGCAGTCACTCTGTGAGAACAGCAAGAGCGCGTAAGTTTTTTTTTTTTTATATCCAGTTCTCCTGTTGCTCATGTTTCCTATTTGTCAAGTAGGTAGGGCTATTTTCGATTCTTTGCTTATTTATAATTTTTATCTTCACTAAATATCTGTATTTTAATTAGACGCGTTCCTATTTTGAATTTATGCCGCGCGTCTAAAGGGTTGCAGTCTGTATTTTATTGTAGCACTTAAGATGCCACGGCCTACCTGAGCATTGTTTCTGACCATGTCCATCCCTTTATGGCCACCATGTACCCATCCTCTGATGGCTACTTCCAGCAGGATAATGCACCATGTCACAAAGCTCGAATCATTTCAAATTGGTTTCTTGAACATGACAATGAGTTCACTGTACTAAAATGGCCCCCACAGTCACCAGATCTCAACCCAATAGAGCATCTTTGGGATGTGGTGGAACGGGAGCTTCGTGTCCTGGATGTGCATCCCACAAATCTCCATCAACTGCAAGATGCTATCCTATCAATATGGGCCAACATTTCTAAAGAATGCTTTCAGCACCTTGTTGAATCAATGCCACGTAGAATTAAGGCAGTTCTGAAGGCGAAAGGGGGTCAAACACAGTATTAGTATGGTGTTCCTAATAATCCTACAGGTGAGTGTATATGTACACACAAACGCCTATATTCACACTGTATACATAAATATATACACACACACAAGTCTATATACTGTATATATATATATATATATACATACACATATACACACACTATGTATACTATATATAGAGTATATAGATATGTACCTATATATAATAAACAATTATATATACATTCCAACTGTGTAAACCAAACTTTCAGAGTTAAGTTTATCATTGTAAATAAAGATGGCACACACTTCATCAGATGCTCATGCAGAACACGCGCACACACACGTATTGCAGATCAGTTTAATGTGATCAAGATCATATTGACTGTAACATCAACACAAGAAGCACATGCAAGTGCTTTATAATACAAATCTAGGGGGCGTCGAGCGGAGCGTGAGTGTGTGTGACGGCTACATGTTTCCAAACACACACACGGGGTAAAGGCAGCGTCTGCCACGTTAGCACCGGATTCAGACCAGATCAATGTGTGTGTGTGAACAAGCCCAGTGTTACTGTACACTGATGATGATGATGATATAGCTGCCCTGTGTACACACACACACACACACACACACACACACACTATTGAACATCTTAATGCTTGCGTTTAACATCATACAAACAGAACAGAGAACAAGCGTCCATCTGAAGTGTTGGAGGAACTCTCCAACAGACGACACGTGTTCCAGACACTGCTTCAGTGGTAACGGCGGATCTCCCTCCACGAGCGCTCTGTAGAGTCACGATGATGAGACACGATGATGAGACACAGGGAAGTCTTCGCGTGTGTGTTAATGCTCTGTGATAGAAGGGAAGGCGTATAAATCTGGACCATTAGCATTTCACGAGATCAGAGATCCCTGTGTGAAGTGAAAGCTGACGGGATAAACACGTTTATTAGTGTGTGCCTCTCTCTCCTGCAGAACGGCGCTCGTCCACCGGGTTAATCTATGACACGTGAAGTAAAAGATCTAAAAGCAGCAGCGAGAGGATTTCCTGAAACACTGACGGCGAGGGGAACGTGTGATTCACACGAGACGAAACACTCTTCATCTCAGCGCCAATAAATAACGGCAACGGCGATCCGATAAAACTCTCTCTCTCACTCCCGATCAGGAATAACAACAGAGAGAAGGTAAAAACAGTCGGCGGGCAATTCCTCGGGTCAGCTCCTGAGAACAGAGGACAGATCCGTCAGACACAGACACAGCTCTGGTATAGATTAGTGATGTCATGATGATGTCATACCTGTGAGGCACGAGTCCAGTGGTTTGAGTGTCTTCGCAGACGCCCGTCGGACTGATAACTGAAATAATAATAATATAATAATAATAATAAGACTCAGTTATTAGTATAAACCTTAAAATATTCCTCATTATAATAATTAATGCGCAGAATAAAGGGGTGGGGCCTGGTTGAGTTAGTTAGTAGTGTGTTAAACTAAGTGGCGACCTTCCTGTCTCTCTCTTGAATCCACACTGAGTGAGTTAAACTGCAGTTCCTCCACTGGCCACTAGAGGCCGGCTGCAGAAGAGACTCAGTCCCATAGACCCGCATGTTAAAATGCCCAACTTTACAGCAGAAATAAACATGTTTACAGTCTGGTGCTAAAAGTGGTTTTGGTCTATATCGCTGATGTTGCCCTTCATGACGACTGTGAGGACGGTGAATGTTTTTATAACTCATCCGATTCAATTATATTAAGCCTTAAAGTTCTGCATAATTAAGGGCGTGGCCACTTGAGTGACAGGTGGATTGCCGTTGATGTCACTGCTAGCCGTTTGTCTGCTGTGTGTTAGCGTCACGTCACCTCAGCTAATCCGCCTCTGCACATGTTCGTTTATCCGGGAGTGACGAGCGGCCAAGATGGCGACGGCCGGCTCCGTCCACTCTGGGCTTCAGGAACACTATGGGTGACGTCTCACACACTACGCAGATATTTTTTTTACAGTCAATGGTTGAAACTGGCAGTTATGGGAAGGGGCGCGACATTTCCCAAACACACTCGAAGCCCTCGACCAATCACAACACACTGCTCCAGCCGACCAATCAGAGCACAGTGTGCTTTTCAGGTGGAGGGGCTTCATAGAGACAGGAAGTAAACAGAGCGTTAAGCCGTTTATCCACCGAAATGAACATCCGGGTAAATATTTTGAACAAATAACTTTTTTTCTACCTTATTGGAATCGATACCAACCCTAGCAACCCCAGTGAAGCGCCCCAGAGACGCGTGTAATAACCCACACGAGGCGGTCATCACCTGCTCGCTCGCCCCGCTCTCTCTCCTCCTGCAGCGAGTCGATGTACTCCTGACTCAGGGTCTCGTCTGCGTCTCCGATGAGGTAGATGTTCTTGAAGCGATGGTACAGCATGGAGGCTTTAAACATGATCGCCTCGCTGCCACGAAACCAGCGCATCTGACGGCACACACACACACGTTACGACTGAACTAGGACTAGTATCACCAGATGAGAAGCAAGAGTTCACCTTTCTGAGCGTGTCGATGAGCTCGCTGTGGTTCTGGATGTTTCGAGACGAGACAGGGACAGTGCTCAACTCATCCAGAGCCGAGAGACACTTACTCACATCCTGAGAGAGAGAGAGAGAGAGAGAGAGAGAGGGGGGGGAGAGAGAGAGAGAGAGAGAGAGAGGGAGGGAGAGAGAGAGGGGGAGAGGGAGAGAGAGGGAGAGAGAGAGGGGGAGAGAGAGAGAGAGAGAGAGAGAGAGAGGGGGGGGGGGGGGGGAGAGGAGGAGAGAGAGAGAGGGAGGGAGGGAGAGAGAGAGGGGGAGGGAGGGAGAGAGAGAGGGAGGGAGAGAGAGAGGGAGGGAGAGAGAGAGGGAGACCCGGAGAAATGTTATACACAATGCATCCAATAAATACAGACTCAACACATAACCAATGGTGTAAATCCTAAAATAAAATGATTTGTATATCAGTGATATGAAAGAGGTTCATACTGGATTGTCGAGCGTCATTGAGATTCTGATGTCACCGTGCAGCCGGTAGAGCAAAGAATCGGTGACCGACAGAGGAGCTGAAACACACACACACACACAGTTAGAGATTCACTCACTCACTCACTCACCTCACTCACTCACCCACTCAACCGACTCAATCACTCACCAACTCACCCACTCACTCACCCACTCACTCACCCACTCACTCACCCACTCACTCACCCACTCACTCACCCACTCACTCACCCACTCACTCACCCACTCACTCACCCACTCACCCACTCACTCACCCACTCACTCACCCACTCACTCACCCACCCACCCACTCACCCACTCACTCACTCACCCACTCACTCACCCACTCACTCACCCACTCACTCACCCACTCACTCACCCACTCACTCACCCACTCAACCGACTCACTCACTCACCCACTCACACACCGACTCAATCACTCACCGACTCACTCACTGACCCACCCACTCACTCACCCACTCACCGACTCAATCACTCACCGACTCACTCACTCACCGACTCACCCACCGACTCAATCACTCACCGACTCACCCACTCACCCACCGACTCACTCACTCACCCACCGACTCAATCACTCACCGACTCACCCACTCACCCACCGACTCAATCACTCACCGACTCACCCACTCACCCACCGACTCAATCACTCACCGACTCACTCACTCACCCACAGACTCAATCACTCACTCACTCACCCACCGACTCACCCACTCACTCACCCACCGACTCACCCACTCACTCACCCACCCACTCACCCACCCACTCACCCACCCACCCACTCACCCACCCACTCACCCACCCACTCACCCACTCACTCACTCAATCACTCACCGACTCACTCAATCACTCACCCACTCACCCACTCACTCACTCACCCACCCACTCACTCACCCACCCACTCACTCACTCACCCACTCACTCACCCACCCACTCACCCACCCACTCACCCAATCACTCACCGACTCACCCACCCACTCACCCACCGACTCACCCACCCACTCACCCACCGACTCACCCACTCACTCACTCACTCACCCACTCACCGACTCAACCGACTCACTCACCGACTCAATCACTCACTCAACCGACTCAATCACTCACCGACTCAATCACTCACCCACTCACTCACTCACCGACTCAATCACTCACCGACTCAATCACTCACCCACTCACACACCGACTCAATCACTCACTCACTCACTCACCGACTCACTCACCCACAGACTCAATCACTCACCCACTCACTCACTCACCCACCCACCCACCCACCCACTCACTCACTCACTCACTCACTCACCGACTCAATCACTCACCGACTCAATCACTCACCCACTCACACACCGACTCAATCACTCACTCACTCACTCACCGACTCACTCACCCACAGACTCAATCACTCACCCACAGACTCAATCACTCACCCACTCACTCACTCACCCACCCACCCACCCACCCACTCACTCATCTCACCGTTGTGCTCTTCCTCTCTGCTGGTGTAGTTCTGCTGCCTGTAGAAACACACACTCGGTTAACTAATATATATGATGCTATCATAACAGTGTCCAAACCAGACGCAACGCAATAAAAGCATCTCCTTCCTGTTAATCAGAGTTTAGTCCTTTAACCACGCAGTCGCAGAAAGAGTTTTTAAAACAGAATAATCAGGACAAAAAAACCTCTGATTAACATGGAGAAGATTCCTTTATCGTGGTATAGCTATAGTTAAAAGCAGGGGTACGTGGGATGCCCCCCTTTCTGGTCACTGTATCCCTGCCTCTGCTCAGATACAGGTATCCCCCGCTCAAAGTGATCAGTGCTACGACACCAGCGGCGAGACGGATCACAAAACTTATCACGGATCCGTGGTTTGATTAAGTCAATTTCATTTTTAAAACGCGCTACTTTGGCTAGCTCTGATACGCTGCCGCAGCCTCTCTGTGGTCACCGCCCACGCCACAATCTGATGATCTGATGATCTGTTTCCATGACGACAAGCAGAGTAGTGCCCCAGTCACACCACTGAGAATGGCCGGAGTTACACATTTCAATGTTAAGTCAATGTAAAGACGCGTTTACGCTCGTCTAGAGGTCCTGCGGCGCGAATGAGGCGAACTGACTAACACAGATAACGCATCTGTCTTTTCGATCATCTCACTGTAGCTCAGCATCGCGATGTAACGTTCACGTTATTACTTTAACAGCAGCAGTAAAACGGTTTCTGCGGTGATGGTTTAACTTTGCAATCAATCCGTGGTTCAGCAGAGGCTGATATAGAGAAGTACCCTAGCCTATTAAACTAAGGAAAGCGCTGTCATGTGACCTGTCAGTGCGAACAATAACATTTCAAAACGTGATTTTTTCACAAATCGCACCCTGGTTAAAGGGATAATTCAACTCTATTCTATGTAGATGTGGGTATATTTGTGGTGTGGACGATTCTCAGAACATCCTGTTTTAGTTCTCGTTCTCAGGTTTAATATCCTGTGCTTCTGCATGAACATGTAAAGCCACACTCACAGGCCTATTTTGTGTTCCGAAAAAAACCTTCTTAAGACAAAACGTAAGAAAAATTCTAATTCTTGAAAAGAATGTTCTTAAAAAATCATCTTAAATAACTTTAGATAACTGCCAACCTATCTTAATCACCCAAATGTAAGATGTTTAATGAATTTATTGGGTTGTTTAAAATATTAAGCATTACAACATAACAGTATCCTGACCCTGATCCGGGTTTATTCAGAGATGATAACCGGCTAGATGTACATTATCATATATCGCAGAAAACCAAACTGGTGTAGTGATTCGACTCCTGTGCGTCTGCATGATCATGGGAACGAGCCAGAGCGGCTGCGCCCTCACTCACTCAGTGCTCCTGCGCTCTCGCCCTCGGGTCTGCTCCGGGTCTCTCCTCTCGCCCTCGGCCGCTCTCAGCCGCTTCTCGCTCCGCACTCCTCGGCTCCTCTCGGCCCGCTTCTGAGGCTCCTCGTGTTCAGCGCTGGACTGAGTCTTGCCCCTGGTGGACGTGACCAACCCCTGCAGGGACTTCAGCACGCTCTGCCTCTTCTCCGCCAGGATCTTGCTCCTCTACACACACACACACACACACACACACACACACACACACACACAGAGACGTCAGATCCGGATCGGTTCCTCCTAAATAGTGGTGGAACGGTTCACAAAATTCACGGTTCGGATCATTTACGGTTTTTGAGCCACGGATTGGATAATTTTTCGGATCAGCAAACCATTTGTTTTAATAATATATATATATATATATGGGGGGGGGGGGGGCTCACAAGCTCACTTGAAGTTCTTCGATACTACATCAAAAACTACTAGCCTAACTGATAAAATTGGGTAACACTTTACTTGAAGGGGTGTGCATTAGACTGACATGACACCTTCATAATCATGACATGACATGTGAAGGAGGGTTTATGCATGTTTATGACAACTGTCATTAAGTGTCATTCGCTCAATTATGACATTTTTAATGCAAATATGACATTGTTTGAGATGTCTTTGTTATGACAACTTGACAAACCAATACATCATTCATAACCCGTCATAATTATGTCATAAACATGACATGGCAGATTAATTATCAAACTTAAGCACTTAGCTTTATGGGTTAACATTACATTAATCTGTCATGTTGCTGGTTTTGACACTGGCTGTCATGAGGCATTATAACTGTGTCATGAATATTTTTCTTGACCTCAACTACAGTGGTACACATTGAATTTGTCATTAACATGTTATAATGCCTCATGGCAGCCAATGTCAAAACCAGTCACATGACAGATTAATGTAATGTTAACCCATAAAGCTAAGTGGTTTCTTAAGTTTGATAATTAATCTGCTATGTCATGTTTATGACATATTTATGACAGTTTATGATGTATTGGTTTATGTCAAGTTGTCATAAAGACATCTCAAACAATGTCATATTTGCATTAAAAATTACACTTAATGACAGTTGTCATAAACATGCATAAACCCTCCTTCATTTTCATGACATGTGTCGTGTCATGATTATGAAGGTGTCATGTCAGTCTTATGCACACCCCTTCAAGTAAAGTGTTACCTAAAATCAAAACATTATTAAAAAAAAGTGAACAGCCAGTCATAAAATAATAACAAATGCACAAATTACAAGCAGAGATGAAGCTAAATAAAGTTAAAGTCTAACAGTATTCAGGTACAGAAATTAATAATTAAGCCTAAATGTAAAATAACACTGTTCACTGTAGAAATTAAATATAGTTGTATCGTTGTTAAAGCTGGTTTAGAAACGCTGCAGACCCGTTTTGCGTTTTGATTCTCCGGAGGGCATTTTAGTGAAGACGGGACAAAACGGAGGACTTTAGAAACGATGACGCAGACGCCCGCGCTCGGCTCTCTGATTGGGTGTCAGTCATGGCGTGTCCTTCCCTGATTCGTCAGCCACCCATCACATTCCCCGGAAGAAAACAAACAAAAACAGCCTGGACTACGTAACGTTAGTGACTACAACATGGATAACGATTTACAAGCGTTACTGACTTTAATGTCTTTGTTAGCAGCTGTTGTGCAAGTAAATTTTGCATTTTACAATGCTATAACTGCCAACATGCGCCGGCACGCGCATGCCCAGTGTTAGTGCATGGTCACGTGATCCGCGTTTTCAGTCGTTTTAGTGTGGACGGAGATCAATTCTAATACGCAGCTAAAACGCTGGTGTGGACGGAGATCGTATTCGTTTTAATTCTCCGTTTCAAAACTAAAACGCAGTAGTGTGGATGAGGCCTAAGAGTGAATAAACCGACACACATCTTCCTCCACTGCTCACCCGAGAACACTTGCCGACACAGGCGTTTAGACGTAATCGTGTGTGTGTCCGTTCAAGAGCAATCAATGTGTGCGTTCGAGCGCTGACTGAAACACGCCTCTCTCTCTCTCTCTCTCTGCGAGTGTGTGTGTGTCCTGATTTTTGCCTCTTCTTCCGCTTTAAAATTCTTTGAATGTGTAAATTGGCAAGACAAAACGCGTCGAAACGCTAACCCTTCCCTCTGTGACGGTGTAACTGCTGACCCGTGAGCCGCACGCGGGGAGCGGAGCCGCTCTCACCTTCTCGTCTCTGGGGGTTCCCTCCTCCGGCTTCAGGACGCCGCTCCTCGTCTCCGTGGGGTTATCCCGCCTCTGCTCGTCCTCATCTGGCACGCTTCTCTTCTTCACGTCGTTCTTCTCCGGTTCTTCCGGGAGCCGCTTCCTCTTTGAGCCTGTCGATTCATCAGGTTAGAAGCTCTTTATGCTTATGACCATCTAAGATTATAATGAAAACATGAAACGACAAACACAACTTTTCCTTTACTTCCGTAATGTGACTTCCATGGGAAAAAATAAAACAGATTTCATAGAAAAATCAGGATAAGGCAAGAATATGAGTAGGAATATGTGCATAATAATATAATTTTGTTCATGTTAAGCACTTTTTCACAGTGCAGCTTTAAAATAACACACAAAATGATTATTAACTCTTTCCTCGCCAATGAATGAATTTTCCGGCCATGCGTGTTTTCAGTGTTATACTGTAGGGGGCGCTATTACGCATCTTCTGAAAGAGTGCAGAGTCTCCAGATCAAAACACAGGTGAAAAAGCAGCAGAAACACGCGATAGAAGCATCGCTGACGCACATGTACATGATAACGCCATCATCAAACCGCATATACATCAAAACGGCCTAATGTCACTGAATGAAATGTTGACACACACACATTCAGGTGTTGATTAACACCGAATCCATGAAGCTAGAATAAAATTATGTTTCTTTTGATATATAGCAAGTTTTGAGGAAATGAGCAAAAATGCTGCCGCTGACTGGGAACTTTTAAACACTTGCGAGGAAAGAGTTAAAAACAGGGGTTTTCCGATTCAATAAGATATAAATATTTTATTATTATTATTTTTTATATATTTTCTCATTATATTTAGGGATACAAATAATAATATAACAAGAGCAATGTATTTCTGTCTTAATTCACTTCTGCGTTAGACCGATTTTACAATTTTGAAAAGCAAGAACTGAAATCTAAATCTCGAATCAGCATTTTAAGACTTTTTAACATTTATTTAAGACATTTTAATGTTAACTAGATGAGTAAAGTTTGATGAAAAACTTTGATGTTGGCTTAAAGTCTTGTCTGAAACTTTGAAGATCTTATCTCAGTCAATAAAATGTTTTGACACGTTCGAGCGCATTGCTAACACGTTTCGACATGTTGCTAGCATGATTTAGCACGTTGTTAGCATGTTGCTAACCCAATTCATGTTTCTAGCCTTATTTTTACATTAAAGAATTTAAAATATTTGTAAGAATTTTTAAGGATCCGTGAACAAACCGTACAAAGATTTCTGTCACTGAAAGCAAGACTTCAGATCACCTGCTGGGCCGGAGGGGGCGGCGCTGCTCGTCACAGGAAGAGAAGTGGGCGTGTCTTCCTTCCCATCAGAGGTCGTTAGCGAGCGTTTGCGTCTCAGAGTGGGCGGCCTGACCGGCGCGGCAGTGATGTCATCAGTGGTCTCCGTCAGATCTGCAGTAGAGCGCATGAAAGTTTCTTTTACTCAAAGGAATCAATAAAATGTTTTAGTATGTTCTAGCTAGGGCTGTAACGATACGCGATCTAAAATCGAAATCGCGATACTCAGGTCCACGATCCTGTATCGCGATGTGAGAAGGCAGAATCGTGATCACACCCCTTCCAACTCCCAGAGTTATCCTTCCTGTCCAGAACCAGGGCTCGAATTTCGGCGCGGGATTGCGGGTATTGCGCATAATTCTAATCATTCCCGCAGGTCTCCCATTTATAATGCGGGAAATTCCCGCAATCGTAATCCACACAGATAATAAAATCAAATCATTCTTTAAACAACTATCTTCCAGACGCAATTTCACAAACAGCGTGAGTGTTCAGCGGTGCCGCGCGCGTCTTCTATCTCTTCTCTCCTCTCATAATGTGTTGTGCAAGGCAGGCGCTGCATGCGGCGATAATACACACTCGCGTTTTGGAGTCGGGACCATAGACTGTAAAAGTCTTTTTAAGTCTTACCAGTTTAAACATTCAAGCAATTTTAAACTAATCAGTGCTCGCGCGCTCTCTGAGAGATTATTTTCTATGCGCACATTCATAGAAAATCCGCCTCAAAAACAGCTGGCCAGTAACTATTTTTCGCGGATTATATTGCTTTAACACGCAAAATTGTCAATTTCGGTCTTTGTGAGTAGGCTATACTCTAAACATAGTCGGTTTTGTCTTTAATAGGCATAAAACGCATGCCAGTAAATGAACACAGGATCCGTGCACTAGCTCTTAAAGTGACGGAAGCCATATGTGTCTGTCATTAATTTTGTTGTCAAAACAACAAAAGACGGCTTTAAGTTAAAGGAATCAGGATTAATAGCCTATGTATTTAATTTATTCAGGACTAAAATACTACCCAGTGTTATTTTCCATTTGATTACTTTATTCAGTTTCTGTATGTGAATACTAGTGTTAGACCTATTCAAAAACTTTTCTCTTTAATTGTCTTTATTTGTATCTTTATATCTATTGTATTCTTTATTCCTTTCTCCCCCCCCCCCCCTTTCTCCCCCCCAAACAAAAAAAATCCCCCCCATGAGAATCATCTAAGTCTTTGGTGTTTAGATTATACAGGTTTTTCCTAATGTTATTTAATAAAAATACCGGTATTTTTTTTCTTCTCTCAAAATCTCTTTTTTTTCACCACAAGCCCCGCCCCCTCAAGCCCCGCCCCCGTGATAGAATAGCGATACGAATCGAATCGTGGGTCAAAAATCGTGATACGAATCGAATCGTGGGTTTGGTGTATCGTTACAGCCCTAGTTCTAGCACATTGCTAACATGGTTTAACAAGTTGCTATCATATTTTAGCATGAATTTAGCATGTTTCTAACATGATTTAGCATGTTTTATTTATTTTTTGTGGACATTTTTGCCTTTGATAGGACAGTATAGAGTGGACAGGAAGCGAGAGGTGGGGACGGGATTCGGGAAAGGTCCGCGAGCCAGGACTGGAACTCGGATTGCTTGAAGTGCAACGGTGCTACATGTCCACACTGCCCACGAGGCCATCAGCGCCGACATGTTCTAGCATGTTTCTAGCATGATTTAACAATTTGTTAGCATGTTATAACATGTTGCTTGCACGACTTAGTACGTTGCTAGCATAATTTAACATTGCTCAAATGTTTTAATGTTTATAACATGATTTAACATATTGCTAGCAAGTTTTAGCATGTTGCTAGCATGATTTAGCACATTGTTAGCAAGACTTCAGATCACCTGCTGTGCCGGAGGGGGCGGCGCTGCTCGTCACTGGAAGAGAAGTGGGCGTGTCTTCCTTCCCATCAGAGTTCGTTTGCGAGCGTTTGCGTCTCAAAGTGGGCGGCCTGACCGGCACGGCAGTGATGTCATCGGTGGTCTCCGTCAGATCTGCAGTAGACAGTTTGAAGATTTTCCTCAAAGGAGTCAATAAAATATTTTAATAAGTTCTAACACATTGCTAACATATTTTAAAAAGTTGCTAGCATATTTTAACACATCGCAGACATGTTTTAGCATGATTTAGCATATCGTTAGCATGTTTTAGAATGTTGCTTGCATGATGTAATATGTTGCTAACATGTCTCTAGCATGATTTAACATTGTTAGAATGTTTAATAGGTTTCTAACTTGATTTAACACATTGCTATCATGTTTTAACATGTTTCTAGCATGATTTAACACATTGCTGGTTTGTTTCTAACATGGTTTAACACATTGCTAACATGTTTTAACATGTTGCTAGCATGATTTAGCACATTGTTAACAAAACTTCAGATCACCTGCTGGGCCGGAGGGGGCGGCGCTGCTCGTCACAGGAAGAGAAGTGGGCGTGTCTTCCTTCCCATCAGAGACTGTTAGCGAGCGTTTGCGTCTCAGAGTGGGCGGCCCGACCGGCGCGGCAGTGATGTCATCATTTGTCTCCGTCAGATCTGCAGTAGAGTGCATGAAAGTTTATGAAAGTTTAAAGATTTTACTCAAAGGAGTCAATAAAATGTTGCAAGCACATTTTATGCTACACGTTGTTAACATGTTTTAGCACATCGCAGACCTGTTTCTAGCATGATTTAGCATAGTGTTAACATGTTGCTTGCATGATTTAGTACCTTACTAACGTGTCTAGCATGATTTAACATGGTTAGAATGTTTTAATATATTTCTAACATGATTTGACACTTTGCTGGTATGTTTTTAACAGGAATTAGCATATTGCTCGCCTGATATACAACGTGTTTAGCCTGTTTCTAACATGTTGCTAGCATGACTTAGCACAGATCACCTGCTTGGCCGGAGGGGGCGGCGCTGCTCGTCACTGGAAGAGAAGTGGGCGTGTGTTTCTTCCCATCAGAGGTCGTTAGCGAGCGTTTGCGTCTCAGAGTGGGCGGCCTGACCGGCGCGGCAGTGATGTCATCGGTGGTCTCCGTCAGATCTGCAGTAGAGCGCATGAAAGTTTATATAAGTTTGAAGTCAATCAAATGATTTAACATAACATATTTTAACACATTTTTTACATGTTTTAGCATATTGTTAACATGTTTTAACATGTTGCTTACATGATTTAGTACGTTGCTAATATGTCTCTACCATGAACTAACATATTGCTAACATGTTTAAACATGTTGCTAGCATGATTTAACACGTTGCCTGTATAATTCTAACGTGAATTAGCATATCTCTTGCCTGATTTACTACGTTGCTAGCATGTTGCTAACATGATTTAGCTTGTGTTAACATGTTTCTAACATGGTTTGACACACTGTTAACACATTTTAACATGTTGCTAGCATGATTTAACATGTGTTAGCATGTTGCTAACATGATTTAAAACATTGCTAACACATTTTAACATGTTGCTAACATGATTTAGCACAGAACACCTGCTGGGCCGGAGGGGGCGGCGCTGCTTGTCACTGGAAGAAAAGTGGGCGTGTCTTCCTTCCCATCAGAGACTGTTAGCGAGCGTTTGCGTCTCAGAGTGGGCGGCCCGACCGGCGCGGCAGTGATGTCATCAGTGGTCTCCGTCAGATCTGCAGTAGAGCGCATGACTTTATGAAAGTTTGAAGTCAATAAAATGATTTAACATAACATAATTTTAACACATTTTTTTACATGTTTTAGCATATTGTTAACATGTTTTAACATGTTGCTTACATGATTTAGTACGTTGCTAATATGTCTCTACCATGAACTAACATATTGCTAACGTGTTTAAACATGTTGCTAGCATGATTTAACACGTTGCCTGTATATTTCTAACGTGAATTAGCATATCTCTCGCCTGATTTACTACGTTGCTAGCATGTTGCTAGCATGATTTAGCTTGTGTTAACATGTTTCTAACATGGTTTGACACACTTAACACATTTTAACATGTTGCTAGCATGATTTAGCACAGAACACCTGCTGGGCCGGAGGGGGCGGCGCTGCTCGTCACAGGAAGAGAAGTGGGCGTGTCTTCCTTCCCATCAGAGACTGTTAGCGAGCGTTTGCGTCTCAGAGTGGGCGGCCCGACCGGCGCGGCAGTGATGTCATCAGTGGTCTCCGTCAGATCTGCAGTAGAGCGAAATTAAATTTTATGAGAATTAAAGTTTATGAAAGTTTGAAGTCAATAAAATATTTTAACATGTTCTAACATTTTAACACATCTTTAACATGTTTTAGCATGATTTAGAATTTTGTTAACATGTTTTAGCATGTGGCTTACATGATTTCGTACATTGCTAACATGTCTCTAACATTGTTAGAATGTTTCAATGTTTCTAACATGTTTTAAATGTTGCTAGCATGATTTAACATGTTGCTGGTATGTTTCTAACATGAATTAACATATTGCTTGCCTGATTTACTATATTGCTAGCATGTTGCTAATATGATTTAACACATTTTAACATGTTGCTAGAATGACTTAGCATATTGCTAACACATTTCAGCACATTGTTAGCAAGACTTCAGATCACCTGCTTGGCCGGAGGGGGCGGCGCTGCTCGTCACTGGAAGAGAAGTGGGCGTGTCTTCCTTCCCATCAGAGTTCGTTTGCGAGCGTTTGCGTCTCGGAGTGGGCGGCCTGACCGGCGCGGCAGTGATGTCATCGGTGGTCTCCGTCAGATCTGCAGTAGAGCGCGTAATCCTCAAGGGCTGAATGATTTCAAACAACACACACAACATTAGCAACTCATAAACCAGGTTCAGATGTGATGGAGAATGGCGTCGCACAAACCTTTTGACGATTGTTAGCATCTATCCGTTTCTTCGCCATTGAAACGATCTTTCTATTCAGTACGCGTTTCCTGCGAGCGGAAAGTGTCTTTGCCACAGCGGCTCGTCTTGCTAGAACGATCTTCCTGGATGGCAACATCCTCCTCCCTGCCGCGACTGTCTTGAGCGACGTCACTCTCCTCGCGGGCGCGACTTCTTTCGTCCGTCTTTCGTCGGGCGTGACGGTCTTTGCCGTTGAATCTCTGGAGCGCGTCAACCTGGTTGCGGCTGTTTTATCATCCGTCGACTTGACAGATTCAGACTTTGCTTTGCTTTGAGTTTCTCTTCTACGTGGCGTCGCTGCTTTCAGTGGCGAAGCGGTTGTTTTATCATCCGTCGACTTGACAGATTTAGACTTTGCTTTGCTTTGAGTTTCTCTGCTACGTGGCGTCGCTGCTTTCAGTGGCGAAGCGGTTGTTTTATCATCCGTCGACTTGACAGATTCAGACTTTGCTTTGCTTTGAGTTTCTCTGCTACGTGGCGTCGCTGCTTTCAGTGGCGACGAATTGGCCTTCGCCACCGAATCGTTGCGGGATCCAGTCTGGTTTTTGGCTTCGCTCTGATTTTCTGCTTTCTTCTTTCTGTCTTTCAGTCTCTGTCGACTCTCTGACAGTCGTTTCACCAGCGCTGCTTTCTGTCAGGAACACAAAGCCCATACATTACAGTCTTTTCTAAAGGCTGTTCACACCGATAACTATAACGATAACTATATTACCACCCACACCAGCGGACTATAACAATATTAGCATCCACACCAGCAGACGATGACTATATTAGCATCCACACCAGCGGACGATAACTATATTAGCATCCACACCAGCAGACGATAACTATATTAGCATCCACACCAGCGGACGATAACTATATTAGCATCCACACCAGCGGACGATAACTATATTAGCATCCACACCAGCGGACGATAACCATATTTGCATCCACACCAGCGGACGATAACTATATTAGCATCCACACCAGCGGACGATAACTATATTAGCATCCACACCAGCGGACGATAACTATATTAGCATCCACACCAGCGGACGATAACTATATTAGCATCCACACCAGCGGACGATAACTATATTAGCATCCACACCAGCGGACGATAACTATATTAGCATCCACACCAGCATACGATAACTATATTAGCGTCCACACCAGCGGACGATAACTATATTAGCATCCACACCAGCGGACGATAACTATACTAGCATCCACACCAGCGGACGATAACTATATTAGCATCCACACCAGCGGACGATAACTATATTAGCATCCACACCAGCGGACGATAACTATATTAGCGTCCACACCAGCGGACGATAACTATATTAGCATCCACACCAGCGGACGATAACTATATTAGCATCCACACCAGCGGACGATAACTATATTAGCATCCACACCAGCGGACGATAACTATATTAGCATCCACACCAGCGGACGATAACTATATTAGCGTCCATAACTATTAACAGTTGTGAACAGATATTTTGTAAAGACAGTCCACTTCGCGTATACAGGCAGGAGCCATCTTGGAAAACAGTCTCGAGCAGTCGAACCACGAACGCTGTGCTGCGTGAGCTGAACTGAGACATGGAACCTCATATGAAAATATGGCACGCAGCACAGCGTTCGTGGTTCGACTGCTCGAGACTGTTTTCCAAGATGGCTCCTGCCTGTATACGCGAAGTGGACTGTCTTTACAAAATATCTTCTTATTAAACGGTCTGTACACTTACAAAGTTCTCAATGCTTCGGTTTGCAGGTAGGGACCCTCATTATGCTAGCGTGTCAGTGTGGGGTTATTTTGAGCCTTGTTAGTGGTATTAACTAGCGATTTCTTTTTACTTACTCTATTCCTTATACTAGCTAAACTGTTTTTAGAGATTAAACTCTTTACATTTGATTATCATGAAAACAAATCCCAGCGAACGGTCGACTCGTTACTAATGTGTTATTAGAACAAAGGTTCATTTTGCGCCGGAGTTGTCCTTTAAAGTCCCCGTGAACCGGAAGTTGCAAACGAGTTTTCTCCAGTGTTGTGACGTATTACCGAGAGAAACGGAATACTAAATGAGGCAAAATAGTGGGTGTGGCTTTTTTTCCAACTAGCACCTGATTGGATCTAGAAAAGTAGGTGTTTTCAGTCCCCCTGTCTACTGTCAGTTGGAGGGGCGTGGTTACGGATGTTAAGCTGACTCCCAAACCGTCAAACCTACGTCATCAGGGAAGGTCCTCCAATGCAGAGGGGAGGGGACATGTCAGATTTTGATTAAAGATTACGAAGCCAAAACATTTTTTTTGGTGTGGATTGACTTGCATGGATGAATTGTTCACCACAAAACAATCAATTTAGGCAAACAAAGTAAGTATGGTCAATTTTGAATTCATGGGGACTTTAACAGCAAACAACACTGACCTTGTGACCCCTGAGGCCCACGCCCGGGTCGTTCTCGATCTCCCACATGCCCTCCTCGAACCCGCCCCGTTTGATGGGCCGGCCGTACTTCTCTTTGTTTGGCCAGTAGGGGGCGATGTCTCTGGGGAAGAGAAATGTTCTGGAAGAGAGCGCAATGCTAGTTATTACTAAATAGCAAGTGACAATGACTATTGTCTTACTCTGCTTAATATCGGAATATTGTAGTCCATGTAAACGTCGTTTATTTGTCTGATTGACTACATGTGCACCAATAATGCGATTATAACGGGATTTTGGCAATATTGCGATTAAACTTTACCTCATGTAAACGCGACACTTCAATCAAACTAATGCAATTAAGCTCATAATCGTGACGACCATATTCGCATTAAACTATGTGGCGTATGCCGATTTTGCCTTGAACATGTTAAACATATCTAATCATATCTATAAAGCATTTTCATTTTCATTTTGCAACTTATAAAACATTAAAATATATGTTTATATGTTAAAGCTAGTGTAGTAAATAGCCAATTTAAATTATATTATTGAAATTAAATTATCATTTGGCACCAAACATTGCACATATGGTACATAAAAATATATAAAAATTAATATTGCTACCCATAAGCTTTCAAAGTTAGTGGTGTGATCTACTGTTAATCCAGCTTTGTGTTCTCATTGTTTGGTGGTCTTATAAACACGTTAAGATGAATCATTATATACATAGATTAGATATATATTTCTGCATTATAATTCGAGTTTCTCTATACAGCACTACGTATTACACGGACAGTTGTACAATACATAGCAAACCTTTGGTTTAATGAAGGCTGTGCATGTTTGTTTTGATTGTTTCATCACATGTGTGTTTGATTGGAGTTAACTTACGTGGAGTGTGTTCCATAAAAGAAGATGGGGATCTTATTTCTTGGGGCTTTTCCTTCACCAATCTGAGTGACAAAACAACAACACATAAACAGTCAGATTTCAACATTATATAGGATGAATATGGCTTATATCTGCTGTATAGAAACTCACTCTGGCAGGCCAGAAAGGATAACCCTTCATCTTAGCAAACACTATATCGCCTGGAATAAAATCATCGGTGTTCTGATCAGATGTGATCTTCATCTGAGAAAACAAAATACAAATAACACTCATCATGTGTCTTCAACACACAATAAACAAAACACTTTACCAGCAGAAACACATCTTACATGCATTAAATTAGCCGTGATTTTGCCTTTGTAAAACAGTAATATGATTTTATTATCATTTCATTGCTATCGACACTGAAGTAAATAAAATGATAGCCGTGTTTAGCTAGCTTAGGCTAACACACGCCCATTGTTTGTACATGAACTCACCTTCACTCCCTTCTGCATATCTACCTACTCAGAACCTATTTTACAAACACTTTGATTTAAAAACAATCGGAAAATACACTAGTAGTTAAAAATATCATCACGCGGTGAATGAGAGGACATGAAGACTTGCGATAAAGTGCGTCTCCCCTCAGCACCGGTGGAATAGTTCAGTCCGCCTCCCGCTCTCAGCAGCGTGCCTGAGGAATGTACCATTACACAGAGAGAGGGAGGTTTGGGTTAATATTTATTCTTAAGATAATTAATAACATTGATTTATTCTCAATGTTAAGAATAATTACTAGATAGTTTGTGTTGTATTTAACTACGCAGTAATTTAAAATTATTTTCGCGGATTGAAAAACAACGTGATTGTTTGTCAACAGCAGCCGTTAAAGAGTTAAAATTAAGCGGTAGGAAGCGGTAAAAAAATAAAGTTGTTTAAAATATCCTAACGCTTTATTTAATCATTTAACAACATAAAAAAAACATATGAATTAATTAAAAGTAAGCAGCGAGTGACACGTGTTTTGATGAATATTTCGCGGTGTTTTTCGTGTATCGTTGTCGTCATGGTGAGGAGGAAACATGGCGTCAGATTCAAACAGACGCTGAGGAGTGTTTACAACGACACGGATTTATACATTTGAATATCGTTTTACTGCAATATTTAATATAAACGCACACACAAGCGTAACGCGCCTGTTAATGCTGGGTTGGTCTTTACTTTTACTCATGTTATTGCGAATTTACCGTTTATCGCGTTTAGAAACAAACACGTGAATTTGATGTAGTTTTAGTTTACGTAGAACTTTAACATTATTGTGTATCATGATTCATGCGCTACTTTTGCGTGTTGATTAATTACGTGTAGCATAAACTAGTTTTTGTCGAATTGTATCTCTTACGTTAGTATTTTTGTCTTGTTTCATGTCCAAATATTCATTACTAGATGATTAAAATGACATAAGATATATAGTCTTGTTTTATGGGGAAATAAATATAAATTAAGTGAGTTTTTGCTTTAAAAAAGTAAGAAAAATAATGTTGTTTCTGTTTGAATTAAGATTATTTTTCTCACCCCATTGGCAGATAATTTTGCTTTTTTCAACTCACTTAATTTTGATTAATTCGGAAAACAGGACTTAATATCTTATGTAATTTTACTCATCTAGTAAATGCATCTTGATTTAAGAATTTAAGAATATTTAGTTATTTGGACTGGAAACAAGACAAAAATACTGAGTAAGAATAGCATTTTTTGCAGTGTAAATGCACATCTAAACTGTGTTTGTCTGTGATGTGAAGGCTATAATGTTCTGATGTCATGTTTCCAGAACCATGACTGTATCTCTCATGTGTGTGTGTGTGTGTGTGTG
>CM060613.1:931476-956476 GCA_030578255.1 Tiaroga cobitis
CATCCAGGTAACACACGTGTTTATGAATGTGCACATGTGGTTACGCTGGAGCAGAGTCCGCTCATCTGTGTGTGTGTGTGTGTGTGTGTGTGTGTGTGTGTGTGTGTGTGTGCAGATGAGGATGAGAGATCTGGAAGGCGCTCTGGAGCTGGAGAAGAAAGGTCACGCAGAGGTCATGTCGAGTCTAGAGCTCATGAAGCAGAAGTTCGGGGAAGTGGAGCGAGCGAACACTCACGAGAGAGACCGATCACATGACCTGAGCCACAAACTCTCACAGTGAGACCAAACACACCAGGCGTCGGCAATATAACAGCATTGCTAGAGCAGAGTTATTATCGTAAACTAAAACTACTAAAAGTGCAGAGGAGAACTGAACTGAGCTGGGCGATGACATCACGGTTTTCCCCAGAGCCACTATAAATAAATTAATAACTTTTTTACAACAGAAATGAAGCATCACTGAACTGACTTAAGCTGGACTGACGCTATTTTCTTCTGGAAACACACTTTGTTGCGTTATTCTCCTGTTATCTCTGTAAAGCTGCTCTGACACACTCTGTGCTGTAAAAGCGCTTTATAAATAAATGTGACGTGACTAAAAACATTTCTGCTGATTGAAATAAAATATAAATATTAGTTGAAAAACTAGAAGTTTCAAAAGTTGAAGCACTACATTTATCTGGAAATAAATGATAACTAAAACTAAAATAAAAAATATATTAAACCTAAATAACAATATAAAAAATATTTAAAAATACTAAAAAAATGACAAAGGCACATAATGACATAACTAAATATAACATAAAAACGAAAAATGTAGAAATAAAAGCTATATTACTCAAACTAATATAAAAGTGAATAGGCTGCATTGACACTTAAATATATTTTACATTTACATTTTATTTTATATTTATAAGCGTACCAGATGTTTTTACCGGTTCTTAAGACTATATTGACTGTGTTTAATTTTGCATTATTAAAGCGTTTGGAGAGTGCATTTAAGCGTTTATGAAATGTTTGTCTGAGGAAGGATAACAGCATGATAAAGATGCGGTACTTAGATTATAAGTAAACTAAGTAATCAATGAAAAGCAAATTTATACCCCCAATATATATAAAATTAAAAAAAAAATTGCCAGTTTGAAAAACGGTCCGATCCATGGCTCAAAAATGGTAAATAAATTAATTTTGTGATCCGTTGCACCACTAGATGAACAGTGTTTCCTCTTCCGACCAGTGTGATGTTGCGATATGTATTTGGAATGAGATTTTATGTTCCTGATGATGTGTTCAGGTTGGAAAAGGACTTCTTGACCATGAGAACTGATCTGATTGGTCAGCTGGAGCATGAGAAGGTGGAGTCTGCGGATCTGATTGGTCAGCTGGAGCATGAGAAGGCGGAGTCTGCGGATCTGATTGGTCAGCTGGAGCATGAGAAGGCGGAGTCAGAAAAGCTGTCAGTCAAACTGCAGGAGCAGGAGCTAGTGTGTTCAGAGACACAACAGGAACACATGCGGGTAAACACTCGTGTCTCTACACCTGACAACATACACACTCAAACTAAACATCACTAAGACACCAGAGATCATTTTTGACATGTTTTGCACTAAGGCTAGTGTCCCGAGAATACAGCAGAAGAGCAGATGGGAAATAATTAGCATAGCTTCTGTTCATAATATTAATTCACTAGTGTGATCAGGACACTATAGTTCATTTATGTAAGTGAGGAGAGCAGAATAAAGTAAACTGTGACATATTACACACAAATATTCTTCATACAGAGACATTTACACACGTATGGGAGCAATAATGATTCCTCCACTTTGAGCTGATCATGTTTTGCTGAAGTCAAGTCACCTTTATTTATATAGCGCTTTTTACAATACAGATTGTATCAAAGCGCTTCACAGTGATAACATGAAAACAATATAACAAAGTTTGATTCTAAAAGATATTGCGTCAACGTCCACCTTAAGTAAGGCAGATCAATAATATTATTGAATATTAAATGTCCCCAACTAAGCAAGCCAAAAGCCAAGGCAACAGTGGCAAGGAACCAAAACTCCATCATGAAGTGTGTTTTCTGTAATTGCTAATGCTCTTTTTACACACACACTGAACAACATGAAGCATTGCTTGGTCACTGGTTGAGCTAAACTGGTATTATCTAATTGTGTAGTTAAATTTAACAGCTGACAGATATTCAACATAACTCATGTGTGAGCTCTTAACGTATTATAGTCCTTCACGTCTATTGCGATCTCTAAACTCCGGCCAGTTGATAATACCTAGAATATCTAAATCGACTGCAGGCGGTAGATCCTTTTCCTATTTAGCACCAAAACTTTGGAACAGTCTTCCTACCATTGTCCGGGAAGCAGACACACTCTGTCAGTTCAAAGCTAGACTAAAAACACATCTCTTTGACCTAGCATACACATAACACACTATAGACTTCTATAATTCAATGTTAGGCTGCATAGATTAGGTCAGCCGGAACTGGGAACACTTCCCTTAAATCTTGATGTACTCGCTACATCATAAGAAGAATGGCATCTACGCTAATATTAGTGTCTTTGTTTATCCCGAGGTTTTCCCGCAGCCTGCCGGATCCAGGCCGTGTCCAGATCTGACGAAGGAGATCCGCCTGGACCCGATGACAATGCAGTGCTGAAGTGTCACTATCCTCTCCCTATGGAGGATCCCTTTCCCACTCTACAGATAAAGCGTTGTGAATTTCGGCTCGCGTACCCCGAAGTGATAAAATAAAACAAAATTCTGTATCAAAATTTATAGGCAAGACAAGTAGTTTGTTTAGGCTGGGTTGTATGAATTATAAACCTGCGCACATATTTTAAAAAGCACATAACTATAGAATCAATTCTGAATGAGCATGTGAACGCCGTCAGCGTTAATCACAGGTTCGCGTTTAAAAGTCTGATCATTTCGACGGAGGTGAATCAATCAAAGTTAACTTTAGCTGGAAATAACATTATTCAAGAACCGCTATAATGCCAAAACAATCTGTTACCTTAAATTATATGTTTATCTCTGTAAAGCTGCTTTGAAACAATCCATTGTTAAAAGCGCTATATAAATGAAGATGACTTGACTTGTGAGAGTCTAACAGAAGGACGGACAAAACAAGTCAAATATCCACTGATCTGAGAACTGAGTTCTGCTCATATTTATCACCATTTTCTAAATTATAGCAGATAAACTGATAATGTGAGAAATGTTGAAGGTGTCTGAATAAATTCTGGTTTGACTGTATATTCTCTTCTATTAATCTCTCACATCTCGTACACCGGACACGTTCCAATTATAATTTTTGCAATTTGATTTCATGTATTATGCTGCAGTTTCAAATAATAACCAGCCAAATCACGTGTGTGTGTGTGTGTGTGTGTGTGTGTGTGTGTGTGTGTGTGTGTGTGTGTGTGTTTTAGGTGCAGAAGTTGTATGACAGTGTGCTGAGTGATCTTGATCAGGTGGTACACCAGTATCAGCAGCAGGGGGCGACACACACTTACAACACAGGTCAGTGAACAAGACACACACACACACACACACACTTACAACACACACATACACACCACACAGGTCAGTGAACAAGACACACACACTTACAACACACATACACACCACACAGGTCAGTGAACAAGACACACACACTTACAACACACATACACACAACACAGGTCAGTGAACAGGACACACACACTTAGATCAGATGACGGACGCCACTGCTAATGAATCAACACTGATCTGAATACGCCGCTTGTCTTCTGTAGATTTACAGCTGATGAACGGGTAATGTAACCCGTAATGTTGAGAGATCTTTTGTGTGGCATACATCGCTCTAGGGCTCAGGAAATATTCAAAGTGCTCAAAATATATTAAATTGATATGTTCTAAATGTGTATTAAAGTCCCCCTGTAGTCAATAATTGTATCCCTTAAAACTCATCTTTAATCTCCAAAATTACATATTTAAATGTTTTTCCTTGAAAAAATTCTTCGTGTCTTAAAATATCTTGAATGTAACCCGACACCCTCGCCTCATTTAGTATACGCGGTTTTATGAATATGCAAATGAGCCCCGCCTCCACTCACTCACTCAGCTCAGAGATCCACTGGTTGACGATCACACGTTGATCTGATTGGTTACAAGGTCGTTTGTGACGTCAGAAACACCAGCGATTTCAAACCGTGTTTTTGAGACTGTCTTTGGTTCACTGCAGTTTTAAGCAGGAAATACTCAGCAATGCTGTCGACTTATGAACTTACACACGGTGTGTCTTAAAGCGTATTAAACACACCACATACACACATAAACAACATTAAACGCTGGATCTTCACCACAGGGGAACTTTAAAGGGAAGGGAAGATGTGTGTTTTACAGGCTCTGCTGTTGAATGCGTTTAACAAACACTAACGAGATCTTTAGATAGGTGAGGAAAATTAACATAACGCATTACTTTCCCTGAAAGCAGCTATATAACCTCATGAGTAGCTCAATATGGTTACGCATTACTTT
Organism: Tiaroga cobitis; assembly: GCA_030578255.1. Lineage (NCBI taxonomy): Eukaryota > Metazoa > Chordata > Actinopteri > Cypriniformes > Leuciscidae > Tiaroga > Tiaroga cobitis. The sequence continues at coordinate 936,016 of CM060613.1, forward strand.
TAAAAGTAACTTCCCCCAACACTGATTAACACTGTTATTTCCCTGTGTGCTGCTGTGCTGCATACGTGTGTGTGTGTGTGTGTGTGTGTGTGTGTTGTAGAAGGATATAAACACAACGCATCTGCTCTGATGGACATCTTGCAGCGAACGCTACACAACTACAGCACACAGGTACTACTACACACATCCTACACACATCCTACACACAGGTACACATCCTACACACCCTACACACACATGTACAACTACACACATCCTACACACAGGTACAACCTACAGACATGAGAAATATGCTCCAAAGTCGTGTGATAATGCAAATTATACTGCATATTTTAATACAGATGTGTGTGTGTGCGTACGTCTGTGTGTGTGCGCGTGTGCGTGCGTCTGCGTGTGTGCGTGTGTGTGTGTGTGTATGTGTGCGTGCGTCTGCGTGTGTATGTGTGCGTGCGTCTGCGTGTGTGTGTGTGTGCGTGCGTGCGTGCGTGTGTGCGCGTGTGTGTGTGTGTGTGTGTGTGTGTGTGTGTGTGTGTGTGTGTGTGTGCAGTCGCAGGAGTCTGTGGTCGTGCTGCAGAAGCTGGATGGCGAGATCAGACAGAAGGATGAAGCGATCTCGGATCTCCAGGTGAAGCTGCAGGTGTGTGTGTGTGTGTCGTTGTTCTGATGATGGACTGAGAGGATTCAGAGCTTTCCATGAGATGATGGTGTTTCCTCTGTCCATGTGCAGGAGTGTGAGGCTCGCGGTGTGTGTGTGCATGAAGAAGCCAAGCGTCTGCGAGCCTGTGTGTCAGACGCTGCAGTGGAACTGCGCAGACTCTCTCAGCAGCTTCAGGAGGAGAAAACACAACACACACACACACACACACAGATCAACACACTGCGACAGCAGCATCACAGCGACGGCCAGGTACCAGAACATAAACAAGTTTTGTTACTTGAAATAAAATAAATATGAACTGAAATATATCAAAGTAAATAAGCCCATATGCCCGATTTTATACATTTTTATTTATATACATATACATATATACATGCATGCATATACATACAAAAAATTTTTATAAAATCGGGCATATGGGCTAATTTACTTTCAGCTAGTTGCTAAGGCAACAGTTCTCATTTTCTTTTAGTTTAACTTCATATACTAAAATAATGAAAACTAAAGTTAAAATGAATAAAAGTTGTATAAACATTTTTTTTAAAACAAAACTACTAAAAATTACAAAAACACTAAACAAAATGACTAAAACCTAAACTAAATTTTAAAAGCCTAAAATAAAAACTAATTCAAAATGTATGAATAAAAACTATAATAGTAAATTAGTGACACTAAAGGAAGAAAACCATAATGACAAAATTACTAAAAGCTTAAATTAACTTAAATTAAAATGGAATATATTAAAATAAAAACACTTAATTTGAAGAAAACTAAGTCTGTGTTTTTCGATAAGAGCTCGGACAATAAATGACCTTAACATTCAAATGAATGGCGAACTAATCGATCAGGTAGAGCAAGAAAAATATTTAGGAGTGATTTTAGATTCTCAGCTAAACTTTAAAAGTCATATAAAAAACATTTCAAGAAAAATGAAGGCCAGTATGAACTGTTTCAGAATGATTAGGAGCTGTCTTACATTTGAATGTGCACATGTATTTCTGAACACTATGATCATGTCCCACCTGTCGTACTGCACCACTGTTTGGTCCCAGACCAGCCAAACTACCCTGAAGCCTATTGAGAGGCTTTATAACCGGGCCCTAAACATTTTAGACGAAAAGCCCATTCGATTTCATCACTGTTATATTTTAAGTAAACATAAAATCTTAAATTTGGTCAATTTTGTTAATCTCAGACACATTAAGTTATTTTTTAAATGTTTACCTGGACTTGCACCTGAGCCACTTTGTAAATTTGTGAACAGGCTGGAACCCTCCAGATCAGCAAGAGCTGCTACTCGTGGAGACTGTAAAGTTCCATTTTTTAAAACTTATTTTGCCCAAAATGTTTTTTCAGTGAAAGGGGCCAATCTGTGGAACTGGCTTCTTACAAATATAAAGATTTTAACTAAACTGTCCACCATTAAAAAACTAACAAAAGCCTGGTTCATACAGCAGCAGCAGTGTGATCATGCCATATGAAATGTATATTCGTGTGTATGTGAGGTGTGCATCTGTGTGCGTTCGAGTGAATGTGTTTATTTACTCATTTTTATTGGTGCTAACTGGTTTCTGGACATTTTATTGTATTCACTGTAATTTTTATTTTTTTTGTTATCTTAACTGTTAAAAGCCCTTCTAGGGACAGGTGTTGCGAATTAGCCTTGGCTATAAACACTGTGATACTGGCATCGGATTGTTCTTTATGTAATAATCTATGTTTTTTTGTATCTGTCCCTATTCAAATAAACAATAAATAAATAAATAAATAAAATAAATAAATAATTCAAAATATTAATAAAAACTTTAATAGTATATTAGTGATAAAAAAACACACTGCCAGAACCATAATGACAAAAACGCACAACAAAATTACTAAAGCTGCCTAAAATAAAAAAATTAAGACAGAAAACGTGAAAATAAATAATGTAAAATATTAACAAAAACTATAATCGTATATCAATGCTACAAAAATATCACTGTCGGGTTCACACACTCACTCTCAGTGTTTGCTCTTCCTGAAACACTTCACAGTGCTTGACCTGACCTGACCTGACCCATTAGTTTCTGTTTGCTTTTATTGTTAATTTTATTTTCATTGTGTTTAGGAGAAGCTGGCGTTCCTGCACACGCTCTATCAGCGCATGCTCGCCGGGTGTGTGCTGGTGACGCCGCCGCACTGCATGCTGGGTAGCTTCTCGTGGGCGGAGCTTAGTGCGCTGGTGCAGGAGCACATGGACACGCTGACCTCTGACCTCTCCGCAGCCAATCAGAAGGTGTGCAGGGGCTTGTGGGAAAGGTGTGCTGTAGATGTTGTACAGTCCTGATGTTTGAGAGGCGGTGTGTGTGTGTCAGGTGTCGTGTCTGGAGAGTGTGTGTGAGGGGAAATCAGCAGCGCTGGAGAGTGCGAGCGCACAGATGAGACAACGAGAGGAGAGATGGGTCAAACTGAGAGAAGATCTCGACACACAACACACACACCGCAACCACCAGCTGCAGCTGAAAGTACAGGTACACACACTCTCACTGATTCATTACTCAACTATCTCCATCAGTGGCTACATTTCCACATCTGGCCTTCAAAACTTTATAGAGCCCATATTGTGCCTCTTCTCACAGTCGTGATGATGTTTCAGACTCTACTAGAACAGGTTTCAGACTCTACTAGAACAGGTTTCAGACTCTACTAGAACAGGTTTCAGACTCTACTAGAACAGGTTTCGGGCTCTACTAGAACAGGTTTCAGACTCTACTAGAACAGGTTTCAGGCTCTACTAGAACAGGTTTCAGGCTCTACTAGAACAGGTTTCAGACTCTACTAGAACAGGTTTCAGGCTCTACTAGAACAGGTTTCAGACTCTACTAGAACAGGTTTCGGGCTCTACTAGAACAGGTTTCAGACTCTACTAGAACAGGTTTCAGGCTCTACTAGAACAGGTTTCAGACTCTACTAGAACAGGTTTCAGACTCTACTAGAACAGGTTTCAGGCTCTACTAGAACAGGTTTCAGACTCTACTAGAACAGGTTTCAGGCTCTACTAGAACAGGTTTCAGGCTCTACTAGAACAGGTTTCAGACTCTACTAGAACAGGTGTCAGGCTCTACTAGAACAGGTTTCAGGCTCTACTAGAACAGGTTTCAGACTCTACTAGAACAGGTGTCAGGCTCTACTAGAACAGGTTTCAGGCTCTACTAGAACAGGTTTCAGACTCTACTAGAACAGGTGTCAGGCTCTACTAGAACAGGTTTCAGGCTCTACTAGAACAGGTGTCAGACTCTACTAGAACAGGTGTCAGGCTCTACTAGAACAGGTTTCAGACTCTACTAGAACAGGTGTCAGGCTCTACTAGAACAGGTGTCAGGCTCTACTAGAACAGGTGTCAGGCTCTACTAGAACAGGTTTCAGACTCTACTAGAACAGGTTTCAGGCTCTACTAGAACAGGTTTCAGACTCTACTAGAACAGGTTTCGGGCTCTACTAGAACAGGTTTCAGACTCTACTAGAACAGGTGTCAGACTCTACTAGAACAGGTTTCATACTCTACTAGAACAGGTGTCAGACTCTACTAGAACAGGTTTCAGACTCTACTAGAACAGGTGTCAGGCTCTACTAGAACAGGTGTCAGGCTCTACTAGAACAGGTGTCAGGCTCTACTAGAACAGGTTTCAGGCTCTACTAGAACAGGTGTCAGGCTCTACTAGAACAGGTTTCGGGCTCTACTAGAACAGGTTTCGGGCTCTACTAGAACAGGTTTCAGGCTCTACTAGAACAGGTTTCGGGCTCTACTAGAACAGGTTTCAGACTCTACTAGAACAGGTTTCAGGCTCTACTAGAACAGGTTTCAGGCTCTACTAGAACAGGTTTCAGGCTCTACTAGAACAGGTTTCAGACTCTACTAGAACAGGTTTCAGGCTCTACTAGAACAGGTTTCAGGCTCTACTAGAACAGGTTTCAGGCTCTACTAGAACAGGTGTCAGGCTCTACTAGAACAGGTTTCAGGCTCTACTAGAACAGGTTTCGGGCTCTACTAGAACAGGTTTCAGGCTCTACTAGAACAGGTTTCAGGCTCTACTAGAACAGGTTTCAGGCTCTACTAGAACAGGTTTCAGGCTCTACTAGAACAGGTTTCAGGCTCTACTAGAACAGGTTTCAGGCTCTACTAGAACAGGTTTCAGGCTCTACTAGAACAGGTTTCAGGCTCTACTAAAACAGGTTTCAGGCTCTACTAGAACAGGTTTCAGGCTCTACTAGAACAGGTTTCAGACTCTACTAGAACAGGTTTCAGGCTCTACTAAAACAGGTGTCAGACTCTACTAGAACAGGTTTCAGGCTCTACTAGAACAGGTGTCAGGCTCTACTAGAACAGGTTTCAGGCTCTACTAGAACAGGTTTCAGGCTCTACTAGAACAGGTTTCAGACTCTACTAGAACAGGTGTCAGACTCTACTAGAACAGGTTTCAGGCTCTACTAGAACAGGTTTCAGGCTCTACTAGAACAGGTGTCAGGCTCTACTAGAACAGGTTTCAGGCTCTACTAGAACAGGTTTCAGGCTCTACTAGAACAGGTGTCAGGCTCTACTAGAACAGGTGTCAGGCTCTACTAGAACAGGTTTCAGGCTCTACTAGAACAGGTTTCAGACTCTACTAGAACAGGTGTCAGACTCTACTAGAACAGGTTTCAGGCTCTACTAGAACAGGTTTCAGGCTCTACTAGAACAGGTGTCAGGCTCTACTAGAACAGGTTTCAGGCTCTACTAGAACAGGTGTCAGGCTCTACTAGAACAGGTTTCAGGCTCTACTAGAACAGGTTTCAGGCTCTACTAGAACAGGTGTCAGACTCTACTAGAACAGGTGTCAGGCTCTACTAGAACAGGTGTCAGACTCTACTAGAACAGGTTTCAGGCTCTACTAAAACAGGTGTCAGGCTCTACTAGAACAGGTTTCAGGCTCTACTAGAACAGGTTTCAGGCTCTACTAGAACAGGTGTCAGACTCTACTAGAACAGGTGTCAGGCTCTACTAGAACAGGTTTCAGGCTCTACTAGAACAGGTTTCAGGCTCTACTAGAACAGGTTTCAGGCTCTACTAGAACAGGTGTCAGGCTCTACTAGAACAGGTTTCAGGCTCTACTAGAACAGGTTTCAGGCTCTACTAGAACAGGTGTCAGGCTCTACTAGAACAGGTTTCAGGCTCTACTAGAACAGGTTTCAGGCTCTACTAGAACAGGTGTCAGACTCTACTAGAACAGGTGTCAGGCTCTACTAGAACAGGTGTCAGACTCTACTAGAACAGGTTTCAGGCTCTACTAAAACAGGTGTCAGGCTCTACTAGAACAGGTTTCAGGCTCTACTAGAACAGGTTTCAGGCTCTACTAGAACAGGTGTCAGACTCTACTAGAACAGGTGTCAGGCTCTACTAGAACAGGTTTCAGGCTCTACTAGAACAGGTTTCAGGCTCTACTAGAACAGGTTTCAGGCTCTACTAGAACAGGTTTCAGGCTCTACTAGAACAGGTGTCAGACTCTACTAGAACAGGTGTCAGGCTCTACTAGAACAGGTGTCAGGCTCTACTAGAACAGGTTTCAGGCTCTACTAGAACAGGTTTCAGGCTCTACTAGAACAGGTTTCAGACTCTACTAGAACAGGTGTCAGGCTCTACTAGAACAGGTGTCAGACTCTACTAGAACAGGTTTCAGGCTCTACTAGAACAGGTGTCAGGCTCTACTAGAACAGGTTTCAGGCTCTACTAGAACAGGTTTCAGGCTCTACTAGAACAGGTGTCAGACTCTACTAGAACAGGTTTCAGGCTCTACTAGAACAGGTTTCAGGCTCTACTAGAACAGGTGTCAGGCTCTACTAGAACAGGTTTCAGGCTCTACTAGAACAGGTGTCAGACTCTACTAGAACAGGTTTCAGGCTCTACTAAAACAGGTGTCAGGCTCTACTAGAACAGGTTTCAGGCTCTACTAAAACAGGTGTCAGGCTCTACTAGAACAGGTTTCAGGCTCTACTAGAACAGGTTTCAGGCTCTACTAGAACAGGTTTCAGGCTCTACTAAAACAGGTGTCAGGCTCTACTAGAACAGGTTTCAGGCTCTACTAAAACAGGTGTCAGGCTCTACTAGAATAGGTTTCAGGCTCTACTAGAACAGGTTTCAGGCTCTACTAGAACAGGTTTTCCTGCTTGAATGTTGATTATTCTCCTCATATTCTCCATTGTTGCGGCTCCTCTCTTCCCAGTCTGTCAGTAACTCTGTTTACTTCCTGTCTCTATGAAGCCCCTCCTCCTGAAAAGCACACTGTGCTCTGATTGGTCGGCTGGAGCAGTGTGTTGTGATTGGTCGAGCGCTTCGAGTGTGTTTGGGAAATGTCCCGCCCCTTTCCACAACCGGCAGTTTAACACACTACTAACTAACTCAACCAGGCCCCGCCCCTTTATTCTGCGCATGAATTATTATAATGAGGAATATTGTGACGTGTTCCCGGAAGAAACTCAAGACTAATGGAGGCGTTTCAGGAGTTCAGGAACACTGACACTGATATAGAGATACTAACCTACTGTCCCTGTCTCTCTCTCTGCAGGACCTCAGTGTTCAGTTGGAGCGGTCAGAAGGGCGTGTCCACTCTCTGGAGCGCGCTCAGTCCGAGCAGAGGCAGGAAGTGATGCGTCTGTGTGTGGGGTGCGGGCTGCTCGCGGGGTGTGTGCGCGCGCTGCGGAGGCAGGTGTGTTTGCTAGCGTGGCAGAAGGTCGTGCTGCAGGAGCGAGTGAGTGACGCGGACGCCATGAAGATGGAGGCCGTAAAGCTCCTGCATGCGCTCGGCGAGCCCGGGGTCAAAGGTCGCGGCAGGTTTCGGCGCTACGCCATCGCTGTGCTAGCGGCCGGGCGTCTGCGCGCTCTGGGACGCGGCTCCGGTGTGATGTTCAGGGTGGCGGTGGGCGTCGGGCCGCAGGTGTGTGTGAGCGAGGTGTGTGTGAGAGAGGAAGAGGAGGACAGGGTCATAAAGACGCTCACGTCCGCTGCGCTGATCGAGCTCGTGCACACGTGCGTGGAGGAAGTCCAGGAGGAAGTCAACAGAACCAGTGAGAAACACATGCACACTTAACTGATATTTAACGCTTTATTCGGCCGATTGAAGCCGTTATTGTCGCTATCGGCCGATTGAAGCCAATATTGTCGCTACCGGCCGATTGAAGCCGTTATTGTCGCTATCCGCCGATTGAAGCCGTTATTGTCGCTATCGGCCGATTGAAGCCGTTATTGTCGCTATCGGCCGATTGAAGCCGTTATTGTCGCTATCGGCCGATTGAAGCCGTTATTGTCGCTGCGGCCGATTGAAGCCGTTATTGTCGCTATCCGCCGATTGAAGCCGTTATTGTCGCTATCCGCCGATTGAAGCCGTTATTGTCGCTATCCGCCGATTGAAGCCGTTATTGTCGCTATCCGCCGATTGAAGCCGGTATTGTCGCTATCCGCCGATTGAAGCCGTTATTGTCGCTATCCGCCGATTGAAGCCGTTATTCTCGCTATCTGCCGTTTAAAACTCTTATTGTCGCTATCGGCCGATTAAAACTCTTATTGTCACTATCGGCCGAATAAAGCTATTATTGTCGCTATCGGCCGATTAAAACTCTTATTTTCACTATCGGTCGAATAAAGCTATTATTGTCGCTATCGGCCGATTGAAGCCGTTATTGTCACTATCGGCCGATTGAAGCCGTTATTGTCGCTATCAACTGATTAAAACTCTTATAGTCGCGATCGGCCGAATAAAGCTATTATTGTCGCTATCGGCCGATTGAAGCCGTTATTGTTGCTATCGGCCTAACAAAACTCTTATTGTCGCTATCGGCCCAATAAAGCTATTATTGTCGCTAACGGCCGATTGAAGCCGTTATTGTCGCTATCGGCCTAATAAAACTCTTATTGTCGCTATCGGCCGAATAAAGCTACTATTGTCGCTGTCGGCCGATTGAAGCCGTTATTGTCGCTATCGGCCTAATAAAACTCTTATTGTCGCTATCAGCCGATTGAAGCCGTTATTGTCGCTATCGGCCGATTGAAGCCGTTATTGTCGCTATCGGCCGATTAAAACTCTTATTGTCACTATCGGCCGAATAAAGCTATTATTGTCGCTATCGGCCGATTAAAACTCTTATTGTCACTATCGGCCGAATAAAGCTATTATTGTCGCTATCGGCCGATTGAAGCCGTTATTGTCACTATCGGCCGATTGAAGCCGTTATTGTCGCTATCCGCCGATTGAAGCCGTTATTCTCGCTATCCGTCGATTGAAGCCGTTATTCTCGCTATCAACCGATTAAAACTCTTATAGTCGCGATCGGCCGAATAAAGCTATTATTGTCGCTATCGGCCGATTGAAGCCGTTATTGTTGCTATCGGCCCAATAAAGCTATTATTGTCGCTAACGGCCGTTTAAAACTCTTATTGTCGCTATCGGCCGAATAAAGCTATTATTGTCGCTATCGGCCGATTGAAGCCGTCATTGTCGCTATCGGCCGATTGAAGCTGTTATTGTCGCTATCCGCCGATTGAAGCCGTTATTCTCGCTATCAACCGATTAAAACTCTTATTGTCGCTATCGGCCGAATAAAGCTATTATTGTCGCTATCGGCCGATTGAAGCCGTTATTGTCGCTATCGGCCGATTGAAGCCGTTATTGTTGCTATCGGCCTAATAAAACTCTTATTGTCGCTATCAGCTGATTGAAGCCGTTATTGTCGCTATCGGCCGATTGAAGCCGTTATTGTTGCTATCGGCCCAATAAAGCTATTATTGTCGCTAACGGCCGTTTAAAACTCTTATTGTTGCTATCGGCCTAATAAAACTCTTATTGTTGCTATCAGCCGATTGAAGCCGTTATTGTCGCTATCGGCCGATTGAAGCCGTTATTGTTGCTATCGGCCTAATAAAACTCTTATTGTCGCTATCGGCCGAATAAAGCTACTATTGTCGCTATCGGCCGATTGAAGCCGTTATTGTCGCTATCGGCCTAATAAAACTCTTATTGTCGCTATCAGCCGCTTGAAGCCGTTATTGTCGCTATCGGCCGATTGAAGCCGTTATTGTCGCTATCGGCCGATTAAAACTCTTATTGTCACTATCGGCCGAATAAAGCTATTATTGTCGCTATCGGCCGAATAAAGCTATTATTGTCGCTATCGGCCGAATAAAGCTATTATTGTCACTATCGGCCGAATAAAGCTATTATTGTCGCTATCGGCCAACTAAAGCTATTATTGTCGCTATCAGCCGATTAAAACTCTTATTGTCGCTATCGGCCGAATAAAGCTATTATTGTCGCTATCAGCCGATTAAAACTCTTATTGTCGCTATCGGCCGAATAAAGCTATTATTGTCGCTATCGGCCGATTGAAGCCGTTATTGTCGCCATCGGCCTAATAAAACTCTTATTGTCGCTATCGGCCGAATAAAGCTATTATTGTCGCTATCGGCCGAATAAAGCAATTATTGTCGCTATCGGCCGAATAAAACTCTTATTGTCGCTATCGGCCGAATAAAGCAGTTATTGTCGCTATCTGCCGATTAAAACTCTTATTGTCACTATCGGCCGAATAAAACTCTTATTGTCACTATCGGCGGAATAAAGCAATTATTGTCGCTATCAGCCGATTAAAACCCTTATTGTCGCTATCGGCCGAATATTGTTGCTATTATTAGGCGCTTTTGCGTATCAAATCAGGAGTTGTGTCCTATCATGAGCGCTGTAACGCTGATCATGTGACCGCCAGGCTCGGCTGCAGTGATGTCAGCGGCTCAGAGCGGGTGCAGGAAGATGTTGGAGCGGCTCCTGTGGGACGTGGACTCTCAGTGCGCAGGGGATTATGGGAAGGACTCGTTGGCACGGCGACTGCGTGACGGACTCCACGCGCAGAACACTAAACACAGCTACTGGAACAGCAAGGTACTCGCATGAGACTAGGCCTGCAACAACTCATCGATAATAATAATTGATAATGAAAATCATCCACAACGATGTCATTATCGATTAGTCGCGTCTGCCCACTGTGCACCGAACACTTCTGCTAGTTCTGCTCAAACAGAGGAAGACCATTAATATTCAACACAAAATATTAATTTCGCTGAAATATCTGTTGTTGGACGTTAAATTTAGATTTAAACGTCAACATTCGAGTATTGTAATGAAGTGTTTTATGAGAGTGGTGACTGTAAAGGCATAACTGCGTGAAATTTTATATAAATGTAAGACGTTTCTAACATTTACAGGATAAAGAAAATTTGATTAATTGAAGGAATCATCGACCAACTAATCGATTATCAGAATAATCGTTAGTTGTAGCTCTACATGAAGGGGAACTGCACTGTTCTTCTCCTCGATTGTGTCGTATATCGAGTGAAGCGCTTCAAGAACAAGAACGCATGTGGGCGGGGCTTGACTGTGTCTGTGGGGAGCTGATTGGATGGTTGTGGTTTGCTATTGGCTGATCTGATGTGAGTGACAGGTGGCCCCGCCCTCGAGATGTCGCTGTAACGTGTGTGTGTGTAGATGATGATGGCGTCTCTTCAGAAGCACATCCTGGAGTTCACACAGCGACTGCATTCAGCGGAGGTGGAGCGGAGGAACCTGAGACTGGAGCTCACACACACACACACCGGCAGAGACACACACACCGTGAGTCAGACACACACATCTCACACACAGATCGGCAGAGACACACACCGTGAGTCGGACACACACACACTGTGAGTGCTGAAAATTCAGCTTTGATCTCAGGAATAAATTACACTTTACTGTATATTCACAGAGAACAGCTGATTTACACTGGGATAATATTACACTATTTTACTGTATTTGATAAAAAAAAACTAATTAAATAATAAATAATAATATTTATTTATTGTAATATACTGAATGACATTTAGACAAATGCCTTTCTGCTGTCTCTGTGTGTGTGTGTGTGTGTGTGTGTGTGTGTGTGTGTCAGGCGTGTGCCCCCCGCCAGCAGCTGGAGCGAGTGTGTGAGGAGCTCAGCTGTGCCCTCCAGAGGGAGCTGCGCGCTCAGGCTCTCCTGCACGACCAGGCCTCTCAGCTGCAGCAACTGGGCCTCAGCATGGAGCTGCACACGGGGGACGAGCTGGAGAAGGACCGCACGCTCGCACAGGCTGTGCAGGTACACACACACTCACACACACACACTTTCCTGCGTATAGTCGTGTTAATAGTGTCCTCTGTGAACATGTGCTGTTACACCCCTCAGTTTCCAGTGGAAGAGGAGGAGGACATTTGGCATCTAACTCAAAATAACTGCTTTCAACAGATCAATCTTTATTCATAAACAAACGGATTATCTATAAAAGGCGTAGAACATTCGATGCAAACCCCAAAAAACCTCCATCTCTTATAATCTCTTGAATATATAAACACAACAAATCCATTTGTCTTAACCCCTGTTATGTAACATTGTCATATTATTGAAAACTGATTTTTTTCAGTACAAAAACTGCTAAAGTTTGACAAAAAGTAACTTTTATTGTTATAATTGTGATTTCATAATATGTAGATATGAATCCAGCTGGAAGAACGCTTGCTCTGCTGCCATCTACTGCCTAAAGTCATCATTCTTCCCTGTTTAAACTGCATTTTCCAAAAGATGGGCAAAAATCTTACACTAATTAAACATGTCCAGTTACCCATGTGATCCCAGGAATGAAGTTTAGAAATGTGGGTTTCATAAAGTGAATTTACATGTAAATGTAAAGGAGTGAGCAGTGAGGAGTGAGCAGTGAGGAGTGAGCAGTGAGGAGTGAGGAGTGAGCAGTGAGGAGTGAGCAGTGAGCAGTGAGCAGTGAGCAGTGAGGAGTGAGGAGTGAGGAGTGAGGAGTGAGCAGTGAGGAGTGAGCAGTGAGGAGTGAGCAGTGAGGAGTGAGCAGTGAGGAGTGAGCAGTGAGGAGTGAGCAGTGAGGAGTGAGCAGTGAGGAGTGAGCAGTGAGGAGTGAGCAGTGAGGAGTGAGCAGTGAGGAGTGAGGAGTGAGGAGTGAGCAGTGAGGAGTGAGCAGTGAGGAGTGAGCAGTGAGCAGTGAGGAGTGAGCAGTGAGGAGTGAGCAGTGAGGAGTGAGCAGTGAGCAGTGAGGAGTGAGCAGTGAGCAGTGAGGAGTGAGGAGTGAGCAGTGAGCAGTGAGGAGTGAGCAGTGAGGAGTGAGCAGTGAGGAGTGAGCAGTGAGGAGTGAGGAGTGAGGAGTGAGCAGTGAGGAGTGAGCAGTGAGGAGTGAGCAGTGAGCAGTGAGGAGTGAGCAGTGAGGAGTGAGCAGTGAGGAGTGAGCAGTGAGGAGTGAGCAGTGAGGAGTGAGCAGTGAGCAGTGAGGAGTGAGCAGTGAGGAGTGAGCAGTGAGGAGTGAGGAGTGAGGAGTGAGCAGTGAGCAGTGAGGAGTGAGCAGTGAGGAGTGAGCAGTGAGGAGTGAGGGGTGAGCGGTGAGGGGTGAGCAGTGAGCAGTGAGCAGTGAGCAGTGAGGAGTGAGCAGTGAGCAGTGAGGAGTGAGCAGTGAGGAGTGAGGAGTGAGCAGTGAGGAGTGAGCAGTGAGGAGTGAGCAGTGAGGAGTGAGGAGTGAGCAGTGAGGAGTGAGCAGTGAGCAGTGAGGAGTGAGCAGTGAGGAGTGAGGAGTGAGCAGTGAGGAGTGAGCAGTGAGTGAGCAGTGAGGAGTGAGGAGTGAGGAGTGAGCAGTGAGCAGTGAGGAGTGAGGAGTGAGCAGTGAGGAGTGAGCAGTGAGGAGTGAGGAGTGAGCAGTGAGGAGTGAGCAGTGAGGAGTGAGCAGTGAGGAGGAGTGAGCAGTGAGGAGTGAGGAGTGAGCAGTGAGGAGTGAGCAGTGAGCAGTGAGGAGTGAGGAGTGAGCAGTGAGGAGTGAGCAGTGAGGAGTGAGGAGTGAGCAGTGAGGAGTGAGCAGTGAGCAGTGAGGAGTGAGGAGTGAGCAGTGAGGAGTGAGGAGTGAGCAGTGAGGAGTGAGCAGTGAGCAGTGAGGAGTGAGCAGTGAGGAGTGAGGAGTGAGGAGTGAGCAGTGAGCAGTGAGGAGTGAGCAGTGAGCAGTGAGGAGTGAGGAGTGAGCAGTGAGGAGTGAGGAGTGAGCAGTGAGCAGTGAGGAGTGAGCAGTGAGCAGTGAGGAGTGAGGAGTGAGCAGTGAGGAGTGAGGAGTGAGCAGTGAGCAGTGAGGAGTGAGCAGTGAGGAGTGAGGAGTGAGGAGTGAGCAGTGAGCAGTGAGGAGTGAGCAGTGAGCAGTGAGGAGTGAGGAGTGAGCAGTGAGGAGTGAGGAGTGAGCAGTGAGCAGTGAGGAGTGAGCAGTGAGCAGTGAGGAGTGAGCAGTGAGGAGTGAGGAGTGAGGAGTGAGCAGTGAGGAGTGAGCAGTGAGGAGTGAGCAGTGAGGAGTGAGGAGTGAGCAGTGAGGAGTGAGCAGTGAGCAGTGAGGAGTGAGCAGTGAGGAGTGAGGAGTGAGGAGTGAGCAGTGAGCAGTGAGGAGTGAGGAGTGAGCAGTGAGGAGTGAGGAGTGAGCAGTGAGCAGTGAGGAGTGAGCAGTGAGCAGTGAGCAGTGAGCAGTGAGGAGTGAGGAGTGAGCAGTGAGGAGTGAGGAGTGAGCAGTGAGGAGTGAGCAGTGAGGAGTGAGCAGTGAGGAGTGAGCAGTGAGGAGTGAGCAGTGAGGAGTGAGGAGTGAGGAGTGAGCAGTGAGCAGTGAGCAGTGAGCAGTGAGGAGTGAGGAGTGAGCAGTGAGGAGTGAGGAGTGAGGAGTGAGGAGTGAGCAGTGAGGAGTGAGCAGTGAGGAGTGAGCAGTGAGGAGTGAGCAGTGAGGAGTGAGCAGTGAGGAGTGAGGAGTGAGGAGTGAGCAGTGAGGAGTGAGCAGTGAGGAGTGAGCAGTGAGGAGTGAGGAGTGAGCAGTGAGGAGTGAGCAGTGAGGAGTGAGGAGTGAGCAGTGAGGAGTGAGCAGTGAGCAGTGAGGAGTGAGCAGTGAGCAGTGAGCAGTGAGGAGTGAGCAGTGAGCAGTGAGGAGTGAGGAGTGAGCAGTGAGGAGTGAGCAGTGAGGAGTGAGCAGTGAGGAGTGAGCAGTGAGCAGTGAGGAGTGAGCAGTGAGCAGTGAGGAGTGAGGAGTGAGGAGTGAGCAGTGAGGAGTGAGGAGTGAGGAGTGAGCAGTGAGGAGTGAGCAGTGAGGAGTGAGCAGTGAGGAGTGAGGAGTGAGCAGTGAGCAGTGAGGAGTGAGGAGTGAGCAGTGAGCAGTGAGCAGTGAGGAGTGAGGAGTGAGCAGTGAGGAGTGAGCAGTGAGGAGTGAGGAGTGAGCAGTGAGCAGTGAGGAGTGAGCAGTGAGGAGTGAGCAGTGAGGAGTGAGCAGTGAGGAGTGAGCAGTGAGGAGTGAGCAGTGAGGAGTGAGCAGTGAGGAGTGAGCAGTGAGGAGTGAGCAGTGAGGAGTGAGCAGTGAGGAGTGAGCAGTGAGGAGTGAGGAGTGAGCAGTGAGCAGTGAGGAGTGAGCAGTGAGGAGTGAGGAGTGAGCAGTGAGCAGTGAGGAGTGAGGAGTGAGGAGTGAGGAGTGAGGAGTGAGCAGTGAGGAGTGAGCAGTGAGGAGTGACTGAGCCTATTGTGTGTCCAGAGTTTGTCGGACGCTAAGCTGGAGCTGAGGAGGAAGCATCAGTCGCTGCGCTCACTGGGGGAAACAGCTCAGCCAATCACAGCAGCAGAACCAGGAGCTGCAGCGCAACATCATCAGCGCAGAGAACACACTGCACACCGCAGCAAAGTAACACACACACACACACTCACTCACTCACTCCCTCACTCACTCGCACACACGCACTTACAGACACACACTCACTCCCTCACTCACTCACTCACTCACTCCCTCACTCACTCACTTACTCACACACACTCACTCACTCACTCACTCACTCACACACACTCACTCACTCACTCACACACTCACTCACACACTCACACACTCACTCACTCACTCACTCACACACACACACTCACTCACTCACTTGCACACACACACACTTACAGACACAAACACACACACACACACTCACTCCCTCACTCACTCGCACACACGCACTTACAGACACACACACACACACACACACACTCACTCACTCACTCACTCACTCACTCGCACACAGGCACTTACAGACACACACACACTCACATGTATTTGACAGGTGTCCTCCACTCCAGATCTTGAACAGCTTGTTTTGTGTTTGCAGGAATAAAGAGTCTCTGATGAGCTACATGAAGTGTGTGGAGGAGCGTCTGAAAGAGGCAGGAACACACACACACACACACACACACAAACACACACACACTCTCTCACTCACACACACACACTCACTTACACACACACACACACGTTTGAATGCCTCACGATGTGTTTCTCTCTCAGATGAAGGTCCTCCTGTCCAGAACCGCCCCGTCTCAGGATGACTTCTCCCTCCAGCTCTCCCGAGTGTGTCTCATGCCTTCAGACTCGCAGAGCATCATGGGAAACCCAGAGAGAGATGCGTGCCAGGTACACACAGCACAGGTGTTTAAAGTAATGAACTTTGCATACTAAGTGTATACTTCATGACATCACGAGCGGTCACATGCTCCCTTTCCCAGAGCTGGGCGTGAATCGGGAGTCGTAACTGATGTGCCATGCTGCAGTTACTGTCATTACAGTCATTTATGTAACTAATGTGTGTGTGTGTGTAGCGTTTGGTGATGCGTTTCCTGGAGCTGAATCAGCTGAGCCGCTGTCAGATGTCCCCTCAGAGGCCGTCCTCCTCATACGAGCACCACAGCTGTGAGCCGGTGAGGGAACACTACTGCCCACTCCAGTGCCGAACCCTCTGCTGACATTCCTGACACACGTCACATTTGGGTGTTTTTTTTTTTGTTTGTTTGTTTTGCTTTCATCGGATTGGTACGAAATTTGGTAAAGGTTTTGGCACTTGCTGAGTGAACACACACACAAAAAAATCACGGACATGATTTGAAAAGGTTAAATGGTCCTGAAATATTTTTTTTTTATTTTTTATTTTTTTATAAAATTATTGTACTATATTTTTTATTAAATATTTGTATTTTTAGTGGATTTTATGGTACTATATTATATTTATGCTGTATTTATAATCCATTTATTACCGACACCCGTGAACCCTAGAACTTTACTCTTTTTTTTTTTCTTCAGCTTTAAAAGCTTATTTTATTTAATTTTAATAATATTTTTGAATGCAATTTTTTTGGGAGATTTTTTTGTTATTTTTTTTATTTTATTTACCTTTAAATTGCTAAATATTATTTAAGCACATTCCTCACATTCTTTCAACTTAAAAATCAAAATAACTCACAATTTCATGCATAACCCTTTTAATTCATCTGTAAATATCTTTACATCGGGAGTCTTTGACCTCATGTGGAGATATAATAATAATAATAATAATACGTTTATATGTTTACTTTCTTCACTGACGGACACAAATGAAAAGCCTCTATCAGTCAAAAAAACATCTTGAAATGCACATATGTAGATATGTGGAAATCTAAGTGTTCTTGGGGAACCTTCCAAACCCCTCACTAGCCTAGCGCACATCCAGGACCTCAGGGATTATAAGTGTGCATTCACACACACACGTACACATACAATCATTTTATGGTGAAGTTTTGAAGCATCCACTCGCTCCTGAGGGCTCGACTCGACCCGAGAGGGAAGGGTTCTTTACTTGTTCAAATTTCAACCACAAAAAAACCCTCACATCCATTACATTTTTTGTGTGTATTCATAGTTCAAGTGCGACAACAGTCCTGGGGTCTTGGACCCTCTGATGAACACTCAATTTAAAAATAAATCTGTCAGAATGGCCCGAGGGAAGGATGTTAATAATGTTAAGATGGACATGAACTGAGATTAATAAATGTAGAAGTGTTGTTCAGTGTTAGTTCGAATCAGTGTTTCCTGTACTCTTCCACTCAAGTGCTTGATGTGTGTGTGTGTGTGTGTGTGTGTGTGTGTGTGAGTGCAGTTCTCGTCCTGCCAGCCGCCAGCAGAGGAGGATTATGGGATGTGTGTGAGGAGGAAGCACTGAGCTCATCTTCATCTTCATCATGTTCAGCTCTGTCCCTGAGGATGATGATGTTTATCAGTGACATTATTAAATCTCCAGTGGTTTATTGAAGCTGATGTCTCTCACGCTCATTCACACACGCACAGCAGAGTCGGGTAAGATGGGACGCACCTGAAGTCTGCTTCACTTTTGACTTTCTAAATGTACAATACCGGCCAGAAGTTTGAATCATTAAGAAGTTTCTCTCGCCATGAGAAAGGACAGTAACACACACACACACAACACAGACCTGCGGCGGTGCCGACTCTGGGCGAGCGAGAGTTACGGATCATAACAAATCTAACCAGGATTGAAGGAAGTTTCTGCCACAGAAAAAAATAAGCCATTCTCACAATTCTGAAAATAAAGTCGCAATAACCTTTTTTATTATTATTATTTTTTTCTGCACAAAAATGAGGGATAAATTAGAACATCAAACTTCAAACTATAGATATGACACACACACTCACTCACTCACTCACACACACTCACTCTCTCACACAAACACACACACACACACACACTCACTCACACAAACACTCACTCACACAAACACTCTCTCACACAAACACTCGCACACACTCACTCTCACACAAACACTCACTCTCTCACACAAACACACACTCACTCACACGCACTCACTCTCACACACTCACTCACTCACAGGCACTCACTCACACACACACACACACAGTCACTCACACGCACTCATTCTCTCACACACACACACACAGTCACTCACACGCACTCATTCTCACACACACACGCGCACTCATTCTCACACACTCACTCACTCACAGGCACTGACTCTCTCTCACACACACACACACACACACACACACACACACACACACACACACACACACTCACTCACTCACAGGCACTCACTCTCACACACACACTCACTCACAGGCACTCACTCTCACACACACACTCACTCACAGGCCCTCACTCTCACACACACACTCACTCACAGGCACTGACTCTCTCACACACACACACACACACACACACACACACACACTCACTCACAGGCACTCACTCTCACACACACACTCACTCACAGGCCCTCACTCTCACACACTCACTCACTCACAGGCACTGACTCTCTCACACACACACACACACACACACACTCACTCACAGGCACTCACTCTCACACACACACTCACTCACAGGCACTCACTCTCACACACACTCACTCACAGGGACTCACTCTCACACGCACTCATTCTCACACACACATACAAACACATAATTTTTTCTCATAAAAGCAGTAAATCTCAAGCTGTTTCTTTGGTTTGTCGGTTATTTGACACTGATTCTGTGAATAAGTCCCAGTGACACTGAGTTTGTTTGTGTGTGTGTGTGTGTGTGTGTGTTTAATCCTCCTCTCGTCTGAGGAAATCCTCTTTCCAGCTGCCATCCAGAGATGAGGAGACACTGAGTGTGTGTGATGAGAGGATCTGAGTGTGTGTGTGTGTGTGTGTGTGTGTGAGTGATCAGGTTCTGTGACTGAGGGTCCGACTGCAGGCGCTGAAACTCAGTGTTTCGCTGAAGCAGGACTTTATGAGTTATGATCAGATATCTCGCGTCTCTGGAGGAGAGGCTTCACTGTAACTCACACACAGAGTGCTCCTGCATAATTCATAACCGCAGACGCGACCGAAAACTACTGAAAGCATCATAACAGAAGTTCATGTGACTGTATTACAAGTTATTGGATAGTTCTGTGTGAGAAACTGACTGACATGGCAGTGGTTTACTGAGGACGGGTTACACTCAGCAGAAGTGGCACTAAACACATTTATAATGTTACAACAGATTCTATTTCTGATAAACGATGTTCTGTTTTGGGTGTGAGAGAGAGTGTGTGTGTGTTAGCGAGTGTGTGTGTGTGTGTGTGAGAGAGAGAGCGAGCGTGTGTGTGTGTTTGTGCGTGCGTGTTTGAGTGTGTGTGCTTTGTGTGTGTGTGAGAGAGAGAGAGAGAGAGTGTGTGTGTGTGTGTGTGAGTGTGAGAGAGAGAGAGAGAGAGAGAGAGTGTGTGTGTGTGTATATAAAATACTGTAAATGTGTCTCGTCTGGTCACTGTCTGTAAGAGGATCATGTGGCCGAACAAACTAATAAAAAAGTTAATCTCTTGTAAAGCAGTTTTACACACACACACACACACACACACACACTGCCAGCCGTTTCTGCTGTAACGACACATTTCACTGCTTAAAGTCCCTTCGTTATGAATACATGAGCGTTTACATTTACATTCATCACTGACGCTCATTACAGGCTGATTAACTCGATGAAGATGATGATGATCGACGTTGAAAAGGGAAAAAAAGAGCAAAAGATATTCAAGCTTAAATCGTTTTATTAAAACATGATACTTTGAGAGGAAAGCTGCTCTTTCTAAAGCTCCAGTCGTGATGTCGGTCACAGTGTGTGTGTCAGCACGTTCGAGGATTTACCGGCATAACAGAAATATGTTCTGCTAATGTTCCCATAAAGTTATGAAACGTTATTTCTAAATGTTATGTGCTAAATGTCAATTTAAAAAAAAATGTTTGGAAAACGTGGTCATGCTAAAGGAAAATTGTATAATTATTCAAACATTATCATGGGAACGTACTTTTGAATGTTCTCTCTGAACGTTCTCAAACAAGTAGAAACATAAAATATAAAAAAAAAACATTAGACG
>CM060613.1:961476-1008976 GCA_030578255.1 Tiaroga cobitis
ATATTTTATAAAACTTGATTCCCATCAGAAGTGTTAAAGTTGATTAATGTCTGTGTGTGTGTGTGTGTGTTTGTGATTTATGAGGACGTTTCCTGAGTCCTCGTATTTCAAATGGCTTTAAAAACATACTAAATAGTGTTTTATTACAAATGTAAAAATGCATAAAGTTTTCTGTGAATGGGTAGGGTTAGAGTGTGTGTGTGTGATGGGTAGGTTTAGGGGTAGGGTTAGTGTATGTGTGTGCGCGCGCGTGTGAGATGGGTAGGTGTAAGGGTCGGGTTAGTGTGTGTGTGTGTGTGTGATGGTTCGGGTTAGTGTAGGGGAATAGAAAATGCAGGTTGTAAAGTATAAAAACGCCTATTGAATGTCCTCACAAGTATACCTAAACAACCCTTTGTGTGTGTGTGTGTGTGTGTGTGTGTGTGTGTGTGCGCGTGTGTGTGCAGCGGTTGGGAAGGTGTGTCCAGCGCTGGTGTGTTCGGGGCAGGTGGAGATCGTTCAGAGTGACGGTGTGTTTGACATCGCGAGTCTGATTCTGTTCGGGACGCAGGCGCTCCCGGTCCGCATGAAGATCCTGCTGGACCGGCTGTTCAGCGTCCTCACACACACACAGGTGCTCAACATCATACACGCTCTGGGCTGGACGCTGCGAGACTATGTGAGAGGATACATGCTGCAGGTACACACACACACACACACACACACACACACATAAATACACACGCACTCACTCACAGTCACTCACTCACTCACTTACTCACTCACACACTCTGTCTCTCTCTCACACACACACACACACACACATTGAATAACAATGAACAATTGAATTTGCATCATAATTGATGAACTTGGATGCAGTAATTGAGCAGAATTGTCCACCTGAGTGAGTGAATGAAGGCAGGCTCTGCACTCTCCCTCAGGACTGCATGGGGAAGGCTCTGGACCGCTGGGTCTCCATGAGCCCGGAGGACGAGGTCGCGACCCTGCGGCACTTCCTGCGTTTCGGGGAAACCAAACCCATCGTGGAGCTCATGTTTGAGGAGGTCCGTCCGGGAGCAGATCCCAGTCCCTCCGAGGAACGAGAACACTCCCAGAACCCAGCGTTCCCTCGGCCGCTTCCCTTCATCAGCGCGCCGCTCTTCCCAGCGGATCCTCATCCGGTCCCGCAAACACTGAGCAAGCAGAGGGCGTGCGAGACGAGCAACACGGAGATAAACACGCGGAAACACGCCGAGCCGCGTCTCCATGATCCCTCGGGAACGCGCGAGCGCCGGCACGGATCGTCCACGGGGAAAGGCCGCGTGAGCTGCGACGAGTGCGCTAAGACGTTCTACGATAAAGGAACGCTGAAGATCCACTTCAACGCGGTGCATCTGAAGATCAAACACCGCTGTACGATCTCCGGCTGCAACATGATGTTCAGCTCGCTGCGCAGCCGCAACCGGCACAGCGCTAACCCCAACCCGCGCCTGCACGCCGCGCTAGAGCACGTGGCCCGCAGATTCAGACCTGTTTCTATGGCAACCACCAACACACGAATGCACGCCGCGCTCGATCACGTGACCTGCGGACCCCCGCCTGTTTCCATGGCAACCAGCATCACGCGAATGCACGCCACGCTCGATCACATTACCCGCAGACGCACGCCTGTTTCCATGTCAACCACCGACACGCGACTACACGCCACACTCGATAACGTGACTCGCGGATGGACACCCGTTTCCATGGCAACCACTATCACGGTCTCGACCGACCATCGTCCAGGCGTCTGTGAGGCTCACAACATCTCAGGAGGAGGAGGAGCTACAGGCAACCGTGCAGCCAATCAGAATGGCCGCAGAGATTTGATTGACATGGCGCCTCAAAAGAAGTCGCGGAAGTCCAGCACGCCGCTGAAGTTCAAGCCGGCGGTTTGCATTGAGAATGATGATGATCACGTCACAATATCACCACGGCGACTAGTCAACAGTCTCCATGGCAACAAGCATCACACGTTCAACACCCGTAACTACAAACGGCTTCCCAAGACACTGTATGGTTACCATAGCAACGTAGAAGAGGTAAACAGTCAGATGACGAGAGAGTTTCCAAGAGTCGATGACGAACGGAAAGAGATATATCGACATATGCTAAAGGTCAAAGAGGAGATGTGTGACCCCACCTGTGACTGTAGAGGTCATCGCCATAGCAACCTGTGACACTGTAGAGGTCATCGCCATAGCATCCTGTGACTGTAGAGGTCATCACCATAGCAACCTGTGAGTGTAGAGGTCATCGACATAGCAACCTGTGACTGTACAGGTCATCGCCATAGCAACCTGTGACACTGTAGAGGTCATCGCCATAGCAACCTGTGACACTGTAGAGGTCATCGCCATAGCATCCTGTGACTGTAGAGGTCATCACCATAGCAACCTGTGAGTGTAGAGGTCATCGACATAGCAACATGTGACTGTAGAGGTCATCACCATAGAAACCTTTGAGTGTAGAGGTCATCGACATTGCAACCTGTGACTGTAGAGGTCATCACCATAGCAACATGTGACTGACAGCTCGAGATCAGAACTGACTCTGTGTTCCTGGTTTTATTGTGAGCGATTCATCAAAGCAGGTTTTTCATAAAAAATGACGTGCATTTGTGAACTTGAAACAAAATATAATAACTTGTAATGCTGTTGGCTCAAAATCTTGTACAACATTTAATGCTGGTTAATGTAAAGTAATAAAGGTTACGGAGATAAGGTTATATTACATGCTTCAACAATCATATAAAAAAAAAAATAAAGTTCTAACCCAAAATCAACTCAAACCTTTAAACTAGATGTAATTCTCTTCTAAAACCTGATCTCTCTCCACTGATGACCATTCAAAATGTAAATATACATTTATTGTATTATTATTTGTCATTTGTTGCATTTTCATCTTAGCTGCGTACAAAAAGTGCGGAACAATGTGCATAAATGGAATATAACAAAAGACAATATTTAAAAAAGAAAAAAACATACAATACTCCAACTATATCTTAAAACTCATCTATTATCTCAGGCTTTTAATTTTACCGGGAACTGGTGTTCTTCGTTGCTTTGAATTTGTGTTATTTCTGTTAATCGTCTTTATTTATTTCTATCTATCTTTGTTTAACACTTTGGGCAACTGCTGTTGTATTAAATTGTGCTTCATAAATAAATGACAGTAGAGTCGCACAGTCTGGAGTGTTTGTAATTGCTCTAAAAGATCATTTCTCCACTGGAAACGAGTGTCTGCTTGTGTTCTCTCTGCTCTGCTGTTGTTACATGTCTCGACCACACTCCCACAGAGTCAGTGTTAGACGGAGAAATATG
Organism: Tiaroga cobitis; assembly: GCA_030578255.1. NCBI lineage: Eukaryota > Metazoa > Chordata > Actinopteri > Cypriniformes > Leuciscidae > Tiaroga > Tiaroga cobitis. The sequence goes on from CM060613.1 coordinate 964,818, forward strand.
ATTCAGACATTTGCAACAGTTTATATTTTTACACAAATTTTGATTTTACGCAATTGATCTGTTTTGCAGTTCCTGCCTCGTGTTGTTTTCGCTCGCAGATTGCTGTTCACAGGCTTGCAGTGCTTTTGGCCGCATTTGTGCGCAATGAAAGAAAAATGAAAGTCTGAAGAATACAGATTTATTTTTGCGTTATCATGAAGCTGCAGCTTCAAAATACGTGAATTACACTTACGAATAAAAGTTAAAAGCTGCAAATATTTGTTCCTTACACTTGAAGGGCGATTTACACCTTTACAAATCTTCTCTTGCGCATGCACATTTATTTTACGCTTGCAATCTTATGTACTTTCACAAATCTTACCCTGCGCATGCGATTCTTTATGACATCATTTTACCTTCCTAGAGAAAGTGAAACTATGCATCAGTCTCGCAGAATGTGACTGAGAGTAATGTAAACAAATTAGGCGACACTACAACCAAGTAAGTATCAGGAGCTTCACTCCATATTTCTGGTCCTTTGATCTCGATTTAAAAACAAGTCAAATTAAATGTATTAATTATGGTTGCGTTAGTTTTATGTTCGATATTTGCCGAACTTTCGTTTTCCCCTGGCCCTGTTCTCGGCAGTCTTACTAACATATCAGTAGCAGGATTAGTTTTAACATTATGTAGCATTGCATATCGACATGAAATATGAATTCGAAATGACCTACGTGCGTTATAGCTGCATATTACACGAGAATGCTTGACTGCGCATGTCTTGGGGAACGTCTGCCAATTCGACCAACCGCGGTAAACGTATCATTTGTATTATTTAAAACTACTTTTAACATTTAAAAACAAACATGTTCAAAGTCCAAAGCTTGTAGAAGATTCCCATTGGTAAGACTGGCTTACTACAGGTGAAATCGTGCCTAATACCTCCCGTCATGTAGGCCTATACAATTATTTTTATATAAAAAAATACTGTATTTCATCAAAAGGGTTTTTACTACAGAGATTCTGCATTATTCGCCTGTAGTAAGTCAGTCTGTTCACTGGGAACCACAGCCACTGTATAAGAGCTCACCGAGGTCTGGTCTATATTTTTCCGAGGTGTAATAAAGGTTATGAGATAATTGCCTTATATAAGATTAACTCGACGATATTGCAGCATCAAGATAAGTTGATAATGGTCATAAAGTGCGAGATAAGAGATAGGTCCCTAGCTAAACTAAACATTTCATAATTGAGAGCTGTTGTAAACAAAAATAATCAGGCAAACTAAAAAACTTTTGACTAATTTTACCATTTTGAATTGAAAATAGCCCTATATAATTTAAGTAAAATTTATGTTTGTAATAATTTTTGTAACTGTCAGTGTGAGGACAAGACACCTTATGAAAGCCTTTTTTTTTTACTATATGCATAAGATTAATAATGAATTTAATAAACTTACTTAGCTTGTCTAAGAAAATGATTCATAAAACCTAAATATCAGTTGACCCTATGTTTACTTATTCTTTTTAAAATACTAATAATGTTGTACTTTACGGGTGAGATGTTGGCAGGAGGTCATACAGTAAGTCAGACTGCCCACTAGGCATTTACTGTAACCTTGTAAAAATCATAATGAATTATTGGACGTTTATATGTTTGGACTGAGTGTAATTTGCAGACGGCCCGTCAGCAGCCGAGGCGAATATCAGACCTGAACTAACTTTACATCTTTACTGAACTAACTTTACATCTTTACTGAACTAACTTTACATCTTTACTGAACTAACTTTACATCTTTACTGAACTAACTTTACATCTTTACTGAACTAACTTTACATCTTTACTGAACTAACTTTACTGCTTTACTGAACTAACTTTACTGCTTTACTGAACTAACTTTACTGCTTTACTGAACTAACTTCACTGCTTTACTGAACTAACTTCACTGCTTTACTGAACTAACTTTACATCTTTACTGAACTAACTTTACTGCTTTACTGAACTAACTTTACATCTTTACTGAACTAACTTTACATCTTTACTGAACTAACTTTACATCTTTACTGAACTAACTTTACATCTTCGCGGAACTAACTGCTTTACTGAACTAACTTCACATCTTTACTGAACTAACTTCACTGCTTTACTGAACTAACTTTACATCTTCGCGGAACTAACTTCACTGCTTTACTGAACTAACTTTACATCTTCGCGGAACTAACTTCACATCTTTACTGAACTAACTTCACTGCTTTACTGAACTAACTTCACATCTTTACTGAACTAACTTCACATCTTTACTGAACTAACTTCACTGCTTTACTGAACTAACTTCACATCTTTACTGAACTAACTTTACATCTTTACTGAACTAACTTCACTGCTTTACTGAACTAACTTTACATCTTCGCGGAACTAACTTCACATCTTTACTGAACTAACTTCACATCTTTACTGAACTAACTTCACATCTTTACTGAACTAACTTCACTGCTTTACTGAACTAACTTCACATCTTTACTGAACTAACTTTACATCTTCGCGGAACTAACTTCACATCTTTACTGAACTAACTTCACTGCTTTACTGAACTAACTTCACATCTTTACTGAACTAACTTCACATCTTTACTGAACTAACTTCACTGCTTTACTGAACTAACTTCACATCTTTACTGAACTAACTTTACATCTTTACTGAACTAACTTCACTGCTTTACTGAACTAACTTTACATCTTTACTGAACTAACTTTACATCTTTACTGAACTAACTTCACTGCTTTACTGAACTAACTTCACTGCTTTACTGAACTAACTTCACATCTTTACTGAACTAACTTTACATCTTTACTGAACTAACTTCACTGCTTTACTGAACTAACTTTACATCTTTACTGAACTAACTTTACATCTTTACTGAACTAACTTCACTGCTTTACTGAACTAACTTTACATCTTTACTGAACTAACTTTACATCTTTACTGAACTAACTTTACATCTTTACTGAACTAACTTCACTGCTTTACTGAACTAACTTTACATCTTTACTGAACTAACTTTACATCTTTACTGAACTAACTTCACATCTTTACTGAACTAACTTCACTGCTTTACTGAACTAACTTCACATCTTTACTGAACTAACTTTACATCTTTACTGAACTAACTTCACTGCTTTACTGAACTAACTTTACATCTTTACTGAACTAACTTTACATCTTTACTGAACTAACTTTACATCTTTACTGAACTAACTTCACTGCGCTCCCGGAGCCGGAGCTGTCCACTACAAGTGCAAAGTCAAATGTAAATGGCGTTCTCAGAGCAAATGTGTGTTAGTTTGTGACAGGAATGCAGAGCAGTCGAGAGGAACATGGACTCCAGCAAGAGGTGAACACAAGCAATCACAACACATCACAGTTTATCTTCATATCTATGCCTGCTCACTGACGGATTGCAATTAGATTGATTAGTATTTAAATTCTTGACAACATTTACTATTAAATCAACATGTTAAATGTGCTGTTAGTGATTTTAATCTTAGCATTTACTAATACATTATTAAAAGTTGTATTTGTTAACATTAGTTAATGCACTGTGAAATAACATGAACAAATGACACTAACGTTGACAAAGGTGATTAAAAGATTTAACATTGCTTACTCTTAGTTCATGTTAGTTAATATAATAACTGTTAACAATGATATCTTATCGTAAAGTGTGAGCTTTATTTGTGACGCTCTGCACTGTAAAAATAAAACCGTAATTTTTACGGTAAAGAACTGGCAAATGTGGTTGCCAGAACTTTACCGTTAAAAATACGGTAGGAACGTTAATGGTTTTACAAACTTAACTTAAAATTTACAGTAATAAACCGTATTTCATTTTCTGATAAAATGTTGATTGACCAACCATTTAAAAAATATATATCTGTTTTGTACCATTGTAACACACTGGCTTCCCACAATGATCACAGCAGTGACGAGAGTCACATGAGCAATCAAAGCTCATCACAAGCAATCTTCCATAAGAAGGCTAATTCTTATATAAAGCAGCTGCACTATGTCATTCACACAAACAATAAACACCATCATGGTAACACACATGAAATTAAAAAAATGCAATAAACATTAATTTAACAATATTAAATGTAACATAAAACCCTAATGTACATGACTGATTAGAAAAAAAAACAAGAAAACTATGAGGAACCATAGTTATTTCAACAAAAATACATACAATGCGAAGTGGCACACAGGGAATTGTGGGATTGTCAATTTACGTTTTTTCACTGTAAATTATAAAATGAGTTGTTGTTTTTTTCACTTTCAAAAACTGTAAATTGAACGGTATTTTACAGTAAAATTATATCACAGTTATTTACCGTATATAGTACGGAAACTTTCTGTTAACCAATTAACAGTTTTGCACTGTAGCATTTTTACAGTCTTTTACCGTTAAAATCACGATTATTTTTTACAGTGTGCATAACATCATCAGCCACTTATTTTCCTTTTTTTATAGAGATTAAATAAAATGTACAAATATATCTGTCTAAATATTTAAATATGACCATCGCATCCAAGCATCCTAATTTGAAATAATTTCTCTTTCTAAATGTATACACAGTTATGATAATACTATTATTGTTCAATACTATAAAATTGTCAATGCATAGTTTTTGTTTTTATGCCAACAGACATTTTAGCATCTCAGCGTAAATCATAATCTTGACCGAGATTTTTTCTTTTTACTCCAGGCTTAATTTCCACTTGTTTTTCCCTATTTCCACATTATTGCGTTTGATATTCAACAACTTTAGTCTAGATCAGTGAATCTCAAGCTTTTTGACTCCAAGGCTCCTCATGGTCAAAGAGACAATAGTCAATAGCTGCTCAATTTCAAATAAACACATAAAATAATTATAAATATTTTTTTTCAATCAAAATTGTAATAACTGAATGTTATTTAAGATTTAGACATTTTACTACCCATTAATGTACATAATATTTGTAGTTTTTTTAAGTGATGTTTTTTTCACAAACGGTAACAGTATTAAACTGCTGTTGTTCTTGTGTGTTGTTTAGAAGCCCCGTCTCCCTTCCCCGGAGCCCAGCGGTGTGTGTGTGTCCCACACTTCGATGGATCCTCCACCCAAACTCAGCTCGAAGAAGCGGAGGCGAGGAACACTGCTGTATGAAGATGACAAAAGAAAGTCAGTGGGGTTTACATAGATATTGGAGACTAGTCAAGTGCATTACATAACTAGTACAAGCACTAGTATTACACAAACACTGAGTAAACGTTATTTAAGCTACACAACATCTGTAATTGTGTTTCATATCAGGATTGATTAACCCTGTAAAGCGTGATGTATAAAATAAAAGTCAATTGGAGTTGAAATGGAACAATTTATTGAACCTTTAGACAAAATATGCAACAGAAGTTTGCATTTTTGAGTATTGTATTTGATCCATCAGGCTTTTATGGCTCATATAGTCTGATATATTGAGAATAAAGGCTCAGTTTTATTCAGAGGCCCAAACTGAGCAAATATATGGTGCAGATTTAGATATTTATATGAAATTCTGATGCTTGTAATGTAAATCAATGAGATCTTTATAGCAGATACTTGCAAAAAAACATATAAATATCAATATCTGCCAATAATATGTCTTAGTAAGATGATATTTAAATGCTTAGTTCTATGGTAAAAAAAAACTAGTTTTAAAATGCAATGAAATTCTGTCGTTTTTAAATGCAATGAAATACAATGATGATTGAGAGATGAACGAATAAACCGTCCTCAAAAACCTGACGATCATATTTGATACTCATGATAATAAATAATTTCTGGATAATCAAGTAAACCTGCTTCAGTCCAGTTGAAATATTACTAACAATATTAAAGTTGTTCTTACATTTACTACAGCAGAAAGACAGGTGAAGCACGAGATGAAGATGGACGTTTGTAGTTAAACTCCCACGTTAATCATGATTTTATATAGAATAATGTACTGAAAATATAATGGCATAGATGCTTCAAATGTCCCACCTTTCAAAATTACACAAAATTACAAAATTAAACTAAATTAAAATTAAACTCATGGCATCTGCTCAGTTTTCCAGTTAGAAATATGCTCATCATCGGTTTGTTTTAACAGGAGATCCGTCTCGCCTTCACTTGTGAGCTGTGTGTCCGATGCGTCAATGGATCCTCCACCTAAACTCAGTTCAGGAGGCTCTTCTGCTAAACTGAGGTGAGGTACACCTCCTGGAGGAAGCATTAATATCAGATTATAATAGTGACCATTTAAAGAGCACCCATTATGCTGGGGCCATCTTCATCTTTCTTTAGTGTGTGATGTTGCTGTTTGAGCATGAGCGTTCGTCTCTATATGAGTGTCAGTGTTCCTGAACTCCTGAAACGCCTCCATTAGTCTTGAGTTTCTTCCGGGAACACGTCTCAATATTCCTCATTATAATAATTCATGCACAGAATAAAGGGGCGGGGCCTGGTTGAGTTAGTTAGTAGTGTGTTAAACTGGCGGTTATGGAAAGGGGCGGGACATTTCCCAAACACACTCGAAGCGCTCGACCAATCACAACACACTGCTCCAGCCGACCAATCAGAGCACAGTGTGCTTTTCAGAAGGCGGGGCTTCATAGAGACAGGAAGTAAACAGAGCGTTACTGACAGACTGGGAAGAAAGGAGCCGCAACAATGGAGAATATGAGGAGAATAATCAACATTCAAGCAGGAAAACCTGTTCTAGTAGAGCCTGAAACCTGTTCTAGTAGAGCCTGAAACCTGTTCTAGTAGAGCCTGACACCTGTTCTAGTAGAGCCTGAAACCTGTTCTAGTAGAGCCTGAAACCTGTTCTAGTAGAGCCTGAAACCTGTTCTAGTAGAGCCTGAAACCTGTTCTAGTAGAGCCCGACACCTGTTCTAGTAGAGCCTGAAACCTGTTCTAGTAGAGCCTGAAACCTGTTCTAGTAGAGCCTGAAACCTGTTCTAGTAGAGCCTGAAACCTGTTCTAGTAGAGCCTGAAACCTGTTCTAGTAGAGCCTGAAACCTGTTCTAGTAGAGCCTGAAACCTGTTCTAGTAGAGCCTGAAACTTGAAACCTGTTCTAGTAGAGCCTGAAACCTGTTCTAGTAGAGCCTGAAACCTGTTCTAGTAGAGCCCGAAACCTGTTCTAGTAGAGCCTGAAACCTGTTCTAGTAGAGCCCGAAACCTGTTCTAGTAGAGCCCAAAACCTGTTCTAGTAGAGCCTGAAACCTGTTCTAGTAGAGTCTGAAACCTGTTCTAGTAGAGCCTGACATCTGTTCTAGTAGAGCCTGAAACCTGTTCTAGTAGAGCCTGAAACCTGTTCTAGTAGAGCCTGAAACCTGTTCTAGTAGAGCCCGAAACCTGTTCTAGTAGAGCCTGAAACCTGTTCTAGTAGAGCCCGAAACCTGTTCTAGTAGACCCTGAAACCTGTTCTAGTAGTCTGAAACCTGTTCTAGTAGAGCCTGAAACCTGTTCTAGTAGAGTCTGAAACCTGTTCTAGTAGAGTCTGAAACCTGTTCTAGTGGAGCCTGAAACCTGTTCTAGTAGAGTCTGAAACCTGTTCTAGTGGAGCCTGAAACCTGTTCTAGTAGAGCCTGAAACCTGTTCTAGTAGAGCCTGAAACCTGTTCTAGTAGTCTGAAACCTGTTCTAGTAGTCTGCAACCTGTTCTAGTAGAGCCTGAAACCTGTTCTAGTAGAGTCTGAAACCTGTTCTAGTAGAGTCTGAAACCTGTTCTAGTGGAGCCTGAAACCTGTTCTAGTAGAGTCTGAAACCTGTTCTAGTAGAGCCTGACACCTGTTCTAGTAGAGCCTGAAACCTGTTCTAGTAGAGCCTGAAACCTGTTCTAGTAGAGCCTGACACCTGTTCTAGTAGAGTCTGAAACAGGCCTGAAACCTGTTCTAGTAGAGCCTGAAACCTGTTCTAGTAGAGCCTGAAACCTGTTCTAGTAGAGCCTGAAACCTGTTCTAGTAGAGCCTGACACCTGTTCTAGTAGAGTCTGAAACAGGCCTGAAACCTGTTCTAGTAGAGCCTGAAACCTGTTCTAGTAGAGCCTGAAACCTGTTCTAGTAGAGCCTGAAACCTGTTCTAGTAGAGCCTGACACCTGTTCTAGTAGAGCCTGAAACCTGTTCTAGTAGAGCCTGAAACCTGTTCTAGTAGAGTCTGAAACCTGTTCTAGTAGAGCCTGAAACCTGTTCTAGTAGAGCCCGAAACCTGTTCTAGTAGAGCCTGAAACCTGTTCTAGTAGAGCCTGACACCTGTTCTAGTAGAGCCTGAAACCTGTTCTAGTAGAGCCTGAAACCTGTTCTAGTAGAGTCTGAAACCTGTTCTAGTAGAGCCCGAAACCTGTTCTAGTAGAGTCTGAAACCTGTTCTAGTAGAGTCTGAAACCTGTTCTAGTAGAGCCTGAAACCTGTTCTAGTAGAGCCTGACACCTGTTCTAGTAGAGTCTGAAACCTGTTCTAGTAGAGTCTGAAACCTGTTCTAGTAGAGTCTGAAACCTGTTCTAGTAGAGTCTGAAACCTGTTCTAGTAGAGTCTGAAACCTGTTCTAGTAGAGTCTGAAACCTGTTCTAGTAGAGCCTGACACCTGTTCTAGTAGAGCCTGAAACCTGTTCTAGTAGAGTCTGAAACCTGTTCTAGTAGAGCCCGAAACCTGTTCTAGTAGAGTCTGAAACCTGTTCTAGTAGAGTCTGAAACCTGTTCTAGTAGAGCCTGAAACCTGTTCTAGTAGAGTCTGAAACCTGTTCTAGTAGAGTCTGAAACCTGTTCTAGTAGAGCCTGAAACCTGTTCTAGTAGAGTCTGAAACCTGTTCTAGTAGAGCCTGAAACCTGTTCTAGTAGAGCCTGACACCTGTTCTAGTAGAGCCTGACACCTGTTCTAGTAGAGCCTGACACCTGTTCTAGTAGAGCCTGAAACCTGTTCTAGTAGAGCCTGAAACCTGTTCTAGTAGAGCCTGAAACCTGTTCTAGTAGAGTCTGAAACCTGTTCTAGTAGAGCCTGAAACCTGTTCTAGTAGAGCCTGACACCTGTTCTAGTAGAGCCTGAAACCTGTTCTAGTAGAGTCTGAAACCTGTTCGAGTAGAGCCTGACACCTGTTCTAGTAGAGCCTGAAACCTGTTCTAGTAGAGCCTGACACCTGTTCTAGTAGAGCCTGAAACCTGTTCTAGTAGAGCCTGACACCTGTTCTAGTAGAGCCTGAAACCTGTTCTAGTAGAGCCTGAAACCTGTTCTAGTAGAGCCTGAAACCTGTTCTAGTAGAGCCTGAAACCTGTTCTAGTAGAGCCCGACACCTGTTCTAGTAGAGCCTGAAACCTGTTCTAGTAGAGCCTGAAACCTGTTCTAGTAGAGCCTGAAACCTGTTCTAGTAGAGCCTGAAACCTGTTCTAGTAGAGTCTGAAACCTGTTCTAGTAGAGCCTGAAACCTGTTCTAGTAGAGCCTGAAACCTGTTCTAGTAGAGCCTGAAACTTGAAACCTGTTCTAGTAGAGCCTGAAACCTGTTCTAGTAGAGCCTGAAACCTGTTCTAGTAGAGCCCGAAACCTGTTCTAGTAGAGCCTGAAACCTGTTCTAGTAGAGCCCGAAACCTGTTCTAGTAGAGCCCAAAACCTGTTCTAGTAGAGCCTGAAACCTGTTCTAGTAGAGTCTGAAACCTGTTCTAGTAGAGCCTGACATCTGTTCTAGTAGAGCCTGAAACCTGTTCTAGTAGAGCCTGAAACCTGTTCTAGTAGAGCCTGAAACCTGTTCTAGTAGAGCCCGAAACCTGTTCTAGTAGAGCCTGAAACCTGTTCTAGTAGAGCCCGAAACCTGTTCTAGTAGACCCTGAAACCTGTTCTAGTAGTCTGAAACCTGTTCTAGTAGAGCCTGAAACCTGTTCTAGTAGAGTCTGAAACCTGTTCTAGTAGAGTCTGAAACCTGTTCTAGTGGAGCCTGAAACCTGTTCTAGTAGAGCCTGAAACCTGTTCTAGTAGTCTGAAACCTGTTCTAGTAGTCTGCAACCTGTTCTAGTAGAGCCTGAAACCTGTTCTAGTAGAGTCTGAAACCTGTTCTAGTAGAGTCTGAAACCTGTTCTAGTGGAGCCTGAAACCTGTTCTAGTAGAGCCTGAAACTTGAAACCTGTTCTAGTAGAGCCTGAAACCTGTTCTAGTAGAGCCTGAAACCTGTTCTAGTAGAGCCCGAAACCTGTTCTAGTAGAGCCTGAAACCTGTTCTAGTAGAGCCTGAAACCTGTTCTAGTAGAGCCCGAAACCTGTTCTAGTAGAGCCTGAAACCTGTTCTAGTAGAGCCTGAAACCTGTTCTAGTAGAGCCTGAAACCTGTTCTAGTAGAGCCTGAAACCTGTTCTAGTAGAGCCTGAAACCTGTTCTAGTAGAGCCTGACACCTGTTCTAGTAGAGTCTGAAACAGGCCTGAAACCTGTTCTAGTAGAGCCTGAAACCTGTTCTAGTAGAGCCTGAAACCTGTTCTAGTAGAGCCTGAAACCTGTTCTAGTAGAGCCTGACACCTGTTCTAGTAGAGTCTGAAACAGGCCTGAAACCTGTTCTAGTAGAGCCTGAAACCTGTTCTAGTAGAGCCTGAAACCTGTTCTAGTAGAGCCTGAAACCTGTTCTAGTAGAGCCTGAAACCTGTTCTAGTAGAGCCTGAAACCTGTTCTAGTAGAGCCTGAAACCTGTTCTAGTAGAGCCCGACACCTGTTCTAGTAGAGCCTGAAACCTGTTCTAGTAGAGCCTGAAACCTGTTCTAGTAGAGCCTGAAACCTGTTCTAGTAGAGCCTGAAACCTGTTCTAGTAGAGCCTGAAACCTGTTCTAGTAGAGTCTGAAACCTGTTCTAGTAGAGCCTGAAACCTGTTCTAGTAGAGCCTGAAACCTGTTCTAGTAGAGCCTGAAACTTGAAACCTGTTCTAGTAGAGCCTGAAACCTGTTCTAGTAGAGCCTGAAACCTGTTCTAGTAGAGCCCGAAACCTGTTCTAGTAGAGCCTGAAACCTGTTCTAGTAGAGCCCGAAACCTGTTCTAGTAGAGCCCAAAACCTGTTCTAGTAGAGCCTGAAACCTGTTCTAGTAGAGTCTGAAACCTGTTCTAGTAGAGCCTGACATCTGTTCTAGTAGAGCCTGAAACCTGTTCTAGTAGAGCCTGAAACCTGTTCTAGTAGAGCCTGAAACCTGTTCTAGTAGAGCCCGAAACCTGTTCTAGTAGAGCCTGAAACCTGTTCTAGTAGAGCCCGAAACCTGTTCTAGTAGACCCTGAAACCTGTTCTAGTAGTCTGAAACCTGTTCTAGTAGAGCCTGAAACCTGTTCTAGTAGAGTCTGAAACCTGTTCTAGTAGAGTCTGAAACCTGTTCTAGTGGAGCCTGAAACCTGTTCTAGTAGAGCCTGAAACCTGTTCTAGTAGAGCCTGAAACCTGTTCTAGTAGTCTGAAACCTGTTCTAGTAGTCTGCAACCTGTTCTAGTAGAGCCTGAAACCTGTTCTAGTAGAGTCTGAAACCTGTTCTAGTAGAGTCTGAAACCTGTTCTAGTGGAGCCTGAAACCTGTTCTAGTAGAGTCTGAAACCTGTTCTAGTAGAGCCTGACACCTGTTCTAGTAGAGCCTGAAACCTGTTCTAGTAGAGCCTGAAACCTGTTCTAGTAGAACCTGAAACCTGTTCTAGTAGAGCCTGAAACCTGTTCTAGTAGAGCCTGAAACCTGTTCTAGTAGAGTCTGACGCCTGTTCTAGTAGAGCCTGACACCTGTTCTAGTAGAGCCTGAAACCTGTTCTAGTAGAGCCTGAAACCTGTTCTAGTAGAGTCTGAAACCTGTTCTAGTAGAGCCTGAAACCTGTTCTAGTAGAGCCTGAAACCTGTTCTAGTAGAGCCTGAAACCTGTTCTAGTAGAGCCTGAAACCTGTTCTAGTAGAGCCTGAAACCTGTTCTAGTAGAGCCTGAAACCTGTTCTAGTAGAGCCTGACACCTGTTCTAGTAGAGTCTGAAACAGGCCTGAAACCTGTTCTAGTAGAGCCTGAAACCTGTTCTAGTAGAGCCTGAAACCTGTTCTAGTAGAGCCTGAAACCTGTTCTAGTAGAGCCTGACACCTGTTCTAGTAGAGTCTGAAACAGGCCTGAAACCTGTTCTAGTAGAGCCTGAAACCTGTTCTAGTAGAGCCTGAAACCTGTTCTAGTAGAGCCTGAAACCTGTTCTAGTAGAGCCTGAAACCTGTTCTAGTAGAGCCTGAAACCTGTTCTAGTAGAGCCTGACACCTGTTCTAGTAGAGTCTGAAACAGGCCTGAAACCTGTTCTAGTAGAGCCTGAAACCTGTTCTAGTAGAGCCTGAAACCTGTTCTAGTAGAGCCTGAAACCTGTTCTAGTAGAGCCTGACACCTGTTCTAGTAGAGTCTGAAACAGGCCTGAAACCTGTTCTAGTAGAGCCTGAAACCTGTTCTAGTAGAGCCTGAAACCTGTTCTAGTAGAGCCTGAAACCTGTTCTAGTAGAGCCTGAAACCTGTTCTAGTAGAGCCTGAAACCTGTTCTAGTAGAGCCCGAAACCTGTTCTAGTAGAGCCTGAAACCTGTTCTAGTAGAGCCTGAAACCTGTTCTAGTAGAGCCTGAAACCTGTTCTAGTAGAGCCTGAAACCTGTTCTAGTAGAGCCTGAAACCTGTTCTAGTAGAGCCTGAAACCTGTTCTAGTAGAGTCTGAAACCTGTTCTAGTAGAGCCCGAAACCTGTTCTAGTAGAGTCTGAAACCTGTTCTAGTAGAGTCTGAAACCTGTTCTAGTAGAGCCTGAAACCTGTTCTAGTAGAGCCTGACACCTGTTCTAGTAGAGTCTGAAACCTGTTCTAGTAGAGTCTGAAACCTGTTCTAGTAGAGTCTGAAACCTGTTCTAGTAGAGCCTGAAACCTGTTCTAGTAGAGCCTGACACCTGTTCTAGTAGAGTCTGAAAACTGTTCTAGTAGAGTCTGAAACCTGTTCTAGTAGAGTCTGAAACCTGTTCTAGTAGAGCCTGAAACCTGTTCTAGTAGAGCCTGACACCTGTTCTAGTAGAGCCTGAAACCTGTTCTAGTAGAGTCTGAAACCTGTTCTAGTAGAGCCCGAAACCTGTTCTAGTAGAGTCTGAAACCTGTTCTAGTAGAGTCTGAAACCTGTTCTAGTAGAGCCTGAAACCTGTTCTAGTAGAGTCTGAAACCTGTTCTAGTAGAGTCTGAAACCTGTTCTAGTAGAGCCTGAAACCTGTTCTAGTAGAGTCTGAAACCTGTTCTAGTAGAGCCTGAAACCTGTTCTAGTAGAGCCTGACACCTGTTCTAGTAGAGCCTGACACCTGTTCTAGTAGAGCCTGACACCTGTTCTAGTAGAGCCTGAAACCTGTTCTAGTAGAGCCTGAAACCTGTTCTAGTAGAGCCTGAAACCTGTTCTAGTAGAGTCTGAAACCTGTTCTAGTAGAGCCTGAAACCTGTTCTAGTAGAGCCTGACACCTGTTCTAGTAGAGCCTGAAACCTGTTCTAGTAGAGTCTGAAACCTGTTCGAGTAGAGCCTGACACCTGTTCTAGTAGAGCCTGAAACCTGTTCTAGTAGAGCCTGACACCTGTTCTAGTAGAGCCTGAAACCTGTTCTAGTAGAGCCTGACACCTGTTCTAGTAGAGCCTGAAACCTGTTCTAGTAGAGTCTGAAACCTGTTCTAGTAGAGCCTGAAACCTGTTCTAGTAGAGTCTGACACCTGTTCTAGTAGAGCCTGAAACCTGTTCTAGTAGAGTCTGAAACCTGTTCTAGTAGAGTCTGAAACCTGTTCTAGTAGAGCCTGACACCTGTTCTAGTAGAGTCTGAAACCTGTTCTAGTAGAGTCTGAAACCTGTTCTAGTAGAGCCTGACACCTGTTCTAGTAGAGTCTGAAACCTGTTCTAGTAGAGTCTGAAACCTGTTCTAGTAGAGTCTGAAACCTGTTCTAGTAGAGCCTGAAACCTGTTCTAGTAGAGTCTGAAACCTGTTCTAGTAGAGCCTGAAACCTGTTCTAGTAGAGCCTGACACCTGTTCTAGTAGAGCCTGACACCTGTTCTAGTAGAGCCTGAAACCTGTTCTAGTAGAGCCTGAAACCTGTTCTAGTAGAGCCTGAAACCTGTTCTAGTAGAGCCTGAAACCTGTTCTAGTAGTCTGAAACCTGTTCTAGTAGAGCCTGAAACCTGTTCTAGTAGAGCCTGACACCTGTTCTAGTAGAGCCTGAAACCTGTTCTAGTAGAGTCTGAAACCTGTTCGAGTAGAGCCTGACACCTGTTCTAGTAGAGCCTGAAACCTGTTCTAGTAGAGCCTGACACCTGTTCTAGTAGAGCCTGAAACCTGTTCTAGTAGAGTCTGAAACCTGTTCTAGTAGAGCCTGAAACCTGTTCTAGTAGAGTCTGACACCTGTTCTAGTAGAGCCTGAAACCTGTTCTAGTAGAGTCTGAAACCTGTTCTAGTAGAGTCTGAAACCTGTTCTAGTAGAGCCTGACACCTGTTCTAGTAGAGTCTGAAACCTGTTCTAGTAGAGTCTGAAACCTGTTCTAGTAGAGTCTGAAACCTGTTCTAGTAGAGCCTGAAACACCATCAAGACTTTATCAAGGGTGTAATAGGTCCTCTTTAAATGATACGTATTGGGTAATCGGTCGACATTGTCACTTTGTGTTTTCAGCATTTATATCAGGGGCTTGTAGTGTTGTTCATGTACTTGATACTGAGGAATGGACACAATCAATGTATTAACATGCTTGAGTTAATATTTACATGTTCAGCTACAGTAACAAACAGGAGAAACATGGCGAGATGTCGCTGGATGCCATCTTCAGGGTGAGTGTTATTGAGTGTTTGTCAAATACTATAGGAATTATAGGCCTCTTGACTGAATATTATCCTGAATTCCCACTTCTTACATTAGGACTTCATGATCAATCAAACTAACATTGCGATGTGGCTTAGTGCTATTTATCAAATTTCAAAAGCTGCGATTGAATTAAATAAATGTATGCGCTGTGAGTTTCAGAGTGAAGGACGACACTGTGTTTATTTACACGCGAGCGGCTCGTGATCCGGTGTTTTCAGCCTCTCTGTTCACAGCAAATGCTGCATCTTTTAAGTTTGATTCACTTTAACATGCAATTGAAAACAAAACGTGTGCAAACCATCTTCACATAATCATCAGAAGAGACACTTTAAGGCTAATAATAATTTATTTTTTTACAATAATTTATCATTTTAAAATAAAGAAATGAAGACAGCCATAAATATTAGTATTAGTTGTATTGTAAAAAATTAAAATTATTCTACAATTATTAATTTGAGACATTACTCCTTATATAGAACCTTTTTGGCAATTAAACTTGTCTAGTGTTGTCTATTTTGAGTGTTGTCTAGATATATTTACAATGTGTTATTGAGTATATAGTGAATAATCGCAGTGATTTCTGATTTCAGGAGCTTGAGGACACAAACATCTCTTTGATGAAGAAAGAGCTGAGCCGGTTCAAGAAATTGCTGAGGCCAGATTTCCCAGCATGCTCTGTGAGTGAGGAGGAGGATGATGATGATGAGGGTCAGAGCCGAGTGAGGGAGGGAGTTCTGAGGATGTCGCTTCAAGTCCTGCGGAAGATGAACCAGACAGACCTCGCTAACACACTACAGACCAGTACGAGACCCATTCGAAACTCTCTTTGTGTGGAGGCATATGGTAGATTGTGTGCAACAGGGTTTTCAGCAAAGTTTTGATCATTTAAAGGCCTTTGCATTTCAAATACAGTATGATACAGCAGGCTTTATATGGTTAAGCTTTTGAGTCAATTTGTTCACAGATTAAAAATGCATTGTTTTTCTGTTTATTTAATGGTCTACTAATTTCCGAATTGTTTCTATTGCATCTTGCAGAGCTGATCTCAGTGAGTCAGCAACAACTGAAGTCCAGACTGAAGCAGAGATTTCAGAGAATCAGCGAAGGAGTCTCTAATGGAGGGAACGTGACACTTCTGAACGAGATCTACACAGAGCTTTACATCACAGAGGGGGGGACTGGAGACGTCAACGACGAGCATGAGGTGAGACAGATCGAGACCTCGTCGTCCAGAGATCTACAGACACCGATCAGATGTAATGACATCTTCAAACCCTTACCTGGACGAGACAAAGCCATCAGGACGGTTCTGACCAAAGGAGTCGCCGGAATTGGAAAAACCGCTTCTGTGCAGAAGTTCGTCCTGGACTGGGCTGAAGGAAAAGCCAATCGGGATGTTCACTTCATATTTCCACTTCCTTTCCGAGACCTCAACTTGATGAAGGAGAAGCGGATGAGTCTGATGGAGCTTCTCCGCTGTTTTTTCACAGAAATGAAACCGATTGAATATAACGAGTTCAAAACAATCTTCATCTTTGATGGTCTGGATGAGTGGCGTCTTCCTCTGGACTTCCAGAACAATGAGATTTTGTGGGATGTGAACGAATCGGCTTCAGTGGACGTGCTGCTGACCAACCTCATTAGAGGAAACCTGCTCCCGTCTGCTCGCCTGTGGATCACCACGCGACCAGCGGCAGCCAATCAGATCTCTCCAGAGTGTGTCGACCAGGTCACGGAGGTCAGAGGGTTCAGAGACCCCCAGAAGGCTGAGTATTTTCGGAAAAGGATAAAAGATCAGCGTCTTTCCAGTAGGATTGTCTCACACATCCAATCGTTGAGGAGCCTGCACGTCATGTGCCGCATCCCAGTGTTCTGCTGGATTTCCGCCACTGTTCTGGAGAAGATATGTGAAGCAGATGGTGCAGAGATCCCCAAGACTCTCACTCAAATGTTCACACACCTGCTGATTGTCCAGACCAAACTGAAGACCCAGAAGTATGATGGGAAATGGGATCTCCAGGAGGTCCGAAAGAGCATCCTGTCACTTGGGAAACTGGCTTTTGAACAACTGGAAAAGGGGAACCTGATCTTCTATGAGGAGGATCTGAGACAGTGTGGCATTGATGTCCGAGAAGCGTCCGTGTGCTCTGGAGTTTGTACGCAGATATTCAGAGAGGAGTTTGGGCTGCAGTTGGAGAAGGTGTTTAGCTTTGTGCATCTGAGCGTTCAAGAGTTTCTCGCTGCCTTGTACAAGCTCCTTTCCTTTTCTCAGGACAAGAATGAGTGCTCAATGACGGATTTTATGAAGAGCGAAGTGGACAGGGCCTTGCTGAGCGAGAACGGACACTTGGATCTCTTCCTCCGCTTCCTTCTGGGACTTTCGCTGGAGTCCAATCAGACTCTCCTGCGGGGATTATTCACACCGAGAGAAAGCTCCAGTTGCACGCGGGACACGGTTGAGTACATCAAGAGTAAAATCCGAGAGAATCCTTCCCCGGAGAAGTCCATCAATCTGTTTCACTGTCTGAGCGAGCTGAATGATCACTCCCTGCTGCAGGAGGTCCAGACGTACATGAGCCGCAGCACAGGTGCCCAGCGCCTGTCCGGAGTCCAGCTCTGTCCGGCCCAGTGGTCGGCGCTTGTGTTCGTGCTGCTGAACTCCACGGAGCACCTGGATGAGTTTCAACTGAGGGACTATGATCTATCAGAGGAGTGTCTTCTGAGGCTGCTGCCGGTGGTCAAAGCTTCCAGAAAAGTGGAGTGGGTATATCATAGTATTACGTTGCTTGTATAAAGAAATAAAAAAGTACAGAAAACGTAGCTGATACTTGTACAGTTTTGGTAGGTAAAAAAACTTGCGTTTAGATTGGTTATCTAAAATGAAATAGAAATAAACCATAAACTTTTTTTATGTCATCTAGATGCCAAGGCAACATTTCTTTTTTTCCCCGTTTAGCTGAACTAAAACTGAAATAAATAACAATAAAACTAATAAAAATGGCAAAAACAACAAAATTACTAAATTTGTAACTAAAATCTAAAAATAAAAACTAACTATAATAGTGTCTCAGTGATATTTAGATAACACTGGCTTACATGCCTTTTGAATGTACATTGAATTTATTACAATTTTGGATCACACTATTGTTCTCACCTTTTCTCACCCTTTCAATCATGGCGCTAGCTGGTTTTTTTTTTTGTGCAGTTTCATCGTTATTGTCTCATAGCAGTTTATATTATATAAATTAAGTGGTATTAAAATGAATACATAATATTTCAAATAATGTAAATCATATGTATTATAGTATTTAAATGGTCAAATTGCACATTCAAACTTTTCATGACTGTCTTTAGTGGTTAAAATGTATTGCTTTTCAAATATATTCATGCATTGAATTGCTCAATTCAGACGTTTTACTTAGTGCATCAAAAATAATTTGTACTCTGCTGCATTTTTTTCATAAATGAAATGTTTTTTTTTAATAACTAATAGACCAAAGACATGTTAAAAGGTAAAGAAGAAATATTGGCTCTGTAACATAAATAGTTAAATTAGGGCTGCACAATTACAATCTTAGTCCACATTACATTCAGTAAATTGTAATATGATAAAAATAATATATTAGCACACTTATTATAAGACCAGATTTAAATAGTCTGAGGGTAAGAAAGCAGGGTCACATCCAAGGATTTCATGAACTGGTTTAAGTTAGTGTCTGTGTAAATCTATACTGTGTGCTGTTATTGGGGCAGTAATATAAATATTCTTTCTCTCCCAGTCTGAGGGGTTGTAATCTCACAGATCAAATCTGTTCAGCCCTGGCCTCCGTGCTCAGCTCAAACTTCTCATGTCTGAGAGAGTTGGACCTCAGTGACAACAACCTCCAGGTTTCAGGAGTACAGCTTTTCTCTGCGGGACTGAAGAACCCTCACTGTAAACTGGAGATACTGAAGTAAGACCCCTTGTATAAGTATGTTTGGCAGTATGCATCTAAGTGGATGCCTTTTTTAATTGAATGCAGTTTTAACAGTCGGGTTCCAGAAGTAAAAACTCAGTCGTTTTCTCCATAAGGAAGTTAATTTTAATGATAGCTTATAAACCGTTAAAGTCAGGCCTACTGTGAGCTATGTTACCCATGATGCTGCACAGAAAATTCCATTAATCAGAGAGTCGAAACAAGCAAAATGATTCTAAAGATCTCGTTAGCTCCGGCCACTCCCATGAAGCATTGTGAATGATGTAATCGAGGCGGTTGAAAAATTACATTTTGTAATATTGTGATTATCATCTTAGCTGGTTGATTTGGTTCATGGCTTATTATGCTTTTAACGAAGACTATTTGAAATCCCTAAGGGAAAAATTACTGGAAATAATACTGGGGCGGGACTGATGGGCTGTATTGCGAATTGTGTTTCAGTCCAGTTTTTATAGCATTTCTTTCCTCTCTAGATTTTTTATGTTCTGATATTTCATGTGTACTCATTATGAATAATTTGACATTTAAATCCAATGTTACTGCAGATTGTGTAACTGCAATATTCGAGAGGACAGTTGTGCTGCTCTGGTTTCAGCACTGATATCAAACCCGTCACATCTGCGAGAACTCAATCTGAACTCTAATAAACCTGGATATTCAGCAGTGAAGCTTTTGTCTGTTCTACTGGAAGATCCTCACTGTAAACTAGAGAAAATACAGTGAGTGATATCTGTTTTATGTATAATTTTTTCAATGTATACATTTTTTCTTACATTTTTTCAAAAACAAATACACAAAAATGGTTGGATTTACATTTTAAGCAGCAATACATCTTAATTAAAGGGTGTTAAGCCGTACATGTAAACACTGAGTGTTTCTTCTCTCTGTAGGCTGTGTGACTGCAGTATTGGAGAGGGAGGTTGTGCTGCTCTGGCTTTAGCACTGATATCAAACCCCTCACATCTGAGAGAACTCAATCTGAACAATAACGAACTGGGAGATTCAGGAGTGAAGCTTCTCTCTGGTCTACTGGAGGACCCACACTGTAAACTGGAGAAACTACAGTGAGTTATACTGTTCAATTGTGTGTGTGGTATATATATATATACCCACAAATGAGACCTAATTGTAAAGTGTTACAAAAGTTATTTGTTATCATTTATTTTAGGAATGTTTAAATTGAAGTACCTTTTATTTTATTATGGTTATAGTTTTAGTTAACAATAATAATCCTTCACCAGAGGGCAGAGATATAATACATAATACATATGATAAACAGGTTTGTTAATCAGTATCTGACTCCTTGACTCTTAGTCATAAACAACAATTACTGTATTTTAAACATACCACTATCATACTTATAGCTAATTATGAATGGAGAATGAATGCTTAAATGTTGTTGCTTGGTGAAAAGAAAAAGAATTGTCATTTTGTCATCAGGCAAATGTTTGTTCCCGTTGAAAATGTGTTTTTCTTTATCTCTCTGCAGGCTTGATGACTGCAGTATTGGAGAGGAAAGTTTTGCAGCTTTACTTTCAGGTCTGAGATCAAACCCTTTACACATCAGAGAACTTAATCTGAGCTGGAACAAACCAGGAGATTCAGGAGTGAAGCTTCTGTCTGATCTACTGAAGGATCCACAGTGTAAACTGGAGAAACTACAGTGAGTGATGTTTCATATTCAGGACTTGAAAACACAACCTCGCCAACATTACATGAAGAAACAAATTTGAACTAGATGTGTAAGCTGGGATTTCTGGTAGCATTTCTAGTGAATGTTTCTCTCCAAGTACTTTAGTGAAGTACTGTTAACTTCAACAGCACACATTTCTAATAAAAAAGTAATGGGTGTGTTTTTGGATTTACGCGCGTTAAACCAATCAGAGTCTCATCTCCCATTCCCTTTAAATGTCAGTTGCGCTCGAGCCGTGGCGGATTCGCTATTTACATGACGGAATATGATAGTGGAAAGACCAAACGCTTCTCCAGAGTGCAAATGGATCTGCTCGTGCGCGAGGTAAAAGTGCGCAAGTAGACCATCTACGGGACAAGCCGGATTCCACCATATCTTTATGTACACAATAATAATCTTTTACATTGTAATCCTTTTATTTTAAATATTTGGCATGTTTGTGTGCTGCTGTGCGTCCCTGTGTGTTTAATAAGCAGAGTGTACGCCCATTGTGGACCCGCCTATAGGCGCACATAACTAACGTGCTCTTTAAATAACAAAAAAAATATTGCGCCATTGACTTTAGACCAGGTTTCAGTTTGTCAATGGCGCAGTCTATTTATGTTGCCTCAAAATAGCAACGCGCCAACAATGCGCCTGAACACACCTCGTTTTCAGACCAGCACGCCCACATGAGCACACAAATGCATTTGCTATTTAAACAACATGGCGCAGGACGTGAAAATGATAACTGTGTCGGACTGAAACTAGCAAAAAACACTTGGGTCGCGCTTGGCGCATCATTGCGCCGGGTGTAAGATAGGGTGAGTGTCTTTCTCTCCTCAGGTTGGAGTGCTGCAGTATTGGAGAGGAAGGTTGTGCTGCCCTGGCTTTAGGTCTTTTATCAAACCCATCACACCTGAGAGAACTCAATCTGAACTACAATGAACCAGGAGATTTAGGAGGGAATCTTCTGTCTGATCTACTGAAGGAACCACACTGTAAACTGGAGAAACTAAAGTGAGTGATGATTGTTAATCATTTTATCAAATCAATGTGTCTTATATTTTTAAATGTTTCATTCGTCATCCTGTATTGAATGTAGAATTTGTGTTGAGCAGTAAATGTCAGTCATTCTCTTCTCTGCAGGCTGGAATATGACAGCATTGGAGAGGGAGGTTGTGCTGCTCTGGCTTCAGCACTGATATCAAACCCCTCACATCTGAGAGAACTCAATCTGAACTGGAACAAACCAGGATTTTCAGCAGTGAAGCTTTTGTCTGATCTACT
Organism: Tiaroga cobitis; assembly: GCA_030578255.1. Taxonomy (NCBI): domain Eukaryota; kingdom Metazoa; phylum Chordata; class Actinopteri; order Cypriniformes; family Leuciscidae; genus Tiaroga; species Tiaroga cobitis. The sequence continues at coordinate 986,600 of CM060613.1, forward strand.
GAAAGATCCACACTGTAAACTGGAGAAACTACAGTAAGTGATATTTTAAATATTATTTATATTTACATACTATGTTTTTCATATTTTTGGATATATTTAAGGTAACACTTTATTTCGATAGTCCACTCTAATAACTATAAGTATATTTGCAACTACGTGTAAACAAGCAGTCATTAGATTATTAGTAGCCTGTGCTTAATATCTGCTAACACTTTATTTTGATGCTACTCAGACATTCTACTGACTATAAGTAATTTTGCAACTACATGTCAACTTATTCTACTTAACCGAACCCTAACCTAACAGTCTACTAATACTCTAATGAAAGTTAGTTGACATGTAGGTGCAAAGTTACTTATATTTAGTAGAATGTCTAAAGTGGACTACTGAAATAAAGTGAGAAATAAACTTTCTCCTCTAAATTTTTTTTACCTCAATCACACATATAAAGCCAATTGCACACAATGTAAAATCATTTCTGTGGACTGATATTGTGGTTACTGTATGTTCAGTTAATTAGCATCAGTAGTTCGCAGGGCTGCACGATCTAGGTAAAAGTCTAATTGCGATCATTTTGATTAAAAATCTGATAAAAAAAATTACAAAATTATCTGAATTGCTGTGTAATTTTGCCAATTATTTGATTATATATCAGTATGGCTATATAATAATTAAAAGCAATAAAAAAATATTATAATTAATGAAACAAATGTGAAAAAATTAAAATCAAACTAAAATAAGAAATATTACTACTGTAATATTTCACTGTAAAATAAGAAAAATATAATAGTAACTGTAATATAACGATACTAATGTTTATGGTTGTCTATGTCTACTGAGTGTTTCTTCTCTCTGTAGGCTGTGTGACTGCAGTATTGGAGAGGAAAGTTGTGCTGCTCTGGCTTTAGCACTGATATCAAACCCCTCACATCTGAGAGAACTCAATCTGAACAATAACGAACTGGGAGATTCAGGAGTGAAGCTTCTCTCTGGTCTACTGGAGGACCCACACTGTAAACTGGAGAAACTACAGTGAGTGGTTTTATTTTAGTGTATTTTCGGAAAATATCAGTGGACCGTACCAACATCAGCAGGATGTGTTTGTTTCAAATAAATACGTATACTTCAGTGGTTCTCAAACAGGAATGACTTAGAAGTATTTAAATTAATAAATGATTATCATTATATTAAAGTAAAGTTACTCTAATCTAAGTTAAAATACTAAAAAGACAAAAAAATCAAGATGTAAACTGAAAACTCAGCAAAATTTAATTTCAAAGATTGCCTCAGAGTGAAATGACTTGCCTGAAAGTGACTCTAGCTTGGTGCTAAATCTCTCTTTCTCTCTGCAGGCTGGAATACTGCAGTATTGGTGAGGAAGGTTTCACTGCCCTGATTTCAGGTCTGAAATCGAACCCATCACATCTGAGAGAACTCAATCTGAGCAGGAACGAACCAGGAGACTCAGGAGTGAAGATGATGTCTGATCTCCTGAAGGATCCACAGTGTGAACTTGAGAAACTAGAGTGAGTAACATATTGTTTAACACAAGTTTTCATGCACAGTGTCACTCACTCCTGTTCATACGCATGAGTGTTGAGGCCTTTTTCTCCTGGTCTCTGCAGGCTTGATGACTGCAGTATTGCTGAGAGAGGTTTTGCTGCTCTGGTTTCAGGTCTGAGATCAAACCCCACACACATAAGGGAGCTCAATCTGAACTCTAATAAACCAGTGTTCTCAGGAGTAAAGCTACTCTATGATCTACTGGGAGATCAGCACTGTAAATTGGAGAAACTACAGTGAGTAATATTTCATATGTCTCAAAACCCATACAGACTTGATGATGGTGAGATCAGATCTATGTGTGGATCATACAGTTGGACAAAAATACCGCTGGATTACAGTTAATGGCTGAATTAATGCTTGGAAATGTAAACTGATATTTCCTACTGAAATACTAAAGCAACAGTTATAAACAACTGTCTTAAAACAATGTTGGTGAACAATCTTAACATTAGCATTGGATGGAAGTATATGTATAATGGAAGAGTGTTCAGCTGTGAGTGTCTTTCTCTCCTCAGGTTGGAGTGCTGCAGTATTGGAGAGGGAGGTTGTGCTGCCCTGGCTTTAGCGTTGAGATCAAATCCCTCACATCTGAGAGAACTCAATCTGAACTACAATGAACCAGGAGATTCAGGAGTGAAGCTTCTGTCTGTTCTATTGATGGACCCACGCTGTAAACTGGAGAAACTACAGTGAGTTATATTATCGTTATCGAATTAAAACAAGGTACAGTGATGCATTTAGCAGAGTTAGCATTAAGTTTAAGTTAAAGGGTTTGTTGACTCGTAAATTAAAATTCTGTCATCATTTACTTACCCGTGTGTTGTCACAATCCCGTAAGACTTTTGTTCATCTTCGGAACAAAAATAAAGATATTTTTAATAAAACCTGAGCCAGTTCTGTACTCGCCTTTGACAGCTACGCAACTAACACTTTGATGCTTCAAAAATTCATAAAGATATCGTAAAAGTAATCCATGTGAATTGAGCGGTTTAGTCCAAATTTTCTGAAGAGACATGATCGCTTTATATGATGAACAGATTGAATTTAGGATTTTATTCACATATAAACATTGATGAGCGGACATAAACGAGATGTCACTTCCGGTGTGAGTACGCTGTGTGTGTTTGGCTGCCGCTTCACACCGGGGCTGTTTGTCTGTTTTGGTCTGGTCTTCTTATGCATTTTATACACTTATAAAATGGACTTTGCAGTGTCTTCAAATGATGGACTTCAACTGCGTTTGGGTTTCTGTGATTCCCGCTGGTGCGCGGAGGTGGTGTCTTCAGTTCAATTCATATGGATTACTTTTTACGATCTCTTTTTTGACACTACAGCTTATCTGCCTCCAGAAAAAGTGCTAAATATTTTGATTTGCTCTGTACTTTATACAAACAACAAGATGCATACTTCCTATTATTCCTGTTATGACCATTACTATTTAATATTATTACTAATAAGACCGTTATCACTACAGTTTTATGATTAACTATGTACACCAGCGATGTATTCTCAGCTGGCTCCTGCTGGATGAAGTGTTTTGAGTTTTCCTCTTTGTGTCGGCAGGTTGTCTCACTGCAATATTCGAGACAGAGCATGTGCTGCTCTGAGTTCAGCTCTGAGCTCTAACCCATCACACCTGAGAGAGCTCAATCTGAACTATAATCAGGACATTTAACAGTCTCTGATCTACTGGATGCACATTTTTAAGTCAAACTAATGTTACATTTCAAAAACATGTGTATAAACGTTCTGTAGGTGTGAGTGGGGCACAACCTACGCGGGGCTAGTTGTCACACACTTGTTTTAAAGACTTCCACACATGACGAAACTTTGTGTATTTGTCATATCAACACTATATAGAGATACAATTGCGCCAAAATTCTGAAATCTTTGTAAGATATCACTGAACATTTATTTAACCATAGCAATAGTAAATTTCGTACTTATGTTACTTTTTCATCTCTGTTTTTTTGTGTTTATTTAAAATTAGACAAATCTGATATTATATTAATCTCCAATCTGTTATTTAACAGTTGAAATGGTTATTTAATGCTTCGCTAACTAGCAGAAGACACTCGCCAGGGGTTAAAGCCCAGATCTGCAGATGGGGAACGTTGTAACACTGCGTTACTATTAGAACTATGCTATTCTATTCTATACTTTTATGAATTCTATTGAGAAACCATGAGAACAACGGTAAATAGAGACTGAGAGTCAATGTTATATACATGTATAAAATGTTTATTTTCAATTATTAAAAAATGCCATTATTTTATATGAAAAAGTTATTAAGTGAATTTTATTGAGAAAATATTTTAGTTTGTCTTGTATATATGCCAAAGATATACACTCGGAAGGTTTTTCTGTTTCACTTAATTGAGTACTATGTTAAGGTTTTCATGTTTATGGTTGAAGAACCTAATGTATATATTTGTAATTAAAATATGGATTTTACAAGCATAAAAAAGAATATGTCGTCAATATAGGGCTTACTGTTTTTTATTAACATAATTAGTAACACTTTACAATAAGGTTCATTAGTTCATCGCCTTTTACGACGTGATGACGTGTACAGTTAGGTGAGTGGGGAAAGAAGGCAGAAAAAATAAACAAAAGGTCTATATCTTTATAACCACCATAATATTTATGGTGGTTTCTGTAGTTCACGCCATTTTACCAATAGGTGGCGCCGCGTCCATTGAGTGTCTTTACAAGCAGGGCGATCTGATTCATACATGACTAGTACAAAAGCTGCGATCATTCATTTACATTTATTCATTTAGCAGACATTTTGAACAGGATGATCTGTGAATATTATTGGAAAATATGTATCTTCGGAAGGGCAGTACTAATTTAATGGGGCATTGTTATCCTTTTGTTAATGTTGGTATTAACTAACAATGAGCAATATATTTGTTACAGTATTTATTAATCTCTGTTAACATTGTCATTGTTAGTTCATGTCAGCTGAGGTCCATTAAATAATGCGGGTAAGTACAACCAGGTATTAGCAAATGTTTAAATTAACATCAACTATGATTTTAAATGCTTTATTTTCATTGTTATTTCTTGTTAATTAATTGAACCTTATTGTTGCTACTAAAAACAGAACCAATTTTTCTATCGCGTATTTGTATAAATATAAATCAGGGAGACAAAAGGAGTATGCAAACTAATGCACTCAGCTTTATATAGTGTTTAAACTGTCCTGTGTGACAACTAGCCCCGGTTTGTTTTATTTTATTATTATTATTTTTTAACTTGTAAACAATAAAAAAATAAAAACAAAAATATAAAAAACAGGCATCAAAGACGAAAGCTCCAAAGATAAACAGAGAAAAAAAGGATAAAAAAGATATTCACAAGACACCAAATACAGATTCATAGTATGTGACTTATACATTTGTCGCAACTTTAAGACTTCATTAAAAGAGTGAGTTCGTTACAGTAAACTTGTAGGCTATAAAGGAGGAGATTTGGATAATCGACATTCATGAGTAAAGAATTTGCCGTTTGGAATAATAAAGTTTACAAAATCGTCAATACTTTTATCTTCATGAACATAATAACATATAATTCCTCCCCTGAGAGTGAATATGATGTTGGTGATGACGTGTCTCCAGAGCTCATGTGATGCCGCTGCTGTCCGCGGTGCTGAAACCCCCACAACTGTCTATCTGAAGCCCTGCTCTCAAATTATACTTACAATAAACGATGATTTATTGGTTCATAATATCTGATTCTTCTGTGGATCATCATCCGCGCGCGCTCAGGGCGGGTCGTGTGACGTCACGCGCGCGTTCATCGGTCCAGACACTCGGCGAGTCCGCGCGACCGTAACAGATATTTTGTTTTTAACCCAGAAAGCCTCTAAAAAAACATCAATTGAAGAGGAGCGAAGGGAATACACAAAGAGTGGAAATGTCTGTGGCGGGCCTGAAAAAGCAGTTTCACAAAGCGACTCAGGTAAGAGCTGAATCCGTCCGTTATTCGCGCCGATGATGATGATGATGATAATGACACGATGGGTTTGGTCGCTATGAAACCATCACACATCAATCATAACACCGTTCATTTGAGTATGAATTCAGAAAACGAGCTTTTGTTCCAGAAGTAGACGCTTATCTGTGGTCGTTTTTGAATGTATGAAAACAGCGCGAGACCTGCGGGTGACCAGACACCGTCACGTGATCTCAAATATTCACGCGCGTTATGTAATCGGCCGCGCGCGCTGAAATGATGCTCACCTGAAGAGAAAGAGGCAGATTTCTGGGGTTTATTTGTAAAAAGATGTCTTCTGTGTAAACACAAACCTTAAAGTCTTGTGTACAAAATGCTTCTTTTTTTCACCCTGTTGAACATTCACATCATTTTTGTACAAGAAAAATCAGTTCGTGACACCATAGCGGGGCATGTTGTCACAGTGGAAGCCTTGTTTGATAGAATTAGCAAAAAAAATATTATTAAAATTATTCTGAACACATAACGTTACTGTTAGAGAAAACAAATATTTATGACTTTTTTATTGCATTTCAGTCTTATGTTATGTGAGGGATGTCTTAATAATGATAGTCAGTTTGTCACATCAAAGACATTACATTTACAATTATTAATTTAGCAGATGCATTTATCTAAACGACTTACAAGAGTGGATTATTCATAATACATTAAATGGCACATGTTTGTTTAAAATAGCTCCACGCCTCCCAGCCAACCAGAAATAGAAATGTGAATCAATGTTCTGTCCTTACCACACACACACACACACACACACACGCGCCAACATAAATCAATACTCAAACTGAACAGAAACAATGTCACATTGGTGGTTAGTTCAGTCTCCACTGGTATTTAAAGTTGCACTGGATAATAAATGTTGAATGTTGAATTCATCAGATTAACAGCAGAAGAAGGAACAGAGAGAACTGGGGCATTTTTGGGGCTAAAGAGATTTACTCACGAACGATGATTCTAGATCTGGAAAGATTAGTGTGTGAAACTGGATGCTAGCCTTGCACATGTGTGTGTGTGTGTGTGTGTGTGTGTGAGAGAGAGATAATCTGTGAGTGTTTGAACAAGATGAGATTATGTCACAACAAAGATGCTGATGAACATTAAATGAACATTAATACGAAAGTTATCCTAAATTATATGTTTAATAAATATTTATTATAATAATTTTTATAATTGTATAGTTAGACAATTTATGGCGACACTTTACAATAATGTTCCATTGGGGACATTTAATTTAATATTCAACAATATTATTGATCTTCTGCCTTGATACTATTATACAAGAACTGAACTGAGCTGGACGATGACATCACGGTTTTCTCCAGAGCGGCTATATATATATATATATGAACTAAATTAATAACTTTTTTACAACAGAAATGAAGCATCACTGAACTTACTTAAGCTGGACTCTGACGCTATTTTCTTCTGGAAACACACTTTGTTGCATTATTTTCCTGTTATCTCTGTAAAGCTGCTCTGACACACTCTGTGTTGTAAAAGCGTTGTATAAATAAAGGAGACTTGACTTGACATTACTTAAATACAAAGTTGTGTCTTGAAACTCCAGATGGCACAGGCTGACGGGTCCTTAACTCTGCCTGCAATCACATCATTATAGTCAAGTCAAGTCACCTTCATTTATATAGCGCTTTTAACATTATAGATTGTTTCAAAGAAGCTTTACAGTGATAATATAGGGCACAGCTGATTGGTTCCTGCTGTATCAGCAGCCAATGAGCTTGTTGCTCAAACTTCATAAACGTGGTCAGCATTTGCTGTAGCAGTTACAGCACTTTCAGAAACCCTCCACCTTCCCCAGCTCCACCTGTATAGATCTGCTATGGGTGATTCATGTATGCTATACTGTACAGCAGCCGCATGTCTGTTTTGCTCACAGCAGCGTGTCATCTATGTATTGGCAGTAGCAAGTCCCATACTTGCTTTGCAGCAGCAGCAACAATAACTAACAGCAGCAACATCAATAACAGTAGCATCAGCAATAACAGCAGCATCAGCAATAACAGCAACAATAACTAACAGCAGCAACACCAGTAACAGCAGCATCAGCAATAACAGCATCAGCAATAACAGCAGCAATAACAGCAACAATAACTAACAGCAGCAACACCAGTAACAGCAGCAGCAGCAGCAGCAATAACAGCAGCAATAACAGCAGCAGCAATAATAGCAGCAGCAGCAGCAATAACAGCAGCAGCAACAATAACAGCAGCAGCAATAACAGCAGCAGCAGCAATAACAGCAGCAGCAACAATAACAGCAGCAGCAATATCATCATCAGCAGCAATAACAGCACAGCAGCAATAACAGCAACAGCAGCAATAACAGCAGCAGCAGCAATAACAGCAGCAGCAGCAATAACAGCAGCAGCAATAACAGCAGCAGCAGCAATAACAGCAGCAGCAGCAGCAATAACAGCAGCAGCAGCAATAACAGCAGCAGCAGCAATAACAGCAGCAGCAACAATAACAGCAGCAGCAGCAATAACAGCAGCAGCAATAACAGCAGCAGCAGCAGCAATAACAGCAGCAGCAGCAATAACAGCAGCAGCAACAATAACAGCAGCAGCAGCAATAACAGCAGCAGCAATAACAGCAGCAGCAGTAATAACAGCAGCAGCAACAACAGCACAGAAGCAATAACAGCAGCAGCAGCAATAACAGCAGCAGCAGCAATAACAGCAGCAGCAGCAGCAATAGCAGCAGCAGCAGCAGCAATAACAGCAGCAGCAGCAATAACAGCAGCAGCAACAACAGCACAGAAGCAATAACAGCAGCAGCAGCAATAACGGCAGCAGCAGCAACAATAACAGCAGCAGCAATAACAGCAGCAGCAGCAGCAATAACAGCACTAGCAACAATAACAGCAGCAGCAGCAATAACAGCAGCAGCAGCAATAACAGCAGCAGCAGCAATAACAGCAGCAGCAGCAATAACAGCAGCAGCAGCAATAACAGCAGCAGCAACAATAACAGCAGCAGCAGCAATAACAGCAGCAGCAGCAATAACAGCAGCAGCAGCAATAACGGCAGCAGCAGCAACAATAACAGCAGCAGCAACAATAACAGCAGCAGCAGCAATAACAGCAGCAGCAGCAGCAATAACAGCAGTAGCAACAATAACAGCAGCAGCAGCAGCAATAACAGCAGCAGCAGCAATAACAGCAGCAGCAGCAATAACAGCAGCAGCAGCAATAACAGCAGCAGCAGCAATAACAGCAGCAGCAACAATAACAGCAGCAGCAGCAATAACAGCAGCAGCAGCAGCAGCAGCAGCAATAACAGCAGCAGCAGCAATAACAGCACAGCAGCAATAACAGTAATAACAGCAGCAATAACAGCAGCAGCAGCAGCAATAACAGCACAGCAGCAATAACAGTAATAACAGCAGCAATAACAGTAATAACAGCAGCAGCAGCAGCAATAACAGCACAGCAGCAATAACAGTAATAACAGCAGCAATAACAGCAGCAGCAGCAATAACAGCAGCAGCAGCAATAACAGTAATAACAGCAGCAATAACAGTAATAACAGCAGCAATAACAGTAATAACAGCAGCAATAACAGCAATAATAACCAAAACTAAGCCGATCTATTTCGCAAAGACCAAACATATCATCATTGTCATATCCATTATCATGCTAAACATCGAGTTGTCATCACAGAACATTAGTAACATTAACTAACAATAAGCAATACATTTGTTTCAGTATTAAGTCATCTTTCTTAACATTAGTTAATAAAATATAACTGTTCATTGTTAGTTCATGTTAAGCCTCGCTCACACTACAGGAGTTTTAAAATCCTAATTGATTTTGAAATCTGGTTGCAGCACACACTTAAGGAGAATCTTTGCAGATTTTCTTCCCTCAAATCTTAAACATGCTCACACTACAATATTTGAAAATAGTGGAGCATCACACACTACAAGATATTCTTAAGATTATCTTGCCAGATATAGCACCTTACCACTCTCTAAGTGCAAGGATACGAACGCTCGCCGCAATTCCACAAGCGTTTCCCAAAAATGCACTTAAAGTAACACCAGGTAACTTTTGCTCTCGGGTCCCCCTACAGTTGGGAAACAGTATTGTCCTCTACTACTGTCGTAAACTCTGTCATCCTACACGCACGTGCATTTGTTGACAACCATGATAGCCCTGAACACTGTAGGAGGAGGTCACATGCAGGTGTTCTGCTTGCGTTGCGTGTGAAATGTCTTCATCCCAGGTACAGTGGCATATATTTCAGCATGTCATATGAATATAATTTCATGGGTTTTATTTTTTTTCTAACGACAAATGATCGCGATGATCACGTTTACAAGCCAGCGTCATTATAGTAGCCTAGTCTATTGGTTACCGTTTTACTGAATCTATATGATACTTCAATGCAATGTTTGAGTGGTAGATAATAACCATATATCGTCAATATTATAATAGCAAGCTACCATAAATGAATCTGCAAATTTTACAAATCGATTTGCATTATAGCTTGAGGCAAGACAAATAAACAAATATCACAGTTCGCTACTCTACTATCATTACTTGATTCATGAAGATAAACGAAGGATAAGATAGCTTCCGTAACATAGTCAGGCAGACAAAAAAAACAAAGAGATATTATGCAAGCAATATACTTACTAGTCCAAAAGCATGACAGCCAAGTCCGCATCGGTCGGGCACCCCTCCTCCTCCTTCAGCTCACGCCAGCGAGAAAACACTGGCCCAATGTTGATCCTCGTTCTGCCTTTAATCACTTTCTCTTTTTCCTTTGCTCAGATAAAACCTTTGCTTTCTTGTTTTTCTGTGCTGCTTCGGCCATGACTATAACATTTGGCTCGCACGTCCGATTTACGGAAGTGGGGGTGGAAGTGACGTATATGCCGTAAACCAGTCGAATTTTGTATTTCTCTTTGTTCGCCGGTTACTACCCGAAACCCGAAGTTTAAAAGTACGATTAAAAACGCTACAGACCCCGTCAGGCTATGGCAGACGTGTCATTCAACCTATTGTAAGTCGATGTACCATCACAAGAGACTTGGAAATATATTATGAAGGTTGAAAAGTTACCTAGTGCTGCTTTAACATGAACGCGCGAGAACGCGTTCTGCGTGCTACTTAATAGTCGCTGTCCATTCGCGAAGTGCTGAAATATAACCTTATGGAATCGTATTCTGAACGTTGAACTTAATAATAGTCATATGTTGTGGATTAGCAATCAAGACAAGCAGGGTCGGCGCCACGAGGGGGCCCCAGGGGGCATGGCCTGGCCACCTAGGTCACTGTGCCCCCTCACCTCTGGTCAGCACACCACCCTGCCTCAGAACGCCCTGAGACTCAGCAACAGGCACGCTACCAATTTGTCCTCTAATTCCTGACAAATTATAATTAACTACATATATATATGTGACTATTTTGTAAATTGATTTAGTTTTACCATGATTAAATCAGCTTTGCAACTTCGCATTTGCACTCACGACAGGCGATTAACTAAATAACGTCACTAGCAGCTTGTAATTTATTGTAAATAAATCCCCATGTTTTCGGTGCTGATGCTGTGGTGACGCGTTCATGTAACATGTAAGGGTGGCGCTGCCAATAAAGCACCTACAAGCTGTCGCAAAGAACCGGCAAAAGAAAATGATTATGAATATGTCAAATATATAAAGGGGATATTTTAAGTGTTTATAAACAAGTGTTTTCTGTGTCACTGTCGCCGGCAAAGATGAAGTTGATGATGCTGATCGTGATCTTCGCAGTAGTGAACGCGCCAGAGAGAAATACACATTTCACACGGATAACATAAACAGAGAGCAGTCTGTAGTCTGTTTTCTTTCGTTTTGAAATGTTCTGTTTAGAAGTAGACATTTTAAATATATTTCTCAGGTCTGTGAGGCAAGTGGGCTACCTTATAGCGGCCTATGCTAAGTTTTGGTTAATTTATGAGACAAGCTCCAGTTCACGCGCTGGCGCCTCCGTGTCGTGATTATATATAAAGGTACTTCTTATTTATTAAATCCATGCAATTGGTTGATAAAACATTGATTAAAATTAAGATACAATTAATACAAAACGAAATTCACTTTAAAGAAAGGCTTTGTGCTTTCTGTTCAAGGTCTGAAAGTTTTAAAGCAGTCTTTCAGAGCGCTCACGTCCGTGACGGATTCCCCAATTTTAAAGAATTTATCCTCAACTAGTTTTGTGGTGTAGGTCTACGTATTATTGTATAATGCTAACTTCAAATAATAGTAATTTAAGGGCGAGGCTTATTCCAACGTAAAACGCTGTATAATTGTAAATAGTTTTAATCAAGGTTGGATTATTTATATGTTGAGCTGCCTGTTCATGAAGCTGACAGTGCACGTAATAAAATAATATACAATTGATGCAAACCAACAGGAATCCTTTCCTTTTCTGCTCTATGTTTATGTTTTATGTGGGTAGGGCTTTATTTAGCAATAAATAAATAAATAAATGGAGATAATGCCCGCATCGCGCTGTTGAGTCACTCAAAATTAACCTCAATAGAAATTCCTTCACCATGACAGCCCTACTTGTTTCTTATTGGCTATTGTGACAGTACTGACGTAATCAGAATCTTGCTCATCCCGATAAATATCAAACATGTTTGATATGATCGGGGCGAGCCCGATTTGCGTGAGAGCAGATCGGGAGGGACAAGATTCGATCTGTGAACGCCTCACATTACCAGATAATCTGCGCCGAACATCGGAACCGATCGAGGTCCTCGACAAGATTTTTTCTCAGATTCTCGGGAGGGGAAAATCGGCCTAAAACTCCTGTAGTGTGAGCCAGGCATTAGCTGGGAACCATTTATTAATATTAACAGATACTACTTTTAATTTAGTAAAATTTGTTTAAATTAGCCTTAAAGTATTTTCATTGTTAGTTCATGTTTACTAATGCAGTCAACTAACGTACTAACGTTAACAAATAAAAACTTATTGAAACATAACCTGATTTATTAAAACTTTAATTTCTCATTGAATTTATATTATAATTTATATTTATATTTTTATATAATTTTAATTTATATTATTTTTATAAATGTATTAATAATATTAGAACAAGGAAAACATTTAACATTTTTATGCAAAAATTATAATTGTATTATTAATATATATATGTAATTATAATTTTAATGATGATACTAGTCTTACTATTTTATGAAATATATTGTTATATAAATATTTAATTAATGCATTTAAAAATTGTCTTTAAAAAGTGTGTCTATACATATGCATATCTATACATATATGTATATATGTTATCTTTATATGATATAATTAAAAACATCATATAGACGGTAGGTTGAAGTTGTGATGGTGAACAGATTGAGTTAAAATATTTGCTTCATAAACACGTCAGGAGTGTGTTGAGATACGACTAACTCCATATGAAGACCGTGTACGAGAGGAGAGAGATTAATAATTCATGCTCCGAGTAAACCTGCTGCACGGCACATCTTTAATTTATACTGTCCACACACACACACACACAAGTCAGAGCTTCTCTGTGTTCATATCAGTCTTCTTACATAACAGTCAGACTGACGGATTGATCTCGACATGAGTGAGAGAGAGGTGTGTGTGTGTGTGTGTACGATACAACATTCGACTCGGAACCAGGAAGTGAGCCTCTGATTGACATGTGCAGTGATGATGTCACAGAATAACACTCGTGATGACGTAACGTACACGTGGAACGATATCTGATCAAACCAGTGTTTATTTATTTACAAATGTCTTTCTCTTCTGCATTTCACATCTGCACCTGTTTACTATAGTTTATATTAACTCTGTCACTTATCACTTATTATGATGCTTATGTAAATAGAAGTGCCTCTTAAAGGGACAGTTCACCCAAAAATGATCATCGTCATCATTTAATCTTTCTAATTTTCTTCAACCAATGACCTTCTTTCTTCAGTGGAACACAAATGGAGATGTTTTGGGGAACGCTGTGAATCACACAACATTGACTTTCATTGTAATGGACAAAAACAAACAAACAGTGAGACAGGGATTATTTATGATTTAATACAAACTGAAGAAGCACATTCATCTGCACAATAGCAATATATGTCTGTCATAATTTCTTCAAGTTAAGCCAGACTTTTATTTTGGCGGGTCGCGGTGTTTGTGTGTGTATCTGATGTGTCTGATGTGTTTTAATTGTTTTTAAATCTAAACTTGATGGATGGATGTTGTACATCTCTATTCACATCTCTGCACTTCTCACGCAGCATCACTTTCTCAATCCTCAGACCCTGGAATAAAACAAGAGCCTCATACACACATATATAGTGCATGATTAATGTCACGGGCACATGTTAAGTGATAATGCCATGCGTCATCGGTGTGTTCGAGCGAGTGTCGTCACATGCATCATCTGTGATGTGAAGATCTTCACTGGGAAACTCAGGAGTTAAGCGTCTGCAGTTTACAATCATCCAATCGCACTGTTTCCAATATGCATAAACTAACAATAAGCAATACATTTGTTACAGTGTTTATTAATCTTTGTTAATGTCAGTGAATTAAAGCTCAGGTTCATGAAGTAATATTAACAGATAGAAATTTTTATTTTAATAATGCATTAGTAAATGTTGAAATTAAAATGAACTAAGATTATTAAATAGTTTTTCATAGTTGGTTTATGTTCACTAATTTAAATTAATAATGATAATCTTATTATACAGTGTTACCGAATGTTTACACATTTGTACTGGAAAATATGGAGTAAGAAAATCATTTTTTGCAGCGTATTCAGCCTCATGTTTGTGTATTCAGTGTTTAATTAGCGTGTGTGTGTGTGTGTGTTTTCTCACCTGTAGAAAGTCAGTGAGAAGGTGGGAGGAGCTGAAGGGACCAAACTGGATGATGATTTCAAAGAAATGGAAAAGGTACATTCTCACACACACACACACACACACACACTCTCTCATACACACGTTCAGAGAAAATTCTGAAATCCCCCCCCTGTTTTATTATGAAATAAACAAACGTTAGGAACATGTTAATTGAACATATTTTTGTTACTGTAGTTGGGTTACCGTGAAGCTTTGAAACATTGTATAAAAAGAAATGACTTGAGTTCTGTTCAGTTTTACATGTAAGTCTTGTGTGTGTGTGTGTTTGTTTGTGTGCAGAAAGTGGACACAACGAGCAGAGCGGTGCTCGACATCATGACCAAAACCACTGAATACCTGCAGCCCAACCCTGGTGTGTGTGTGTGAGTGTGTGTGTGTGTGTGTCTGTGTGTGAGAGTGAGTGAGTGAGTGAGTGTGTGTGTGTGTGTGTGTGTGTATTTGGGAGTGTGTGTGTGTCTGTGTGTGTGTGTGTGTGTGTGTGTGTGTGTGTGAGTGTGTGTGTGTCTGTGTGTGTGTGAGTGAGATGCAGTGTATCAGCTATGGAGTGAAAACAGTCTCAAACCAATCCACAAATGCACGCGAGAGATCCACACACACACACACACACACACACACACACACACACACACAGCAATCAGTACCTGTAGTTTCATGCACAGCGAATCACGTGACTTTTGAGACTGTTGTTCCGCGGCCTTGATTCACAAATGCACACAAGCCTCTCTGTCCACAAGCCTCTCTGTCCACAAGCCTCTCTGTCCACAAGCCTCTCTGTCCACAAGCCTCTCTGTCCACAAGCCTCTCTGTCCACAAGCCTCTCTGTCCACAAGCCTCTCTGTCCACAGGACCTGCAAGGATGCGATATGGTGTCTTCCTCCAGAGGGCGCTAACCGGCCTTCGAGCTGAGTCTTTCAGAGGGCTGGATTCATTTAATTTTCTGATTTGCGAGAAAACTGAAGTCTAAACATTTTTCACTAAATATCATATACATAAATGCAAATATAGAGTAAAACCAAACCTCTTTGTTTATTCTTCAACGTATAATCAGAATATATAGCCTATTAAGAAAACCATTCGGATAACAGGACAGCTTTAAAGTCTTTAAATTATTTCTATAACTGTTATCCAACTACTAGGCTGTACTACGTTTTCTTTTGTTTATATTATTGTAATTCTGAATGTACTTTGTGATAATGTACAAATGTACCCCTCCCCCCCACACACATTCATTGGAGAATAATATATTTTCAGCAATTACCTATATGTTTTGCTTTCCTTATTTTTAAAGAAAGGATGAATGCTTGCACATAACTTAACCAACAAAGTAAAATATTTCTTTCAAAAGAATTCACAAGTATTACCCTCAAGTAAACAATTCTCAAGCAAACCATTACCTACAAAAGTTTGAGATTTGCCTCAGTTGCTCTTTTTGCGGTGAATAAGATTAACCAGTTGTTCATGAGCTCATGAACATTCAGAATTACAATAATATAAACAAAAGAAAACGTAGTACAGCCTAGTAGTTGGATAACAGTTATAGAAATAATTTAAAGACTTTAAAGCTGTCCTGTTATCCGAATGGTTTTCTTAATAGGCTATATATTCTGATTATACGTTGAAGAATAAACAAAGAGGTTTGGTTTTACTCTATATTTGCATTTATGTATATGATATTTAGTGAAAAATGTTTAGACTTCAGTTTTCTCGCAAATCAGAAAATTAAATGAATCCAGCCCTCTGAAAGACTCAGCTCGAAGGCCGGTTAGCGCCCTCTGGAGGAAGACACCATATCGCATCCTTGCAGGTCCTGTGGACAGAGAGGCTTGTGGACAGAGAAGCTTGTGGACAGAGAGGCTTGTGGACAGAGAGGCTTGTGGACAGAGAGGCTTGTGGACAGAGAGGCTTGTGGACAGAGAGGCTTGTGGACAGAGAGGCTTGTGGACAGAGAAGCTTGTGTGCATTTGTGAATCAAGGCCGCGGAACAACAGTCTCAAAAGTCACGTGATTCGCTGTGCATGAAACTACAGGTACTGATTGCTGTGTGCAGTGCCGCTGCTAGCCATTTTGGTGCCCTAAGCATAATTCCTTTATGATGCCCCCCCCCCCCCTAAAAAAAAAAAACGTTTTCATTTAGGATTTTCATTTAGGGGGTATGATAAAATTTTATTTTTTACAAATTAAAAAGTAACACTTTAGTTTAGGGACTTATGCTTACTATTATCTAGTTTCATTACTATGCAATGGCATGGTTTTATAATCACTATGGTCCCGAATTTGAGGCAGGTTAGCTAGCGGGTTCGGGGTTTCCCCGAGTAAATTTTGAATTTCTCTGAACTACAGATGTGCATTTTAAGATGTTGTGAAGGCAAAAAAAAAAAAAAAAAATTCGATAGCAACAGCTTTAAAACCATGTCAGTGGGCAACTGATTATTTTTCTCTCCTCATCAGCATCACACTCTTTTTCTCTTTGTTTTTATCTTGCCCTGTCTCTTCCCCTCCTAAAGTTGGCTTTTTTAATTTACTAAAGGCTACAATTTGTATTTTATTCTCAATATGTACACATTCATTATTAATCCTGTGCCTAACATAATGAAAACGGCTTTGTTCATGTTTCTTGTCTCCTCACAATGACAGTAGCCTAAACTATTACACTAGGCTACATGTTACATAGGCCTATTTTGGCGAAATTAGACAAAACTATATTAGTTTGCCTAATTATTTTTTGTCATTCGTTTAACATTTATGACCTAAGAAAAACCTGTCAAATATATAAAGTTAAGTTTAGCTACTTACATCTTATCTCGCACTTGACCGTACACTGAAGCGTCGAGTTGCACTGTTAAAATTCGCGCTCAGCGTCTGTGAACATAAAGCCCGCCTACTTTGATTTGATTGGTCATCTCAAATATTCTGACATTGACGAGCAGTGACAGGCCAATGAGGCTCAGAACACACACACACACACACACACACACACCCTGTCCTCTGTTTCTGACGTGCTCTCTGCTCGGCGGCACTGCGGATTAAAGATGAAAGATGAAGAACGCGCTGAATCTGATTAATATTATAACAAGAAGTTTGATGATTGATTTTTCATTAGGCTATTTTTGGTGCCCCCTCAGCACTTGGTGCCCTACGCACAGCGCGTGATGCGCGTGGTGGGAGCGGCGGCACTGGCTGTGTGTGTGTGTGTGTGTGTGGATCTCTCGTGTGCATTCGTGGATGGTTTTGAGACTGTTTTCACTCCATAATCAGCAGCTCTTTTAAATGTGTGTGTGTGAGAGTGAGTGTGTTTGTGGGAGTGAGTGTGTGTGTGTGTGAGTGTGTGAGTGTGTGTCTGTGTGTGAGAGTGAGTGAGTGAGTGAGTGAGTGAGTGAGTGAGTGTGTGTGTGTGTGTGTGTGTGTGTGTGTGTGTGTGTGAGAGTGAGTGAGTGAGTGAGTGAGTGAGTGAGTGAGTGTGTGTGTGTGTGTGTGTGTGTGTGTGAGTGAGTGAGTGAGTGTGTGAGTGAGTGTGTGTGTGTGAGTGAGATGCAGTGTATCAGCAACTCTTCTAAATGTGTGTGTGTGTGTGTGTGTGTGTGTGTGTGTTTCAGCGTCCCGGGCTCGTCTCAGCATGATCAACACCATGTCTAAGATGCGCGGCCAGGATAAAGGTCTCTGTTACCCGCAGGCGGAGGCGGTGCTGTCCGAGGCCATGCTGAGGTTCGGCCGCGAGCTCGGGGAAGAGTCCGGCTTCGGTGAGTGTGTGTGTGTGTGTGTGTTCAGAAGAGTCATGCGATTTTGATGTTATTTGCACTTTTTTTGCTGTTAATGCAGTTACGATTTTACTTAAAGGGGTGGTAAAATGCCCTTTTCACAAGATGTAAAATAAATCTCTGATGTAAATAAATAAAGGCTCTGCGTGAGTGGCAGTAAAGTACTCCACAGCGACTCTAGGGGCCCAGAGCAAGTAAACCCCTAAACTACACGCTTGAGTCTCGTACCGTCATGGCCGCCTCGCCTGGGTCTTCAGCCAAGATGGCCGCCGCCACGCCTGGGTCTTCAGCCAAGATGGCCGCCGCCACGCCTGGGTCTTCAGCCAAGATGGCCGCCGCCACGCCTGGGTCTTCAGCCAAGATGGCCGCCGCCACGACTGGGTCTTCAGCCAAGATGGCCGCCGCCACGCCTGGGTCTTCAGCCAAGATGGCCGCCGCCACGACTGGGTCTTCAGCCAAGATGGCCGCCGCCACGCCTGGGTCTTCAGCCAAGATGGCCGCCGCCACGCCTGGGTCTTCAGCCAAGATGGCCGCCGCCACGCCTGGGTCTTCAGCCAAGATGGCCACCGCCACGACTGGGTCTTCAGCCAAGATGGCCGCCGCCACGACTGGGTCTTCAGCCAAGATGGCCACCGCCACGCCTGGGTCTTCAGCCAAGATGGCCGCCACCTCGCCTGGGTCTTCAGCCAAGATGGCCACCGCCACGCCTGGGTCTTCAGCCAAGATGGCCGCCGCCTCGCCTGGGTCTTCAGCCAAGATGGCCGCCGCCACGCCTGGGTCTTCAGCCAAGATGGCCGCCGCCACGCCTGGGTCTTCAGCCAAGATGGCCGCCGCCACGACTGGGTCTTCAGCCAAGATGGCCGCCGCCTCGCCTGGGTCTTCAGCCAAGATGGCCGCCGCCTCGTCTGGGTCTTGCAGTCCCAGAGCTGTCGGCGCCTCCCGGGCCACCTGCACAGCCTCTGTTCCACTTTGTAGTCTGTTTGTAGTCCAATTGTTCATTGGTTCTCCCTTGATTAGTCTCCCCAGGTGTGTCTTGTTTACTTGTTAAGCTTGTTACCCCTTGTGTATACAGTATATAGCCCTTGTGTTTCACTTGTTCCCTGTCAGTTGTTGAATGGTGTTGTTTTCCGTGTTGCTTCTGTTGATCTCACTGACTGCACATAATGAACATACATCATCAAATGAGCTGACTCAAAATAAGGGTTATGTTGGAAAATTAGTGTTCATTTTTTTTTTTTTTTTTTTTAAGATAACGATTTGTGTGTGTGTATGTTTAGGTTTGGCTCTGCTGGACGCCGGTGAATCCATGCGCGAGCTCGGGGAGGTGAAAGACGCTTTAGATATAAACGTCAAACAGAACTTCATCGACCCGCTGCAGAACCTGCACGACAAAGACCTCAAAGAGATTCAGGTGCAGTTTGACAGTTAACCGAGAGAGAGAGAGAGAGAGGGAGAGAGAGAGGGAGGGAGGGAGAGAGAGAGAGAGAGAGGGAGAGGGAGAGGGAGGGAGGGAGAGAGAGAGTGATAGAGAGAGAGAGAGAGAGAGGGAGAGGGAGAGGGAGAGGGAGAGGGAGAGGGAGGGAGGGAGGGAGGGAGGGAGGGAGAGAGAGAGAGGGAGGGAGTGAGGGAGAGGGAGAGGGAGAGGGAGAGGGAGGGAGGGAGAGAGAGAGTGATAGAGAGAGAGAGAGAGAGGGAGAGGGAGAGGGAGGGAGGGAGAGAGAGAGAGAGTGATAGAGAGAGATAGTGAGAAAGAGTGAGAGAGAGTGTGAAAGTGAGGGAGAGAGTGCATGAGAGAGAGTGAGTGAGTGAGAGTGAGAGAGATAGTAAGAAAGTGAGAGAGAGTGAGAAAGTGGGTGAGAGAGAGTGAGTGAGAGAGAGTGAGTTAGAGAGAGAGAGTGATAGAGAGAGATAGTGAGAAAGAGTGAGAGAGAGTGTGAAAGTGAGAGAGAGAGTGCATGAGATAGAGAGAGTGAAGGAGAGTGAGAGTGAGTGAGAGAGAGTAAGGGAGAGTGAGAGAGAGATAGTGAGAAAGTGAGAGAGTGAGAGAGTGCATGAGAGAGAGTGAGTGAGTGAGAGTGAGAGAGAGAGTGAGTTAGAGAGAGAGAGAGTGAATGTGAGTGAGAGAGAGTGTTTGTGTGTGTGTGTGTGTGTGTGTGTGTGTGTAAACGTGTGTGTTTCTCCTGCAGCACCATCTGAAGAAGATGGAAGGTCGTCGCCTGGACTTCGATTATAAGAAGAAGCGTCAGGGGAAAGTGACGGAGGACGAGATCAAGCAGGCGCTGGAGAAGTTTGACGAGTCTAAAGAGGTCGCGGAGCAGAGCATGTTTAACCTGCTGGAGAACGACGTACGCTCGCGGTCGCCACACACGCATTGACTACACACACACATGTAGAGCGCTGCCTGTATCCCACAATGCAAATCTCATAAAATAAGTGTTTTTCTTTACATTTTAAAGGGATAGTTCACCCAAAAATGAAAATTAGCCCAAGATTTACTCGCCCTGCAGCTCGAGCGCAGCTTTTCTTGGCCAAGGATCGTTTTGTTCCGCGTCATGTTTAAGGGGGTGATATAACGTCGAAACTCACATACTTTTGAGAATCCAGCGTTCAGTTGATCCTGGTAAGCGCTCATTGTCACAGTTGTAAACACACGGCGTTCTTCTTCCCGGATGGGGTTTGTTTACAGGCGGACTGATAAAGAACGACACACACGTCTCGCGGACATCCTGTAAAGTTCAACCAATCAGATCGCGACTTCGAAACTCCTGAAGTGTTTCCAGAAAAGTGTGCAATATGCGTCAGACAATCAGCCAACGGTCTGTGGGCGTGTGAGGCAAGACTTTATAATATCCAGATATCCATGATAAAGTGCATCTATCCATTATGCACTTTTATGATGGACAGATGCACTTTTATGATGGATAGATGCACTTTTATGATGGATAGATGCACTTTTATGATGGATAGATGCACTTTTATGATGGACAGATGCACTTTTATGATGGACTGATGCACTTTTATGATGATAGATGCACTTTTATGATGATAGATGCACTTTTATGATGGACAGATGCACTTTTATGATGATAGATGCACTTTTATGATGGAGAGATGCACTTTTATGATGGACAGGTGCACTTTTATGATGGATAGATGCACTTTTATGATGATAGATGCACTTTTATGATGGATAGATGCACTTTTATGATGGATAGATGCACTTTTATGATGGATAGATGCACTTTTATGATGATAGATGCACTTTTATGATGGACAGATGCACTTTTATGATGGATAGATGCACTTTTATGACGGATAGATGCACTTTTATGATGGATGGATGCACTTTTATGATGATAGATGCACTTTTATGATGGACAGATGCACTTTTATGATGGATGGATGCACTTTTATGATGATAGATGCACTTTTATGATGGACAGATGCACTTTTATGATGGACAGATGCACTTTTATGATGGATAGATGCACTTTTATGATGGACAGATGCACTTTTATGATGGATAGATGCACTTTTATGATGGACAGATGCACTTTTATGATGGATGGATGCACTTTTATGATGATAGATGCACTTTTATGATGGACAGATGCACTTTTATGATGGACAGATGCACTTTTATGATGGATAGATGCACTTTTATGATGGACAGATGCACTTTTATGATGGACAGATGCACTTTTATGATGGACAGATGCACTTTTATGATGGACAGATGCACTTTTATGATGGATGGATGCACTTTTATGATGATAGATGCACTTTTATGATGGACAGATGCACTTTTATGATGGACAGATGCACTTTTATGATGGATGGATGCACTTTTATGATGGATGGATGCACTTTTATGATGATAGATGCACTTTTATGATGGACGGATGCACTTTTATGATGGATGGATGCACTTTTATGATGGATGGATGCACTTTTATGATGGATGGATGCACTTTTATGATGGATAGATGCACTTTTATGATGGATAGATGCACTTTTATGACGGATAGATGCACTTTTATGACGGATAGATGCACTTTTATGATAGATAGATGCACTTTTATGATGGACAGATGCACTTTTATGATGGACAGATGCACTTTTATGATA
>CM060613.1:1013976-1053976 GCA_030578255.1 Tiaroga cobitis
GCCAGAGAACGAGGGCGAGCTCGGCTTCAAGGAGGGTGACATCATCACTCTGACCAATCTGATCGACGACAACTGGTACGAGGGCATGATCAACGGCCAATCAGGGTTCTTCCCCATCAACTACGTGGACATCCTGGTCCCGCTGCCCCACTAGGCCCCGCCCACTCCTGGTCCTGCCTAATTAGGCTCCGCCCACTCCATTCCTGTCTCATTAGGCTCCGCCCACCCCGATCTGTGCTACAGCTTCACTTCCTGTTCCTGTGACTCGGAGGATGATGAGGATGGTGAAGATCACAGACATTACGGAGTCACATCTGAGTGGAGAAACAGTGCTCAGTGTGTGTGTGTGTGTGTTTGTGTTTGCACTCCTGGATTAGTGCAAACTCCTCGTGTTCCAGATTAATTTATTTGTATGTGTCGCTTCACTCTCCTGATAAACCTCACTTAAGATCATTGCACACTGAGTGCGAAATTTCCGCACGTTAAAAAATAAATTCGACCTCACGTTTTGTCAATCACGTTTACACACCGCCTCCGAAACTTTCGTCCGTTGTATAAAAATTCGTATCGGGTTCGATTTTCTGCGTTTTTCGCGTCCGTAACAAGTATTTTGAGAGAGTGTTTTGACAATTCACAGCCACCGAATGACAGATACGACTCGGTGTGCAAGGACCTTTACTCCAGCTCTATCCCAGCATGCTTTGAGGAGAGTTCTGGATCGAGGACGGATTACGTCGCTGCTCGCTGTTTGTTACACACGTTAAATCACGTTTTTCTCCTGACTTACGTTCTGCCGGATCCTGCCGAGAAAGGATTTTACTGCCTGCCGATACATTTTACACGTAAACTTGCAAAGAAACATGTTCTTGCTCAGTGTTTCTGTCTCGTTTTCCAACACAAATATCTAAACATTCTTAAATCAAGATAGACTTACTAGAGAAGAAGCAAAATGACTTTTAAATTTGAAATGTATCAAAATGAAGCGATTCAAGTAAATGAGATTAAGAGTGAGTGCAGATCTCGCAATTCGTTTTTTCCCCCGGCAATCAAATAAATAAACTAAAGGAATTAGCTTTTGCAGTTAAAATTTTTTTTGTAAAAATTAACAAGTAATTGCGATTTGTTTTTTCATCACTTTTTCTCTCACAATTACGACTTTTTTTTTGCCACGGAATAAAAATTTTCGCAATTCGTTTTTTTTCCCCGCCAATTGAATATTAGATATTTACGCTGGAAAACAAGATAAAAATGGTAACACTTTACAAGAACGTTAATTATTGTGACAACGAGCAATACATTTGTTACAGTATAAATTAATCTTTGTTAATGTTAACAGATACAACTCTTGATTATCAGTTCATGTCAGCTCAGGTCCATTTAATAATATTAACAGATGCTCTTAATAATGTATTAGTAAATGTTGAAATTAACATTAACTAAGATCAATAAATAAGTATGTTTCATTGTTAGTTAACTAACAGTATTGTAAAGCGCAACTTAAAAATACTAAGTAAGAAAATAATTTTTTGCAGTGTGGTTGAGAAACTTTGTGCGGGTTATTTATTCTTCTTGTTTAAGAACTACTTATTGTTCATAATTTCCAGTGAAATATGAAATGCAATAA
The DNA here is from genome assembly GCA_030578255.1 of Tiaroga cobitis. Taxonomy (NCBI): domain Eukaryota; kingdom Metazoa; phylum Chordata; class Actinopteri; order Cypriniformes; family Leuciscidae; genus Tiaroga; species Tiaroga cobitis. The sequence continues at coordinate 1,015,601 of CM060613.1, forward strand.
GGATATTGAGCACAAAGTTGGTTTGTCACTGGTCTAAACTGGTCAGCCAGCACTAAAGCAGCTCCCACTGATCCACCATCAGCCATGTTTAAACCAGTTACCCTCATAAACTAGGTTTCTTTGATCGTAGATGTTTCCTAAAGTCCTATTTTTGAAATGATAAGTGGTATTTCCACGAATGCCAAGTGCGCTGGTTATTGCCGTAGGTTTGTGTGTGTGATCGTTGGCACATATACTCTAATGCTAGTTACTACTGTATTTCAGTGTGTATTGTCAGTGGCGTGATGTTTGTGAGCACTGAAACTGATGGACTGCAGCGCTTGTTGTTTCAGTGGTTGATGGACCGTGTTCTTCAGCACGGCTCGCGCTGTGTGTCGTTTGATGCCTTCAACGTCTTCGGCTTTTGTTTGAAATCCGTCGCGTATGTCGATCGCTGCTCGCGGTCAGGCCAGTGTAAAGCTTGTTTCTGCCACGGAATAACAAAACAAAAAAGTAATTGCGACTTTTAATCTCACGATTACGACTTTTTTCACAGAATTCCGAGCAATTAAATCTCGCAATTTTTTTCCCGCCACGGAATAAAAATTTAAAAGCAATTGCAACTTTTTATCTCACGATTATGACTTTTTCGCAGAAAGTTTAGAGTTTGTTTTTCCGCCAACAGAATAACATTTTTATTTTTTTTGACTTTTTATCTCACAATTATGACTTTTTTTTCTGAGTTCAGATCTCCCAACTCGTTTTTTTCCCTGCCAATGAAAATTGTTTTAAAAGTAATTACGACTTTTAATCTCACAATGATCGCTTTTTCGCAGAATTCTGTGAGCAAATCTCGCAATTCGTTTTTTTTCCCCTGCCAATTAAATAAAAAAATTTAAAAAGGAATTGCGACTTTTTTTGCCGTAACAGAAAAAAAGAAGTAATTGTGAATTACGTTTAATCTCACAATTTTTTCGCAGAATTCTGAGTTTACGTCTCACAATTCCTGCCACAGAATAGTTTTTTTAAAAGTAATTGTGACTTTTCAATCACAAAATTATGACTTTTTTCTAAAAATTGCAAGTTTATATCTCACAGTTATGAGTTTACATCTCGCTATTTTATTTTTTGCCATGGAATAAAAAAAAAGTAATTGCGACTTTTTATCTCACAAATTGGACTTTCACTTTCAGTTTATATTAGAGCCATGCGATATGGACAAAAACACTATCACAATATTTTTATCAATATTGTGATTTTATGCGAATATTTCTCACACACTTGTCTGTATCATTTTATGGAAGCCGGATTGTTGACAATAATTGCGTGCACCATATGGACGCGTTTAACCTTTGCACTTTAGAATTGAAAAGAGTCTGAATTATGAGATATTGCGAGAGAATAAAGTCTGAATGTGAGATAAAAGGTTGCGATTTCCTCTTTTCTTTTGTTGTTTTCGTTTAGAAAGGTAGAGAATATAGAAGTTATTGTCAATTGTAAAATACATCTGTACAAATGAAATATATATCTCTAAATATAATGGTCACATGACATGTAGTTAAACACATTTTTCCCGAGTTACAGTAATGAGAATTTAGTATTAAATGTGTTTAATTGTCATGAAATATTGGCATTATATTTAATGTTATTAAAAACAAACTTTTTTTTTTTAATGCAAAATAATTTCTATAACAATGAAATATAACCCGGGCATTTCTTTAAATGATGCATCAATAATTATTAATATGGAAGGTCATTACTGTCACATAAGAAAAAAATCATGCCTTTGTAATTCATAATTTTGACACAAAAAGTTGTAATTGTGACATACTAAGGTGATTATGAGTTAAATAGTTCATCACTTAAAAAGTCATAATTATGACAAAAAGTTGAAATTGATAAGTTATAATTATGAGATGAAAAGTCGAAATTCCTTAAAAAGTCATAATTGACATAAAAAGTTGAAATTATGACCAGGCATAACTGTGGTGAAAAGTTGAAATTCACTAAACATTAATAAATGTAACAAAATGTAATGCCATCATAATTATGATGAAAAGTCAAAATTAAAAAAGCCATAATTATGACAAAAAATTATGATCATTTTTACTGTCATCATTTTTACATTGTATGCCATTAATCAGATTTACCAAAGCCTGATTTTTTTCCCCATTTGACTCATTCATTCTGAATCAAATCTTTATGGTTTCTAATGATTTCATTAAACATCTGCAGTGTTATTATTGATAGCATTATCACAGATTTCCTGTCAGTCACATCTGATATGGCAATAATTGTGAAATCACACACTTGGTGAGTTCTATATGAATATATATGAATATGAATATTATCTGTGAGTGTGTTTGCACACGCGTGTGTATGGTGTGAATGCAGTCGGTGTGTTTGTGGGACGTTTTGCACGTGATGTTGATGTCTTCACTGCAGAGATTCAGCTTTATGAATGGGTTGTTATAGTTGTTCCTCCATGTGTTGATTGGGTTGCTGTCCCTGTGCTGGACGACACGTGTACCGCTTGATGTGAGAATAAACCGTCTCTCCTGCAGGACTTTAATGAAGCGCTTGAGTAAATGACTTCTGCATGACCAGAGAAGACGAGCAGAACCTATTATTGGACGTTTAAAGTCCCCCTGTGGTGTAAATCCAGCTTTTAATGTTGTTGATGTGTGTATGTGGTGTGTGTAATACGCTTTAAGACACACCGTGTGTAAGTTCATAAGTCGACAGCATTGCTGAGTATTTCCTGCTTAAAACTGCAGTGAACCAAAGACAGTCTCAAACACACGGTTTGAAATCGCTGGTGTTTCTGACGATTCATAGAACCGCGAATACTAAATGAGGCAAGGGTGTCGAGTTACATTCAAGATACTTTAAGACACGAAGAAGGGAAAAACGTTTAAATATGTAATTTTGGTGTTTAAAAATGAGTTTTAAGGGATATAATGATTGACTTTAATACTGGAAGATCCACAGAAACCCTCAAAACTCGTTATCATTGAAGCGTGTTTTATTAGATTGTGCTAGTTTGAACCCTGAGAAAAACTTTTTTTATTCATTAACTCTTTGAAGAAGGTTTTAACAAAGTTAAACCAAATATATAGTTTTAAGTGAAAAATTAATTGTAAACACCTGATATAGTTTTACCATAAATTTTCCTCGCCATGAAAACAAAGCGTTAAAAACAAACAATCATTGGAGATGTACCAAATGACCTCGAGCGGTTTCGTGTCAAAATGCATGTTTTTAATCTTTAGACCACAAAATATGATCCATATATAATTTAGAAAATATTCAGCACCTGTAAAGTTGCATCAAGTTGTTTGTACTCGCATGTAATATTGTAAATATGTATAATGTAATATTGTTTAAATGTATAATTTGAAACAAAATATTACTTATTTTAATATTTATTTCAAACATTATTATCTACTTTTAATGTAATCTCTCTCAATCTATCTTGTATTTATTCAAATCCAATTTTTATTTAGTCATTAATTTTTGTATATTAATCATATGCGTTGTCATTCATTTTTACATTTTTTACTTAAGTCAAAATTATGACAAAAAGTTGTAATTGAAATACTGTCATAATTATGAAGAAAGGCTAAAATATAACATAAAAAGTCATAATTCTGACATAATTCATAATTACGAGACAATTTTGACTTTAATCTCTCATAAAAAAAAACATTTTTTCTTAAATGGCATAAAAACATATAATAGCAACATTAAGTTTTCCCTTATAATATACAGACATGCCTTATAGATTCAGTTAAAAACATGAATCAAAGTTCATTAAATTTTCTGAATAAAACTAATAAATCATGTGAAACAATGCAATAAACTAAGACGTAACACAAACCATATTTAAAAGAAAAACCCAGGGAATTCTGGGAATGTCAGTGTACACTGTATATTATGAGTATTAGTTTTTTTACATTGAAAAATTGTACATTTAACAGTATTTTACTGTAAAATTACATCAAATGTTTCATTAAACCCATTTTTTTCAATTTAGAGTAAGGGAACATACTGTCAACAATCATATTTTTATTAATTAACATTCCTTACCTTTGTTAGTCCACTAGAACAGTTTCATAAGTCGAGCTCAAATCAGCTTTGAAACGCCATTTAAATTATTTCCATCCATCAAACCTCATCGAGACCAGAGGAAAAAAACACAAACTATCAAAGTCTTTAAAAATTTATTATAAAAACGCCCTCCTACACATTACAGGATCAACCGCTAGACGTGTACAAAAATAAAAAGAAATCTAAAAAGAGATCACTTGCGTTATTGCTCGAGTCGTTAAACATGTACAAGATGGAAAACACAAAATAAACCCCATCAGTGACGCTGCGTTACTCGTCGTCGTCATCATCGTCCTCTTCATCCTCGTCCTCCTCATCCTCCTCTTCGTCATCATCATCGTCGTCGTCCGCCTCGGGCTGGACCTTCTTAGTGGAGCCGGTCGGTCGCCCCGGCGCCTTCTTAGAGGCTCCGCCCCCTGCGCGGTACGCCGCCACCTCCTGCCAATCAGAGAGAGGTCAGACACTAGACACGCCCACCTCATTAAATAAACACGACGCGCACATCAAACACACCGCTTTAACGACAATTAAATCACAAATTATGCACAAGATGAAGGTTTTGCTCACATTGTTTACGTAAAGCATTTAAAAACAAAACATGCTAAATATTAATAAAACATTTAGATGTGTGGATTTAAGCCAGAACTAATTTATGCTGATTTATTTATTCTAGTTGTCAAATGCAAGTTTGATACATTTAAATGTTTTATACACATATAATATACACACACACACACATATATATATATATATACACATACATACAAAACTGCTGTCAAATCGATTAATCACATCGATTTGTTTATATAATTTGTATTTTTATGCATTTGTGTGTGTGTATATTTATATATATATCCAGGGTGCGATTTGCGGGGGGGGGGGGGGGGGGGGGGGGATTTCCCCCTTTCTGGTCACTGTATCCCTGCCTCTGCTTAATTATTTTTATCCCCCGCTCAAAGTGATCAGTGCTACTACACTAGTGGCGAGACGGATCACAAAACTTATCACGGATCCGTGGTTTGATTAAAGCCAATTTTATTTTAAAATGCGCTCCTTCGCCCTCTCTGTAATCACCCCTCTGCAGACTTGCTCAATGTCCCGCCCACGGCGCTCTCTGATTGGTTACTCCTCACGAGTAATAGCCTATCAACACTTGCGAGACTGGGCAGTGGAGCTGTGTGTCGGAGGCGTTTAGCGCGGTAGATTCGGCTTAACACAGATAATGCATCGCGATGTAACGTTCACGTTGTTACTGTAACAGCAGCACAACTGTTTCTACTGTGACGGTTTAACTTTGCAATCAATCCGTGGTTCAGCAGAGGCTGATAGAAGTAGCCTAGCCTAAACTAAGTAAAGCGCTGTAATGTGAACTGTCAGTGCGATAGAACAATGCAATCCGAAATGGACCACCCACTGGAAAGCTGCGGATTTTCCCACAGGAAAGCAGAAAAGACTGTTTTGCTAGTATGATGCAAAGGCCTACACTATAGCCTATTTATGTTTAAGTTGACATTACGTTGTGCCATTTAATTTTGCCATTCATAAATAAGTGTGTTGACGTGTCAAGCCGAGTGGCACTATCCATGGGACGGGGATTTAATTCTTGCGTGTTTGTTCGTTGTGCGTGATCACAGTTCATACGAGCTATTAGAGTAAAAATATTGCGTTAGGCAACTTCATGAGTTAATAAGAAAAAAGATTATACAATTCCTGCAAATGCAGTGATGAAGTTCATGTTCTCATGATTTATTTTTATGAATAAAACTTTCAAAACATCCCCCCCTCTGTTTTTTCCACAAATCGCACTCTGTATATACACACACACACACACACACACACACACACATAAAAATATATTAACCTTGTGAATTTAAGCCAGAACTAAATTTATGTATTTCAACACAACTTATTTTTAATTTTGAAATTGTTTTAATATATATTAGTGCTGCCAAATTAATCGCAGCTTACATAAGTTTGTTTTTATAATGCATTTATGATATAATCAAATTATAAATTTTGTGTACACACAAAAATACACGTATATATTTACAATATATATTTCTGCTGTCGAATCGATTAATCGCATCTAACATTAGTTTGTTTCTATAATGCGTGTATATATATATATATATATATACACACACACAAAATTTATAAACTAAAATTACAATTATAAAATAATTAAGCGGTACAGTATACTGTATAATCTTCACCTTCTCGTATTTCTCGCGCAGCTTGGCGGCCTTCTGCTCGAACGGCACGCGGTCTTTGACGCTCTGCTTCGACCACCGCTCTCCCAGCTTCTTCGCGGTTTCTCCGATGGACAGGCCGGGGTTCTCGCTCTTTATCGTCGGCCGATACTCCGCGCAGAAGACGAAGAAGGCAGACCTGCGCAGAGAGAGAGAGAAACCTGTTATAAACCACGGAGACGTGCACGTTAGCATGCGGCGTGTTTGCGCGGGACGTACGGCGGGCGCTTGGGGGCGTTCGGGTCCTTCTTCTTCCTCCCTGTCTTCCCCACGCCTTTGGGCGGCACGTAGGTCTTCATCTCCTTGTCGTAGCGAACCTTATCCACTTTAGCTAGGTCTTCAAACCTGCTCTTCTCGGCCGCGCTCAGCGCCTGTGGACAGAGCAGCGGTTAGCTCAGCGACACACCAGCGCGAGACACACGAGAGCGACACACACACGCGGACGCTCACCCTCCATCTCTCGGAGCATCTCTTGGAGAACTCGGAGAAGTTGATCGGCACGTCGGGACTCTTGCGCTTGTGCTCGTCGCGGGACGTCTGCACGAAGTACGCATACGCTGACGTCTTTCCCTTGGGCTTGTTCACGTCTCCTTTCACCATGGCTGATCCACTGAAGAAAACACAGCGTTACTGTTAACATAGCATGTTTTGATTTCAAATACTTCAATTACATTACATTGGATATCAGTCATTAAATACTCAAATACGTTGAATAGTATAAATAAGTTGCATTGAAATGCATGCAGATTAGCTCTGGCTTAAAACGAATTTAACTCTTTAAACGTTTTATATTATATGTAGCATGTTGTTTTTAAAAGCAAATAAAATTGATTGCATTATATTGGATATCAGATATATTTCACAAGTCAAATGATTTTACTTTTCAAAACAACATGCTAGGCTATATATATATATAGCATAAAACATTTAAATTAGTTTGAGCGTTAAATTCGTGCATTTTCAACCAGAACTAATCTATGCACATACTATTCAACGTATTTGAAGATTTAATGACTGAAATCCGATGTTATGCAACAACTCAAATACAATATAATTTTTATTCGCGGAAAACACATTTCATGAAAACTAAATTCACAAAAATGTAATATATGCATGTAAATAAAAATTAATTGCATTTAAATGCTTGCATGCGTAAATTAGTTCTGGCGGAAAAAAAATGGCGAATTTAAATGTTTGAAAACACTTGTGTTGTTAGTTGGTCGGAGGCTTTTGTTGAACAAAGATTCCTCCATTTTCTTTCCCGCCTATTTCCTTCCATGCACCCCCACCCCCCCCTGATGCCGCTCTCCAAACACATTATATCATCCATAAACCCGAGATTGACTCGATACACGAGCGAAACGGGTCTCAGAGCGCCGTTACTGACCCGAATCCCCGTTTAAACACGGTAACTGCGCGCGCGCTCCGGTTACAGCACAACACAAGCGCGCGCGGACTCATGCAAACCGTCTAAAAACCCCTTTAAACCGCATTCAGTGTCTAGTTTTAATGTCGAACGCGTGGCATTATAGTACCGCACACGTTTAAACACGAACATACATGTTTAAATCGATTTAAAATGTAGTTTTCAAACCGAACAAACCTTTTCTTTCTTCTCAGTAGAACAGCGCGAGCCTCTCCTCAGTTCTGTGTCTCCCACGTGATTCCTTCTGCTGCGTGTCTGCGTGACGCACAGAACATACGGCGCCCTGGACTCGGCGCCTGATTGGTCGAGCTTGCGAATGGAGTTGTCCAATCATCGAACGCCTCCCGAGGAATCCGCAGCGCTGATTGGCGGACTGAAACCCTCAACGGTTCGAATGTTTGTAAACTGAACTCACAACAACGAACGGATTGACCATTTAAATATATACATTGTAATCTAAATTATTACAATAATGATTCGTAATTACCATATCAATTATAATATAATACAAATGATACAAACTCTAATATAAACCACACGTTTAAAATCCCTTCGCTTTTGTCCATACCCAATTCAGGAAAGTGTGAATATAAAAGCCGGGAATGATTTTATGGTTTGTTTTCTTGCAGCGGCTAATGTGTTAGCTTAGCCTTAAACCCGTATTTATGATCAAGAGAATAAAACACAAACACCTACAGATCGTGTACAGTGTTTCTGGTGTAATGTTTCTCCGCTCCGCGTGGAGACGCAGCAGCCCGCACCCTTGATCCACGTGGCCTCACACGCACGCGCTGAAGAAGAGCGGACTGGTTCAGCGCGCGCATCTCAAGTGGCGATCGCCGTTAATATTAATATTTTTGCTCTTATGTTTTAGTCTATTTTAATGCGACAGTCACCGCGGAAGGGTGTGCTTGTGTAGACGGATGGAGGAGTTTCTAAAGCACTTTAAAAACCACAGCAGAGCGGTACATCTATTTCATTTTGTTTATACACACTCTCTGAGCTCTCTGTCTGTTGTTTATACTGTTGTATTGGTTATTTGGTTTTTAAATCATAATTATGCAATAAGTTGAAATTATGACGTCAATAAAAGTTGAAATTATGACACAAAACATCATAACTGTCATAAAAAGCCATATTTTTTACACGTATGATCGAAATGATGGCATACAAATACATAATTATCACATAGACAGTAATCATTTTGATTTTTAAGTCATAATTTTAATTTAGTATGTTATTATTTTGACTTTTAATGTCATAATTGCAGTTTACCAAAGCATGATTTTTCTTATGTGGCTAAAACATGCTTCCATTAGAATTACAGACAGACAGACAGATAGATGGACAGACAGAGACACAAAAGCACATAACTATAGAATCAATTCTGAATGAGCATGTGAACGCCGTCAGCGTTAATCACAGGTTCGCGTTTAAAGTCTGATCATTTCAACGGAGGTGAATCAATCAAAGTTAACTTTAGCTGGAAATAACATTATTCAAGAACCGCTATAATGCCAAAACAATCTGTTACCTTAAATTATATGTTTATCTCTGTAAAGCTGCTTTGGAACAATCCATTGTTAAAAGCGCTATATAAATGAAGATGACTTGACTTGACTTGATAGATAGACACAGATTTATTATTGTTTTATTATTTTGTGTACTAAACGTTCTAAATCATTTTCTATGTTGTTTTGATGCTTTGGCAATATTTTTTGTCATGCCAATAAAGCTTTCTGAATTGAATTGACAGGACAGACAGACACACAGATAGATAGATAGATAGATAGATAGATAGATAGATATAGACAGACAGACACACAGACAGATAGATAGACAGATAGATAGATAGATAAATATAGACAGACAGACAGACAGATAGACAGATAGATAGATAGACAGATAGACGGACAGACAGATAGATAGATAGACAGATAGACGGACAGATAGACAGATAGATAGATAGACAGATAGATAGATAGATAGACAAACAGACAGACAGACGTGTGTGTGTTTCAGGATCAGCGCTGGCTGTGTGAGGTGTTCGAGGTGATGATGTGTGTGTGTGTGTGTTTCAGGATCAGCGCTGGCTGTGTGAGGTGTTCGAGTGTGTGAGACAGCAGCTCTATCCGCTCCTCGACTCGTCTCTGGGTGTGTCAGTGGTGCGTCTGTCTCTGGCGGTGGTGTCGAAGGTCCAGAGAGCCGTCGGCTCGGATCTGCCCGTCAGCTACAGGTGTGTGTGTGTGTGTGTGTGTGTGTGTGTGTGTGTGTGTGTCAGTGGTGCGTCTGTCTCTGGCGGTGGTGTCGAAGGTCCAGAGAGCCGTCGGCTCGGATCTGCCCGTCAGCTACAGGTGTGTGTGTGTGTGTGTGTGTGTGTGTGTGTGTGTGTGTGTGTGTCAGTGGTGCGTCTGTCTCTGGCGGTGGTGTCGAAGGTCCAGAGAGCCGTCGGCTCGGATCTGCCCGTCAGCTACAGGTGTGTGTGTGTGTGTGTGTGTGTGTGTGTGTGTGTGTTAGGCTTGCTACGATAGTCTCTCTTTCCGGTGTTCAGAAGCAACAGACACTAACACTATTAAACTGAGCTTGTCTGCCCCATTGGTTGATAAATTAGCTTTTTTTAAGCATCAACTCACTTAATTTGGATTAATTCCCCCAGAAAACAGGACATAATATCTTATGGCATTTTATTCATCTAGTAAATACTTCTTGATTTAAAGGAACACTCCGACTTTTTTGGGACTTTAGCTTATTCACCGTATCCCCCAGAGTTAGATAAGTCCATACATACCTTTTCCATCTCCGTGCGTGCTGTAACTCTGTCTGACGCACACACCGCTAGCCTAGCTTAGCACAAAGACTGGATGTAAATGGCTCCAGCTAGCATACTAATCCCAATAAGAGACAAAATAACGCAAACATTTTCCTATTTACATGTTGTGATTTGTATAGTCACAGAGTGTATTATTTATTTATCTATTTACCTTTATTTTACCAGGAAATAGTCCCATTGAGATTCAGAATCTCTTTTTCAAGGGAGTCCTGGCCAAGACAGCAGAATAATAGTTCCATATTAAAAAAAAGTACATATACAAACATTAACAAAAACATTAACAAAAACAAAACAAACAAGAAAAAAAAGTACATTTTGGCAATTTAACAATCTCAACGTAATCACCAGCCACTCTCAGTAACAGCACATGTGGATCTAGTACTCAAATAGTCCTTTATCCTCATTTTAAATTGTGTCATTGTCGGTAAACAGTCAAATTTTGGCTGATTTTGCAATTTATACCAGGAAAACGGTGCAAAAACTTTAAAGGCACTTTCTCCGACGACAGTTCGCGTTCGTGGAATGATTTGCACATATGATCCAAGATTACATTTCCTGGTAGTGACTTTAATAGTCAAAAGAGAGCATAAGTAAGGAGGCAGTTTACAAAGTATGGCCTTAAAAAGAAAAATATACCTGTGCTCCAGCCTGCGATTGTGCAGAGATGGCCAACCAACACTCTCATACAAGCAACAATGATGAGTACGGAAACTGGAATTAGTGACAAATCTTAGTGCTGCGTGATATACTGAATCCAGCATTTTCAAAGAAGATTTATTTGCATGCATGTATAAAATATCACCATAATCCAGCATTGACATAAATGTTGTATGTGTCAGTGTTTTTCTCGTACTAAAAGAGAAACAGCCTTTGTTTCTAAAATAGAAACCCAACTTTACTTAACTTTACAACAACTTTACAACAACTTTTAATAGGAAACCAAGATATTTATAGACTGATACTCGTTCAATTACTTTCTCATCTAGTGTAGCAATTGGACAAGCATCCTCTGTTTTCCTTGATTTAGAAAAGCACATAATTTTAGTTTTATCTGAGTTTAGTACAAGTCTCAATTTCTGAAGATTCTTCTAAATAATTTTAAAAGCCGATTGCAGGTCCTCAATAGCACTTGTCAAGGCTGGAGCAGAACAATACAAAACGTATCGTCCGCATAAAAATGACACTTTGCATTTGTTACATTTTGACACAAGTCATTTATATAAATAGTAAATAAAATGGGACCCAAAATGGACCCCTGGGGGACACCATTATGTATACGTAATGAGTTTGAGGACACACCATCAACACGAACACTTTGTGTTCTGCCACTCAAATCATTATCAAACCATCTGACTGCTTTTGGAGACATTCCAATATCCACCAATCTCTGAGACAGGACATAGTGGTCAACTGTGTCAAACGCCTTTGAAAGATCTAAAAACAGTGCAGCACAATATTCTTTAGAATCAATAGCACTTATGAAATCATTTAACACTTTCATAGTGGCAGTCCAGTTTCAATAGTCAGGTTGAAAATGTGTGTTAAAGGTTCTGCAATATGTTCAGCAGCAATATTTAAAAAGTATGGATCCAACCCATCAGGACCAGCGGATTTCTTAGTATTTAACCCTATAAGAGCATCATACACCTCCTTCGTTCCAATAGGAACAAGATAAAAATCGACTGGTACATTTTCCCTAGACAAAGAGTAATCCTCTTGTCGTCTCTGTTTTGTTGCATGCTCAAACAACAACCCAGAGGATATAAAGTGCTGATTCAGGGAATCTAGCATACTTTTCCTGTCTGTAATAATTTCATCGTGTAACTTCAATATATTCGGCATGACAGTATCGCTAGAGCCAGTGATTTTATAACTTTCCAAAATTTTGAGGGATTAGCTGAACTATCACATATTTCATTTACATAAAAATCTGATTTTGCTTTACGTATTTGAGAGACAAATAACAAGGTCATATGAGACAGATATCTTTTAACCGTATAAATATTGGGAACTATATTCTCAGAAGGCGAAGCACTGCTACTTGGGCGGAGTGATAACCGCAGCACCCGAGACGCGCTGTTGTTTCTTCTTGTTTACCTCTGTCCGTGTGGCAAATTCCAGTTTTTCAAAATAGTCGTCCTCAGTGAAATGTACTGAGCAAACACGATGGTCCTTGATGATCTCTTCAGGTGTGTTTGGATCTTATCGTTATATCCAGAGCAAGTAACGTAGCCATTGATTCATCAGGTCAGCGTTTTTGGTTGGAATTCTATGAATCATCGTGGTATTACCTGGTCTCCCCTGTTTATTGTCGCAGCTCTTTACAATACAGCGAACACCCATGATTGTAAACTATGCTTTTACCCTCTAGTAATGGCTGACTCTTTTACTCCAACTCTGAACGAACTCTCTGCTCCTCATCACGGCGCGTCTCGGGTGCTGCGGTTATCACTCCGCCCAAGTAGCAGTGCTTCGCCTTCTGAGAATATAGTTCCCAATATTTATACGGTTAAAAGATATCTGTCTCATATGACCTTGTTATTTGTACACTCTGTGACTATACAAATCACAACATGTAAATAGGATAATGTTTGCGTTATTTTGTCTCTTATTGGGATTAGTATGCTAGCTGGAGCCATTTACATCCAGTCTTTGTGCTAAGCTAGGCTAGCGGTGTGTGCGTCAGACAGAGTTACAGCACGCACGGAGATGGAAAAGGTATGTATGGACTTATCTAACTCTGGGGGATACGGTGAATAAGCTAAAGTCCCAAAAAATTCGGAGTGTTCCTTTAAGAATTTTAGATATTTGGACTGGAAACTAGACAGAAACACTGAGTAAGAGCAGCATGTGTGCAGTGTGTCCACGGTAAGCTCTTCGTGTCCTCAGGTGTGTGTCGGTGTCGCAGCTGAAGCGCGAGCAGAGAACCGCTTGCTTTAGCAGCCTCAGCTGGAGCTCCGCCCACTACAGGGACAGCGCCAGGGGGGCGGAGCTAATGCTGCCTGAACACAAGCCACTCCCACGCGACAACCTGCTCCTGATTGGCTCTCTGTGTGACGGGCGGGCCAGCGGCTCGAGTGACGGCGTGTGGCGCGTGAGAGACGCTGGAGGGAGTGTGTCCTGTACGGTGAGTGTTACACCTGAACAAGTCTAACACATTGATAATAATCAGAAATATTATTCGCATTTCGCATGACTGTGAGTGTGATATTGCTCATTAATATCCAAGTATATGATACAGCTTTCATTCATCAGGTCAATCATATATTCATGAGAATAAATCAGTTTGAATAAGGAAAGCGATATCTTTATCATAGTATCCCTTCAATGGTTAAAGTTTCCACAGTCATTGCTTGTTCTGCACTTTATTTATACAATTTTGTTTTATTAGTTTATTTTTATTTATCCATTTACCTTTTTTAGAATTTGAAAGATAATAAAGATATTGTTTGATAAGTGAGATCTCTGATTATAGTCCTTGAAAACCAAATCAAAGTCGTGGAGTTTGATTTGACAGTGTGTGTACGAACCCTGCTGGAATGATTCTGAAGGATCATGTGACACTGTGACGCTGTTTGTGGTTCAGATGCTGACGTCGTCTTGTCTCTGGTTGGGGAGGCTGATGCTGTTTCCCACATGGAACTACATCCCCCAGAATGCACCTGACGCGGGTTACCTAGAGCTGATCGACGCTCCGGTGTGCGTGACCCTGGAGGCCATGGCCTTTGACCCCGGAGGAACCCTGAGTGAGGTCATGAGTGTGACGCGGGCGGCTGAACTTCTGAGGCAGAGGTGTGGGATGAAATGATCACAGAAGTTCTGGGATAAACGTTTATAGTTCGGATATAAGCAAAGATCTCTCTGGCAGCGATTAAATAGAGTAAATCACCCTTGGAAAGTAACTTGGCGCATCAAATAACGTCAAATTTACATCGTTACACCAGTAGGTGGAGACAAGTGACTTACAATATGTGTTTGTATTTGAATCATCCACTCAAGAGATTTGTTCAAAAGCGTTGATTCATCCAGTAATGAAACAAGTGAAGTCTTTATGAGTGAGTCATTGAATCATTCACTCAACCGATTTTTTTGAAAGATTATTAATTCAAGTTAATAAAATATTAACATTTAATCTGAACCTCTAGTAAATGACATGTTATTTTGTTTAGTTGTCTCTTCAGAATTGTGGGTGATTGTGTTTTATGTGACGGGTTGTGTGTGTGTGTGTGTCAGGTGTGAGGATCAGGTGTGTGTGTGTGTCAGCGGGCAGGTGAGCGTGGTCTGTCCGCTGCTGCTGATCGCTGGGAAGCGCTTCTTCTGCCTCATCCTCAGAGACGGAGGATCCTCAGTGCCCGTCTTCATCACGGTGAGTGTCTCAGATGATCAAGGTACACACAGAAATCATTTTTAACCCCAGTTGTGAATGTGAGTTTGTTGTCCAAGATGAGTGTGAACAGAACAATGGCACGAAAACACCCTTTCCGTTGAGTTACAGTCTAATGAATCTTCCATGTGACGCAGGAAGCCAAGCATCAGTACTGGAGGCAGTGTGTGTGTGTGGGCCGGAGTGTGTGGATGTCGTCTCTGCGTGTGTGTTCACTGCAGGGTCTGGAGGGACGGCGCGTGTTGTCCGACAGCTGCCAGTCACGCCTTCATCCGCACGAGAGCTCAGAACAACCAGACACACACACAGACACACTCACACACACACACACACCCCTTCCGTCAAGCTCCGCCCCGTCAGTCCGAGTCAAGCGCTCCACACTCATCAGCTTCAAGGTGAGGCGCGACAAAAACTACACAATTGAAGGGGTTCATATTTTGAACTAATATATTACTATAGTAATATAAACTTCTAAATACTATATTATATTTTTTAGTAATTTTAACTAAATTACTATTTGCTGTATTATTATTTTTATTATTATTATTAACAAAAATTTAGTAAAATTGGTGGAAAAACATCATTTAAAAGAATAAAATGGATAAAATAATTACTTATATTTCATACTCGTAAACAGAAAAACAGGTGTCAAACAGGTGTGACCTTTGACCTGTGCTTTAACAGTGTGTTTGATTGACAGGGTACAGTCACGAAGATTTTGAACGCAGAGGCGAGGCTTTATGAGATTGACAGACAGGTGGGGCTTTGTCTGGCCTATCAGCCGGCTCAGGAATGGGGTGGCGGCTTGAGGCCGGGGGCGGAGATTCAGGTGAGTGTGATGTCATCAGGTGAGTGTGATGTCATCACTGGAAACAAGACAAAAATGCTAAGTAAGAAAAGCATGTTTTGTGCGACGCAACGGTTATAAATGAAACCCCTGATTTCCTCAGATTTAATGATCCAAATATTTGAAAAAACGTCTTTTTTCCGCAGCTCCACAACGTCCACTTCACGTACAACGCTTCCCCGTTCGCTCCGCGAGTCGTGCTGTGGGCGTGTCTGCGCTCCAGCGTGCAGATCAGCGCCTTCAGCTGCCTGAGGTCAGAGGTCGAGGCGCCCGGGTCACATGGGCCGCTGCAGCGCCTCCTGCTGGAGAGGAATCTGGGTGCGTCGCAGTATCTGTGGCTCTGCTACTGCTATAGCGCCGTGAGCGAGAGGTGATGACCACCACACACACACACTGTTCAACAATGAGTTTAAACAACAAAGCAAATTAACGATGCGGCTTATTGCGATTTTCAAACATCAATCAGTGTTTGCGCTGTGTGTTTCGGAGTGAAGCGCAGCGCTGTGTTTATTTACAGTTGCAATGAGAAGCTCTTATCAACAAAAGAGAAGCTTTAAGGCTCACCGTGGCTTTCCGTCGAAATAAAAACTTGCTGGTTTGTTTGAAAATGAAGAAATTAACACAGTTATAATATTAGTATTGCCGTTTTATATGGTTATACTGTAAAATAAAATTCATATTCTATTTCTTATTTTATGTCTTATAAATCACAATTATATTTTCGTGCAGCTGTACCTCAATCACTGTGGCGTATGGTGTGTGTGTGTCAGGTTGTGTCCGCGCTGGGTGAGAGCGAAGCGAGTGTGTGTGGTCGCCGCGCGGCTTTTGGACTTTGTGTGTGAGGCTGAACAGAAGACACAGAAAAAGAGGAACATTTACAGAGAGATGATACAGGAACCGCACCAGTGCCCTGTTACCACGGTAACACTCACATACTGTTACCACGGTAACACACACATACCCTGTTACCACAGTAACACCCACTCATGCCGGTACCCTGGTAACATACACGCATATCCTGTTACCATGGTAACATACACACCTACCCTGTTACCACGGTAACACCCACAAATACCGTTACCACAGTAACACCACTCACACATACACTGTTACCATAGTAACACCCACATATACCTTTAGCATAGTAACTTACACACATACTCTGTTACCATTGTAACACATACGTAACATCCACACATGCTGTTACCCTGGGAACACACACACACCCTGTTACCTCGCTAACACCCACGTATACCCTCGTACCACGGTAACACAGACACATACCATGTTACCACGGTAACACCCACATATGTTGTTACCATGGTAACACCACTCACACATACACTGTTACCATAGTAACACCCACATATACCTTTAGCATAGTAACTTACACACATATTCTTTTACCATGGTAATACACACACACACACACACACACACACATCTTTACCACGTAACACCCACGCATACCCTGTTACCACGGTAACACCCACACATACCATGTTACCACGGTAACACCCACATATGTCGTTACCATGGTAACATACACACATACTCTGTTACTACGGTGACACACAAACCCTGTTACCATGGTTATAAACACATACACCACAGTAACACGCATCAGTTAATTGCTAGAGCAAAATCATGTATATAAATCATTGCAAAAAAATGCATTTTGATGGGGTTTTTTCACAAACGATTTTGATGCACAAAATCTCTCTCTCTCTCTCTCTCTCTCTCTCTCTCTCTGTGTGTGTCAGTACTGTGTGTGCTGGCCGTCGGTGGCGCTGTGGTCAGTGAGACAGGTGTGTGAGTGGATGAGGTGTGAGGTGTGGGTGTCTCTCTCTCTGCCCTCTCTCCTCCCTCCCTCAGCGGGTCACATGACGTCGCTGGAGCTGAACGCTTCGCTGTCCTGGTCCACACACTCGGTCCCGCTCACACAAACACACTTGGACCCGCTGCTGTTACTGGGGGTTCTGGAGCTGGACTCGACCCGTGCCACGCTGCAGCTCCGAGACCAGACGCATACGATCGACTGTGTGTGTGTCCAAACCGGCCAATCAGGAGCCATCGACACAGCCTGGCAGGGTAATCACACACTCACACTCAACATGACTATTATTATTACAAATGACATATTACTGTGTTTTATGTGACAGCAGTATTAGTTTAGATTGTATTAATATTTTGAATTAGCTTTTATTTTTATATTTTTCGTTTTTATGTAAGTTATAGGTGCAGTGTGTAAGTTTTAGCGCATCTAGTGGTCAGGTTGTAAATTGCACCCAACAGAAGTAACGGTGGCCGACAGGAAGTGATGTCGTCAGCTGAGACATTTACTGCTTAATTGCGTGTAAACATGCTCAGTGCTTTTAACAGATGTTCAGGGTAATTGAGTGAAACTCTCATCGCTTATTTCTTGAGGTGTGTGTGTGTGTGTTAAGGCTGTCTAGTGTGTGTGCGGCAGTGTACTTTAGTCATGGAGAGGTTCATGAAGACAAATTTCCCTTCCTGGAAACACCTGGATCAGCCAAGTTACATCACATACAAACACTGCAGGTACACACACACACGCACACATAAACACTGCAGGTACACACACACACACACTCTCTCTCTCATACACACACTCTCTCTCACACACACACACACACACTCTCTCTCTCACACATACACACACACTCTCTCTCTCACACATACGCACACTCTCTCTCTCACACACACACACTCTCTCTCTCTCTCTCTCTCTCTCTCTCTCTCTCTCTCTCTCTCTCTCACACACACACACACACACCTAAACACTGCAGGTACACACACACACATACTCTCTCTCTCTCTCTCTCTCTCTCTCACACACACTTAAACATTGTTACACACACACACACACACACACACAAACACACACAGATATTTATGTACAGTAGCACATTTCATACATTCAAAGTGCTTTACATAAAAAGTGGTTAAAATAATAGTAAAAAGAACTAGAAATAACAATATAAAAGTATCTGTGTGTGTGTGCAGGGTTTATCTGCAGCTCCGTGTGGATGATCTGACCATCATCAGTCCGTCTGCTGCCATGAGCCGCCGTCTGTCGGAGAGACGAGAGGAGTCCGCTCCGAGACCCAGACGGCCTCTGACCCCTGCGGCGGGGCCCGAACGACCTCTGACCCCTGCGGCAGTGCCCGAACGACCTCTGACCCCTGCGGCGGCGCCCGAACGACCTCTGACCCCTGCGACGGGGCCCGAACGACCTCTGATCCCTGCGGCGGCGCCCGAACGACCTCTGACCCCTGCGACGGGGCCCGAACGACCTCTGACCCCTGCGGCGGCGCCCGAACGACCTCTGACCCCTGCGACGGGGCCCGAACGACCTCTGACCCCTGCGACGGGGCCCGAACGACCTCTGATCCCTGCGGCGGCGCCCGAACGACCTCTGACCCCTGCGGCAGCACCCGAACGACCTTTGACCCCTGCGGCTCTGACCCCTACGGCGGCGCCCGAAGGACCTCTGACCCCTGCGGCGTGTGTGAGTCTGCTCCTCCGGCTGGAGAGCAAGCAGGGCGTGAGGCTCCAGAACGGCTCCGGCGCAGGTCACACACACACACACACACTGCAGCTGGGCTTCGTGTGTCAAGCCGTGTGCCTGGGAGATGCTCAGCGCTGGGAAAACGACCCCAAGAACTACAGGACGCAGGAGCGGGAGCGAGACGGAGGGCTTCGGAAGGTCAGGAGCGCCAGTTATCGTCACAGCTGTCGTGTTAAGGCCCGTTCACACCAAGAATGCTAACTATAACGATAACTATATTAGCATTCACACCAAGAACGATAACTATAACGATAACTATATTAGCGTTCACACCAAGAACGATAACTATAATGATAACTATATTAGCTTTCACACCAAGAACTAAAACTATAACGATAACTTCATTAGCGTTCACACCAAGAACGATAACTATAACGATAACTATATTGGCGTTTACACCAAGAACGATAACTATAACGATAACTATATTAGCGTTCACACCAAGAACGATAACTATAATGATAACTATATTAGCTTTCACACCAAGAACTAAAACTATAACGATAACTTTATTAGCGTTCACACCAAGAACGATAACTATAACGATAACTTTATTAGCGTTCACACCAAGAACGATAACTATAACGATAACTATATTGGCGTTCACACCAAGAACGATAACTATAACGATAACTATATTAGCATTCACACCAAGAACGATAACTATAACGATAACTATAACGATAACTATATTAGCGTTCACACGAAGAACGATAACTATAACGATAACTTTATTAGCGTTCACACCAAGAACGATAACTATAACGATAACTATATTAGCGTTCACACCAAGAACGATAACTATAACGATAACTATATTAGCATTCACACCAAGAACGATAACTATAACGTAGCGTTCAGACAAGAACGATAACTGTAACGATAACTATATTAGCGTTCACACCAAGGACGATAACTATAACGATAACTATGATAACTATAATGATAACTATATTAGCTTTCACACCAAGAACTAAAACTATAACGATAACTTTATTAGCGTTCACACCAAGAACGATAACTATAACGATAACTATATTGGCGTTCACACCAAGAACGATAACTATAACGATAACTATATTAGCATTCACACCAAGAACGATAACTATAACGATAACTATATTAGCGTTCACACCAAGGACGATAACTATAACGATAACTATGATAACTATAACGATAACTATATTAGCGTTCACGCCAAGAACGATAACTATAACGATAACTATATTAACGTTCACACCAAGAACGATAACTATAACGATAACTATATTAGCTTTCACACCAAGAACGATAACTATAACGATAACTATATTAGCATTCACACCAAGAACGATAACTATAACGATAACTATATTAGCTTTCACACCAAGAACGATAACTATAACAATAACTATATTAACGTTCACACCAAGAACGATAACTATAACGATAACTATATTAGCTTTCACACCAAGAACGATAACTATAACGATAACTGTATTAGCATTCACACCAAGAACGATAACTATAACAATAACTATATTAGCGTTCACACCAAGAACGATAACTATAACGTAGCGTTTAGACAAGAACGATAACTATATTAGCTTTCACACCAAGAACAATAACTATAACGATAACTATATTAGCATTCACACCAAGAACGATAACTATAACGTAGCGTTCAGACAAGAATGATAACTGTAACGATAACTATATTAGCGTTCATACCAAGGACGATAACTATAACGATAACTATGATAACTATAACGATAACTATATTAGCGTTCACACCAAGAACGATAACTATAACGATAACTATATTAGCGTTCACACCAAGAACGATAACTATAACGTAGAGTTTAGACAAGAACGATAACTGTAACGATAACTATATTAGCGTTCACACCAAGAACGATGACTATAACGTAGCGTTTAGACAAGAACGATAACTATAATGATAACTATATTAGCTTTCACACCAAGAACGATAACTGTAACGATAACTATATTAGCGTTCACACCAAGAACGATAACTATAACGATAACTATATTAGCTTTCACACCAAGAACGATAACTATAACTATATTAGCGTTCACACCAAGAACGATAACTATAACTATATTAGCGTTCACACCATGAACGATAACTACAACTATATTAGCGTTTACACCAAGAACGATAACTATAACTATATTAGCGTTCACACCATGAACGATAACTACAACTATATTAGCGTTTACACCAAGAACGATAACAATAACTATATTAGCGTTTACACCAAGAACGATAACTATAACTATATTAGCGTTTACACCAAGAACGATAACGAACGATAATCAAGGAAATTTCTCTGCCATTTCTTTCTTTTTGCTGTATCGAAAACGTACCGAACCGAACCGTGACACAAGTGTATCGTATCGAACCGAACCGTGAATTTTGTGAACCGTTACACCCCTATAGATTATATATTCTGGACCTCTGCGATTATATTCTCCACGATGTCTTCTGCCATTTTAAATGCGCGAGCCCTTTACATTCGAGTGGATTCTGATTGGCGGTCAGTGTTTTATCGTTCGACAGTCGGAAAAAAATCGCTCTGAAAGGGATCCCAACGATATCGTTCCTCACATCTTTAACGTTATAGCTGTGCTATTCTTTAATATGAGCACAATGTTTAGAACTATATCTTTATCGTTATCTAGTTATAGTGAACGGTTCTTTAGTGTGTCTGCTGTTGTGTGTGTGTTTTGCAGATTGAGCTGCACCTCATGGGTTCGTGTGTTCGCTGGTTCCCCGTCCTTCATCCTGGGTGTGTGTACAGATTAATCGCACCCAACACTGCGGTACGACTCGCTTTCCTCCTCCGTTTTACTGTCTGATATTAGACTGTTTATTCTGATCAAGAACCGCCCACTTCAACAGGAAGAGACCGTCTGACGGACATACAGCTTCTACTTCTTCTTGTTCTTCTTTTTCTTCTGCTAAATCATGCTAGAAGCACTAGCAATGTGCTAAATCATGTTAACAATGTGCTAAATCATGGTAGAAGCACTAGCAATGTGCTAAATCATGTTAACAATGTGCTAAATCATGGTAGAAGCACTAGCAATGTACTAAATAATGTTAACAATGTGCTAAATCATGCTAGCAACACTAACAATGTACTTAATCATGCTAGCAACATGCTAAATCATGCTTGGTGCTAATTCATGTTAAGAACATGTTAGCAATGTGTTAAATAATGCAAGCAACATGTTAAAACATGTTAATAATGTGTTAAACCATGTTAGCAACATGCTAGTAAAATGTTAGCAGTGTGTTAAGTCATGCTAGCAGCATGTTAAAACATGTTAGCAATGTGCTAATTTAAGCAAGAAACATACTAACAACATGTTAAATCATGCTAAACATGTTAGCAATGTGTTAATTTATGCAAGAAACATGCTAGCAACATGTTAAATCATGTTAGCACACACCAAATCATGTTAGCAATGTGTTAATTCATGTTAGAAACCTACTAGCAACTAGTTAAATAATGCTAACAACGGTAAAACATGTTAGCGATGTCTTAAATAATGCTAAAACATGTTAACAATGTGCTGAATCATGTTAACAATTTATTAAATTATGCAAGAAACATACTAGCAGCGTAAATCATGCTAGCAATGTTAAAACATGTTAACAATTTGCTAAATCATGGTAGCAATGTGTTAAATCATGCTAGTAAAATGTTAGCGATGTGTTAAAGGGACTTTATCATGGCTGTCCTTCTGTGAAACATAAAAAAAGCTACTTTGAAAGGTGTTAGGAGTAGAAGTCACACAGGTTTGATGGCATGACTGCGAGTTAATGATGTCTTCCCTCCGTCTCTCAGGATGTGAGTGTGTTAAAGGCCACAGGAGTTTCTGCGAGGGGCGGAGTCACGCAGCTCGTTAGCCCCGCCCTCCTGCTGCAGCCGCAGTGGCGCTTGCACACGCTAACAGACACGCTAACAGACGGGCAGGTACAGATCGTCTTAGTTTAGCACAGCACGTTAAACTAAACGAAACCGAGATATGTTTTCTCAGCAACTAGCTGAAATAAAACAAGTTTGTTTTTGTATTCCATCAGGCAGGTGTTCCTGCGCTCATGAGCGTATCCGAGGTTCTTCACAGCAGGTGACGATTATCCGCTACAGCTAATCACATCTATAAACGTTTGTGTGTGTGTGTGTGTGTGTGTGTGTGTGACAATCTAGACAATTTGAAACAATCATAATAATAAATATTTGTAGTAATAATAATAGTGTCAGTAATAATACTTGTGTTTTAACAGCTCCGCCCCTGAGATCGTCTCCTTTTATGGAGTCGTTTCTCAGCGAATCACATTACAGGAGGAAGGCGGAACTAAACCCAAGATCCAGTCACTGACTGCCGCTAAAGGTGTGGCTCCGCCTCCTCGTCCTCTCTCTGCTGATGCACTCGTAAGCCCTATTCGGGCGGTGCTTGTTCCTCATGGGGTCGTACGGTATTTTCATCATTTACAGGGTTAGTCTGTGATTTTATTTGAATGCCAGTGTTTTTCTCCCAGCACTCCCATTACCTGCTGTTTTGATCAAGCACCACTGTCTGAATCCACATCTCTGAGTGTACAAGAAGAGATCACTTCAAAATTCACTGTTTAAATCCTTTTTGGCCACCGCAGAGCACCGTATGATAAGTGTTGAGTTTTGTGTTGTAATTTGCACGCATCCTGACAGCAACAGGTGTGCAATACCACTTTAAAATATGTAGCATATTATATACAATCACATTAAAAATATAAACCAAGGCGCTTTGTGCGCACCCCGTGTGCTGTAAATAAGAAGCCGCACTCACTTAACTTCCAATTCTTTTAATGACTTAATTTTGTGATAAATTGCAAGACAGAAAAACATTATGTAGCGTATCTATCTTCCTATTTTTAAACAGATTTTTAAATAATCAAATAATAAATATATTATTATTACATTAAATATGAATTTATTCTCATTATTCCAAGCATGTGACATTTTATTCACAGCAATAAAATGGTAACAATTACAATTTGCGAATAAATTGTATTATAATAATATTAAATAAATCGCCATCCGAATGCAGGAGTCCACATGAGGAACAGCTACGGCCGGAACAGGGCTTCAGTCTCTATATCTGTGTGTGTGTGTGTGAGAGTTTGACAGAGATCTCCACTGTAATCCCCAGATCCAGGCGTTGTGGAGGACCTGAGGGTGCGTGTGAGCGTCCAGGATTCTGCACGCGCTGGTCATGTGATCCACGTGTACCTGGACCTGTCGAGCGGCCCGTACACACACGGCCTGATCCCCGGAGCGGCGCTGCAGATACACCACGTGCAGCGCAAAGTGTCCCGGTGAGGCTTTTACACACTCTTGATCTAACAGGGGTTTATTATTAAACTTTCATTGATTCGTTCAACAGTTCAGTAGGAACTCGGACACCCTGCGCTCTACAGCAAACCCCGGATTTATTACCAGGGTTCCTACAAGCTGCTTAAAGTGCCTGACTTTGACGTTTTGAAATGTCAGTCCTGGAAAACCCCTGAAAGCAGCCATATTTATGAAAAGGTGCTTGAACAGTGCTTGAATTATTGTTGAAAGACAATATATGTGAAATTAGTGTTTAATGTTATTGATAAAGCAATCTTTTCACACAATATTAACGCTGCAACCCGTCTGGTGTAGATATAGAGGCATTTCGCATGACTGTGAGTGTGATATTGCTCATTAATATCCAAGTATATGATACAGCTTTCATTCATCAGGTCAATCATATATTCATGAGAATAAATCAGTTTGAATAAGGAAAGCGATATCTTTATCATAGTATCCTTTCAATGGTTAAAGTTTCCACAGTCATTGCTTGTTCTGGACTCTACTTATACCATTTTGTTTTATTAGTTTATTTTATGTATCCATTTACCTTTTTTAGAATTTAAAATATAATAAAGATATTATTTAACAAGTGAGGTCACTGATTGTAGTCCTTGAAAACCAAAAAGTAGAGCTTGAAAAGTCCTGGAATTATATTTTACAGTGTGTGCATGAACCCTGTATTAATATTTTCTTAGTTTTCTTACTACTGTTTACAAATTATCCAAAGAGTCTTCTGTATTTTACTATTATATTATATTATATTATATTAATATTATATTGAATGTTGTCATCGTTTCCCTGAAAATCTTTAAAGCTGCTTTGACAAAGTGTGTTTGTGAAAAACCATAGGAGTGTGTGTGTGTGTGTGTGTGTGTTTCAGGGCGGGTAACGTGTACTGCCGCTCTCTTCCCATCAGCCGTGTGAGCGTCACTGATCTAAGTTCAGTCTGTTCAGGGTGAGCGTGTTTACTTACACTTATTATTATTATTTTTTATTATTATAAATGATTTCTTTATTCACTGCAAAAAATGCTTTTCTTACTTAGTGTTTCTGTCTTGTTTCCAGTCCACATATCAAACATTTCTTAAATCAAGATGCATTTACTAAAGTAGTAAAATGTCATAAGATATTAAGTCTTGTTTTATGGGGAAATAAATAAAAATTGAGTTTTTGATAGTTTTAGCATCAACTCACTTAATTTTTATTTATCACGCATGATTTCAGAGGTCGCTTCCGTCCCTCTCTCTGCAGGTCCGGTGTGCCTCAGGCTCCTCCTCCCATGATGCTCTTGGGCGAGTGGGCGTCGGCCAGGACGCAGCAGGGGGTGTTGGGTCAGGTCAAAGGTCACGTGGTGCGTGTGCTGTCTCTGCGGCTGCAGTGGACGTGCTCTCTCTGCGGGAGCATCTTCAAACAGGTAGTGATGTCATCGCGTGCGTCACATGTGGACGCTCTGTTAGGCTGATTACCCAGAATTCCTTCCTGTCCTGTGGTTTCAGAAGTATTTTACCATGTATGGATTCTAAAATGTCTTTGAAGAGTTAAAATAAATGATCCAAATCAACTAGCTTTGAGGATTTGATTCGAAGCAAAAAAAGTATTGGAAAATCAGAGCAACAGACCGGACAGTAAACTTAACGACTTTAACTAATGAGGGAAAGAGCTATAATCCCATAAAGCATTGCGAATGATATCATTATTCAAGGATATTGTTAAATAGGCATATACTGTAAATATGTTGATACACACCAATATTTCTTCCAATAAACTTGAGGTGTATAGGAGTGGGCGGAGTCTTGGGGCGTTTCACATGCTTTTATGCTCTGATTCGTGGAGAATCAGGATTATGTAATGAGGTTTTTCACCAGAATTTATGCAGTTAAACACGATTATTTGAGAATTTATGTTAAATAATGCTGACAGATGGCTTCAACAAAAGCATAAACCTTCGATTAACCTTCGTTTTGAATGGGTTCAACTCTCAATGTTTTTGTCCCCACAGACGTCCTGTGGCCGAACTCACCCACCATGTGACTCGACCAGCGCAGTGTTTCAGGCTGAGGCGAAGTGAGTGTGTGTGTGTGGGTGAGTGTGTTAGTGAGTGAGTGTGTGTGTGTGTGTGTGAGTGAGCAGGCCCGGGGTGGGTAATCGGGAGAATTCCCGGTGGGCCGCTTCACTTTTGGGCCGGTCGAGGAAATATATATTTTTTCATTTGTCACGTTCCGCATGCTAACACCGCAGCGCGCAGCCTCTGCATGGGTTGTACCATGTAAGGGAGTTCTCCCCTCCTCTTCCAAATAGAGTTGGTTGGGTCCATAGCCCGTCTTTTTCAAAGCGTTTTCTCAGGTAGTAGTACCGATAGCTGGGCCGGCCCTAGCGTAACTGTACGCGTCAGGGAGGATGGATGGGAGGAAGAGGCCAGAAGGGGCTGGAAAAGCCAGGTTGAAAAAAGAAAGGCATTGGAGGAGGATGCTGCCAAATGTGCTTACAGATTTATTTTCAAGAGGACAAACACAAGTGGCAACAGATAAAGAGAGATAGGCCTAGTAATGATTAGCATTAGCAACGCTGCAACGTAATTATTCGGCAAATACCATTGTAGTGTTGTCAACCTATTCACAAGCAAAATATTAAATGTAATTAAGGCGAGACACGGCAGGCAAAAACATGTTTTTTTTACTGGTCAATTTTGAGATTTCGGGATATTTGTCTTCAATAACGTCTTCTTTCAGACTTGTGGCGAAAAAAAGTCCGGAATACACATTTAGGTCTTTATCTTGCAACACTTTGTCTGTTTGCGTCTGTAGATTTCTCATAAATTCATCAAAAGTTGGCGATCTAAATCCTCCCGCTGCTCCGCGATCGCTGTCTGCACCCTGTCATCACACACACCGTTAGGGACTGTTCGTTATTTATTTAAGGGGCCACCGGAGGAGATTTGAGATGTGTAGTCAAAAAAGACTTGACCCTCCCTTCGCCAGCAATAATTTTGTCTAGACCCTCCAAAATGATTGTGAAAAAAGGCATGACCCTCCCCGATAATTTATTGATTACTTCTGTACTGGTTTTGGCAAAGATGTTCAGATAGCCATTCCACGATAAACGACCAGGGCCGTCGCCAGAACATATAGAATGGGGGGGCATTTCATTTTCATGGGGGGGCACACTTTTTATGATCTACAAAACAGTCACAAAAACATCCCCTATTTAGTCTAATGTAACTGAAATAGACCAAATTCTATATTTAAACAACACCAAAACACAAAATATTAAGTTTCTGATCATAGCCGGAGGGTGAACCAACACGCGCTTCCCCTTTAAAAACATTTTAGGCTATATGCAGGATTTGGCATGGCAGAAAGCTCGCAAAGAGCGCCTATTTTATTATCTTTAAAAAGCGGTTATACAACTTCATCGCGATCTCACAAAGTTCCTAGGCTATCAGTAAAGCTGATACACAATAATGCCTTATTTACATAGCCTAACTGCTTAGGATTTGCACGCGCGCATATCTAATCCACTCACCGCTCAAAACAGCGGAGTAGAGGTCTTCTCGGGTCCTAAAAACTGCACCCGACCCGAATCGACCCGAATCACTACTTACCCGAACCCGACGTGCATACATTTTTTTTTTTTAAGAAAAACCCGACCCGAGATAGACCCGATAAAATTAGACCCGAGTCCGACCCGACCCGACGCCATTTCCTTTAGAACCCGACTGGATCCGAACGTAAACGTCATTTACATTGTGCACAGCCTGCAGCCCTGCGTTTCTCAAAAATGCACTTAACATAGACGCGCAAGTGTAAGCGCGCTGAAGTGCTAAAATGTCAATCACACATCACTGTAACCCATTACGTCCTATAAAATTTGGCATAATGTTATTTACCGGACCATACGATGATTAGAACCACCATTCGTTTTCCCTGACATTTTTCGCAGTTTCTGTTATCATGCTTTTCTGACAGTGTCGCGAATTTTTAAAATTGATTGACAGGCCTGGCTTAACGACAATTCAAATACTTGCATTTAGTCAAACATCCATCCACATGATGGCGCACTAGTTCTTCTGGCAAAGGGAGGGGTTGGTTTATGTGGAGCGAGCAACTGAGTAAATCAATGCGGAGGCAACCGTGCTTATGCTTATAGCCCATTTGCACGTAGAAGCGCGGATTCGCTCTCTCACTTAGAGAAAGTGAGAGAACGGTGTCATAGAGTTGTTTTAAATACTGCAATTTTCTTAAATGCCCAACATAGTTTAAAAGAATTCGGGTCTTCTCGGGTCCATTTGGAAAAAGCGTATTTTTTTTAAATTACCCGAGACCCGAGGCCACTAATACCGAACCCGACCCGTGTCCCAGACACTCGTCGGAGTTTTGGACCCGAACCCGCTCGGGTCTCGGGTCGGACCTCGGGTTTTCGGATCCAAGTGGACCCGTGAAGACCTCTACAGCGGAGTTTAGCCAATATTCTTTTATTACGGAGAAAACTGATCCTAGACCAGCATTTATGGACAGCTTTTCCCTCTACAAGCAATCAGAAGTAGGCCTATATGGAAGCTTGTTTTCGCCACGGAATAAAAAAAATTAAAAGATAATTGCGACTTTTTATCTCACAATTCTCACATGGATTTCTCTCAATTGACCGTTCGCAAAGACCCGCCCCCCCTTAGTTACTGTCGTTATGTCGGACAAGTTACGCTGCTCTCACACACACAAGCCGCCTTTCCACTGCACACGACATTCGTATACGATTGTCGCATTTCGCCCCCTAGTGTCAGTCGCACGGAACTTTGAAATTGGTCGTGAAGCAACCCTCGGCTATTCACAATGGTAAAATGAATGATTTTAATGAATGTAATGCATGCATGAATATATCCACACAAAACAAATGACCCTCAATACATCTACAATAAAAACTTTACAGAGCTAATAAATATAAAAATTGATTCAATAATTATAACATATTTTTTTCTGCCATAATTATTAACAATCGACTTTTTACAGAAATAGCGTTTACAGAATAACATTAAAGAGTTATAATATTGGTAATTCTAGCCTCACGCTCATAGTTTTGATTAGAATACATCACATCCGGTCGGCCGGTCGCATACGGTCTAGCCGCAGAAGTTCACATATTTCAACGGATCCAAAGCTCAAATCGGATCCGAATTTTCCGCATACGCATATGATCGGAACTCCCCGCAGCTCCCGTACGACTCTCCATTGGAAATGAATGACTTCCGGTCCAACGCCTGTCGTTTGTCGTGTGCAGTGGAAAGGCGGCTACACACACCATGTTCTCACGCAGTGAAAAATACATCGCGGACTGACAACACGCTGACAGACAGGACAGACCAGGTTACTTTTGATATTAAACATATTAAACAAAGTCTCACCTTTCAAATTTGGTAATTTTTTAAAAAGAAATTTAAACAATAAATACCGTTTTGTGGCTCTTTAATGTGTCGTGACAGATCGCTGTAGAGCATCAGTTAAAGCTGCTCGTGATCCGATCATCTCATCCTTCTAGTTCATTTATAGCATCAAATAAACATGAATGAACATAACAAGGAATGTTTTTTAACCGCAGAAAGGCATCAGTAAAACAGTAAAAGTGAATTATTATTTAACCTTTACATTATTGTTGAACCGTGGTATTAATAAAAACTACACAATAGTAAGAGCTGAACAGTTGCTTCATTTATCCAATTTCCTCCATGGAAAAAGTAGACCGGTCTTGGGCCTGAAACTCCCGGGCTGAAAAGTGGCCCCGCTTCGGCACTGTGAGTGTGTGTGTGAGTGTGTGTGTGTGTGTGTGTCTGAGTGAGTGAGTGAGTGAGTGTGTGTGAGTGAGTGTGTGTGAGTGAGAGTGAGTGTGAGTGAGTGAGTGTGAGTGAGTGTGAGTGAGTGTGAGTGAGTGTGAGTGAGTGTGAGTGAGTGTGTGTGTGTGTGTGAGTGTGTGTGTGTGTGTGTGTCTGAGTGAGTGAGTGAGTGAGTGTGTGTGAGTGAGAGTGAGTGTGAGTGAGTGTGAGTGAGTGTGAGTGAGTGTGTGTGTGTGTGTGTGTGTGTGTGTGTGTGTGTGTGTGTGTGTGAGTGTGTGTGTGTGTGTGTGTGTGTGTCTGAGTGAGTGAGTGAGTGTGTGTGTGTGTGTGTGAGTGAGTGTGTGAGTGAGAGTGTGTGAGAGAGTGTGATAATGTGTGTGTGTGTGTGTGTGAGAGAGAGAGTGTGTGTGAGAGTGATTGAGTGTGTGAATAAATTAAATAATCTTTCTTGTTAATGTAAAAAAAAAAAAATGTTCATTGCCCCCTACAGTTTTTTTACATGCTCTTAAAGGGATAGTTCACCCAAAAATGAAAAATTAGCCCATGATTTACTCTCCCTCAAGTCACCCTAGGTGTATATGACACTCTTCTTTCAGACGAACACAATCAGAGTTATATTAAAAAAAATGTCCACTTCTAATGATGCACTTTGATGGACTTCCAAAGACAGACGGCCATTCACTGCCATTATAAAGCTTGGAAGAGCCAGGACATTTTTTAATATAACTCTGATTGTGTTCGTCTGAAAGAAGAGTGTCATATACACCTAGGGTGACTTGAGGGAGAGTAAATCATGGGCTAATTTTTCATTTTTGGGTGAACTATCCCTTTAAGATTTTCAAGTATCAGTCCCTGATAGTATGATGATGGAAACATGTTGGGAAGGTTCAGTCATTGATTGTGTGTGTGTGTGTGTGTGTGTAGGGTGGCGGTGGAGGACGGTTCTGGTGAGGCCCACGTCTGGTTCTCGTCTGAAACGGTGTGCGATCTGCTGATGTTGAGTGTGGGTCAGTGGGAGGGGCTTCAGAGGCACATCAGGGTCAAAGGTCACGTCAAGGTGTACACACGCGGATACAACATGGTGAGCGTTTCAACTCTACACACACACTTACATGAGTGCCTTCATGTGATCCTGTGATCTCTCACTGCATGCGTGTGTTTGTGTGTGTGTGTGTGTGTGTGTAGACATGTGACGAGGACCCTGACGAGTCTTTAGTTCAGTATTTGAACTGTTTGTGCTCCAGCGCCGCTGTGTGTCGACAGATTCACCTCACCTGCCGAATACGAGCTCAGAGAACAGGTACACACACTCACACTCGCGCTACATCAGTGCTTAAAGGTGCAGTGTGTGAGTTTCAGCGGCGTCTAGTGGTGAGGTTGTGAATTGCACCCAACAGAAGTTACGGTGGCTGACAGGAAGTGATGTCGTCGTCTGAGACAGCAGAGAGTAGCCAGTTAAACAATGATGTTTCATTACAAAGATGAATTAAGAAATTAGGTTTCCTTAATTATTCAGTAAAACGATGTTATTGTGAATATTATTGTTCATCATTGTGTCAGTGTTTTATTCGCTGACTTTAGCTAAAGCTTCTTTACACGAAGAACAACATAGTGACGAAACATGTTTGTCCGTTCAGGGCCACCGTAGAAACATGTGGATGTAAGCGGACCCGCGGTGTGTGTAGAGAGAAACGCCTCATCCTAAGCCAGGGGTGGGCAAACTACGGCCCGCGGGCCACATACGGCCCGTTAGGCTGTTTAATCCGGCCCGTCGAATATTTAAAAAAATGTCTTAAAAATTGCATTGGGTGGCGAGGGGGGCGTGGTTCAGCGAGGTCTGTAGCGGGAGAGCGAGGGCGGGGCCGAGCGGTAAGCGGGCCGTGCTGATAGAGTGGGGAGAGAGAGACTGCTGGGAGCTCGTGCACGCTGTCGAGAGAGAAAACGCTGCTCTGCAAGCTGTATTCAGTGGAAAGTGTTGCTGCATTTGTGACCTGAGAAGCTGTATCCAGCGGGAAGAGTACTGTTTTATATGTGATTTATTTTTGAAATATTCTGAATTAATTGTGTGAGCGCGAGTAAGCCCTGTGGGGAGAGAAAGTAACTTAATAAAGTGCACGAGCCCCAGTATTCGCCGACCCTGTGCGTCCTTCCATCACCCATTCACCGAACCAACACCCCTGTCACACATTCATTTTGCCTTTTTCCTGCAATACTTGAATAAAGCAGATCATCATTCATTCAGAGCTGTTGTGGCTGTGCTGCGGTGTGTCACGTGACAAGCAATGACGCGTCACCATGGAAACCATTCAGTGACTAAATAACGGTTGCATTGCAAAGCTCACGCTGCAGAGTCAGACCGTCATATGTAATTTATAACTAATATCCCAGGAAACAGAACGTTGGCACGATTGAATCATTGACATTTCAGCACTCCTTGAACTGACAGCGACTTAAGCGCTGAAACCGGTTTTGTTCATTAAATGTTCTTATCTGCTTTTGTTTTTTACGTTTTATTTATCATACTTAAAGGCACACTATGCTGGAATTCCGTTTTTGTCAAACAGCGATCCCTAGAGTCGCTGTGGAGAACTTGTATTTAACGTTACAGTCGTAAATGCCACTCACGGAGAGCGTCTGCCATAGACTGGTCTCTGCACTCACGGAGAGCGTCTGCCATAGACTGGTCTCTGCACTCACGCCCTGATACCCCTTTGAAGCTGTTATATTTAGGTACACATCTTGCATAGTGTGCCTTTAAATAAGAGATCTAGCGCTAAAATGTGTTTTTGAACTCAACCTGAGCGCTCGTGTCCGCTGCTATCAGTGTCATAGATACATAACGTTAGTCATAGTGTGTCTTGTGGCGGCGCGTGCGCAGTCTTCACTCGGACGCGCTCTTCAATCTATCGCCGTTGTGGAGACTCTATTTATTCCGGTGAAATCACAAAATAAAATGCACACAAACTTAGAAAGATTTACTTACTAGGACATACATGGGCAATATACGGCCCGGGGGCCGGATCCGGCCCGCATAGTGCTTCAATCCGGCCCCCGCGATGCGATCGCAATTTGGATGAAACACACGCCGAAATAAACATGCGTGACACAAAACAATCTTTAACTTAGGTGGCAAATATGTTTTAGTAATTCTGTGAATTACACTGCGCAAACCAAAATTAATACTACCCACCGGATGAAGGGTTGTCTCTGTCTCCACATAACATAAAATATTCATTTTATTTTATTTTTCGTGTTCGCATTTATGAGGAAAAACAATGTTACGGACGTGTTCTCCGTTACGGACGTGAGCGCTCTGAAAGCGGCACTAAAAGATGCTTTAAAACTTTCACAAAGACATCAAACAGAAAGCACAAAACCTTTCTTTAAAGTGAATTTCGTTTTGTATTAATTGTATCTTAATCAATGTTTCATCAACCAATTGCCTGTATTTAATAAATAAGAAGTAAATATAGCAGACAATATAGAGATAATCACGAAACATTAATAACGAGATAATCACGCCGGCGCGTGAACTGGAGCTCGTCTCATAAATGAACCGAAACTCAGCATATAAAGTAGCCTACTTGCCTCACATGTCTACTTTTAAACTGAACAATTCAAAACGAAAGAAAACAGACTACAGACTGCTCTCTGCTTATGTAATCCTTATGAAATGTGCATTTCTCTCTGGCGCGTTCACTAGGCTACTGAAGATCGCGAGTCAGCATCGTCAACTTCATCTTAGCCGACAATGACAAAGAAAACACTTATTTATTAATAAACAATTAAAATATCTCCTTGCTATATTTTACATATTCATAATCTTAACTTTTGCTGGTTTTGCCAGTCATGTATTCTGCAACGAAATACGTTTTGAAAGTATCCTTCCCAAACACTGGAAGTCTGTATGTTAATTAGCGATGGGCATTTTTCAAAAATATTGCATTCGAATATTTGGGCTCATAAAAATCGAATTGCATCCAGTGCTGCTTTTTAGCTCGCGCCAACGAGTGAAAGCCCGACCGAGAGGGAGTCACTCTTGTCCGGTTGCTCACGCGGTCAGATTCTCTTTTCCTTTTCCTAGTCTCTTCCGACCGCGTTTTCTTTGCTTTTTCCATCGTCAAGTATCACGTCTGAAATGCGCGCAAGTGGCTTCGTGCTTCAAATGTTGTTGTTGATGTGTGTGACATCGTTGCCGTAAAGCATGTCGTCATTCTGGCGAGATTTGTCGGGGGCGCTCCTCTCAAACTTGCATTGCTGGTTTTTCCAGCGGCTGGTTTTTACTGTTAGGCTCATTAAAAAATACTAAGAATAAACAATATTTAAAAAGAATATAAATATATATAATTAAAAAAAATAACCCCAAAATATAACAATGCTAAATGGGGATATCTATAGCATATAAATTAATTTACCACGGAAATTACGTGATCCATGTATCCACGTAAATGTGTTTGCTGGTATAATCTGCCACTGGGCCGGCCCTCTGTCAAATTTTAAAACCCAGTGTGGCCCTTGAGCCAAAAAGTTTGCCCACCCCTGTCCTAAGCTAATAAACACACAACGCTTCATTATGTAAGCTCTTTATACACCACTGAACACATAGATATGTATATGATATTGCATTTCTGTCAACAGATCCTCCTGAATATCACACACTGCGTGATTTGGGGGGAAAATAGCTTCGAGTGTGTTTGGGAAATGCCCCGCCCCTTACTGTAAACCTTCAACACACTTATAACTACCTCGACCAGGCCCCGCCCCTTTATTCTGCGTATGAATTATTTAAACTAGGAATATTGTGACGTCATTCACCATCCTCCTGTCACGGCCGGCTCTGAGGGAGGCAGCGAGAATAAAAAGTATTTATTAACAAAAATAAAGTTTACTACTCAAAACTAAATAAGAAAAACATTCCGCTCGGAAGAAACGAATAATAAATGAATAAAGCAGCAACCCAAAATAACAAGACAAAAGCGTAACCGAAGAGAGTCTGAGAACAATCACCTTTTACTTATTTATTTATTTAATTTTTATTTTACCAGGAAGGTCCCATTGAGATATCTCTCCCACCAGGGAGTCCTGGTCAAGATAGGCAGCACAAACAAAAATACAAAGTAAAATGACACAACATAACTACAAACTTTATAGTTCTAATCCCTCATTCATTTTTTTAAAGTTACACATCAACCTCCTGACTATTCCTCAATCTATTCATTATAAACAATAACAAGAAAAATAACCATTCTGGAGAATAACACTCACAAAAATGCTAAATGAAGTGTGTGTGTGTGTGTGTGTGTTTCAGGGAAACCTCAGCTGAGGAAAGTTCATCGAGGACAAACAGAATTCATCTGCAAATTCGCACCTGCACTGCAGTTACAATGCCAACACATACACACACGCTAAACACACACACAACCACACACTCCCTTACACACACACACACACACACACACTCACATACATACACATACACACCTGCTAAACACACACTCAACCACACACTCCCTTACACACACACTCACATACATACACATACACACACGCTAAACACACACACAACCACACACTCCCTTACACACACACACACACACTCACATACATACACATACACACCTGCTAAACACACACTCAACCACACACTCCCTTACACACACACTCACATACATACACATACACACACGCTAAACACACACACAACCACACACTCCCTTACACACACACACACACACACACACACACACACACACACACACACACTCACACTCACATACATACACATACACACCTGCTAAACACACACACAACCACACACTCCCTTACACACACACACTCACACTCACATACATACACATACACACCTGCTAAACACACACACAACCACACACTCGCTTACACACACACACACTCACACTCACATACATACACATACACACCTGCTAAACACACACACAACCACACACTCCCTTACACACACACACACACACACTCACACTCACATACATACACATACACACACGCTAAACACACACACAACCACACACTCCCTTACACACACACACACTCACACTCACATACATACACATACACACCTGCTAAACACACACACAACCACACACTC
This sequence comes from Tiaroga cobitis, assembly GCA_030578255.1. Lineage (NCBI taxonomy): Eukaryota > Metazoa > Chordata > Actinopteri > Cypriniformes > Leuciscidae > Tiaroga > Tiaroga cobitis. The sequence goes on from CM060613.1 coordinate 1,052,353, forward strand.
CCTTACACACACACACACACACACACACACACACTCACACTCACATACATACACATACACACCTGCTAAACACACACACAACCACACACTCCCTTACACACACACACACACACACACACACACACACACACTCACACTCACATACATACACATACACACACGCTAAACACACACACAACCACACACTCCCTTACACACTCCCTTACACACACACACACTCACACTCACTCACATACATACACATACACACCTGCTAAACACACACACAACCACACACTCCCTTACACACACACACACTCACACTCACATACATACACATACACACCTGCTAAACACACACACAACCACACACTCCCTTACACACACACACACACACTCACACTCACATACATACACATACACACCTGCTAAACACACACACAACCACACACTCCCTTACACACACACACACTCACACTCACACTCACATACATACACATACACACCTGCTAAACACACACACAACCACACACTCCCTTACACACACACACTCACACTCACATACATACACATACACACCTGCTAAACACACACACAACCACACACTCCCTTACACACACACACACTCACACTCACATACATACACATACACACCTGCTAAACACACACACAACCACACACTCCCTTACACACACACACACTCACACTCACATACATACACATACACACCTGCTAAACACACACACAACCACACACTCCCTTACACACACACACACACACTCACACTCACATACATACACATACACACCTGCTAAACACACACACAACCACACACTCCCTTACACACACACACACTCACATACATACACATACACACCTGCTAAACACACACACAACCACACACTCCCTTACACACACACACTCACACTCACATACATACACATACACACCTGCTAAACACACACACAACCGCACACTCCCTTACACACACACACACACTCACACTCACATACATACACATACACACTCACTCACATACACACTCACTCACACACACACTCTAACTCACACACATGCTAAACACACACTGATACGCACAACCAATGTAACTTGACTCAAATGCTGCTCAATGTTTTATGTGTTTTAATGTTCTGCTGCTGTTCTTAAGTGTTCATATTGTTAAGAAATATTGTTTGTTATAACATAACAATTATGTTTTTACACTAAATATTGTAACATAAAACTCTTGTTCAGAAATAAATTATATTTTTTTCATTATGTTTCATTGATTTATAGATTTGAATGTCTTAAATAGTGGTTCAGTTTGAAGTCTGTCACCACTAACCAATCACAGGGTAGCAAAGAATGTGGGGGCGGAGCTCTCTACAGATGAAGCTCAGGGGGCGGAGCTCCTACAGATGAGGCTCAGGGGGGCGGAGCCTCTACAGATGAGCCTCAGGGGCGGAGCCTCTACAGATGAGCCTCAGGGGGCGGAGCTCCTACAGATGAGGCTCAGGGGGCGGAGCCTCTACAGATGAGGCTCAGGGGGCGGAGCCTCTACATATGAGCCTCAGGGGCGGAGCCTCTACAGATGAGGCTCAGGGGGCGGAGCCTCTACATATGAGCCTCAGGGGGCGGAGCCTCT
>CM060613.1:1058976-1068976 GCA_030578255.1 Tiaroga cobitis
GGATGAGGGCGTGGAGGAAGGGGGCGGGGTCAGGAGGCGGGTCCCTCACATTGAAATGAAGCTGGTCCCGCTGGAGGAGGGGTCAGAGGTCACGCTGAACAGTGACATCACTGCCATGATGGACCGCAGGAAAGCAGCCGTCTACCTCACGCTGATCGGCCTGCTGATATTCTGCACAGGTCTTCATACACACACACACACACACACACACACACACACACACACACACTCACTTACTCACTCACACACACACTCACTCACACACTCACTTACTCACTCACTCACACACACACTCACTCACACACTCACTCACTCACTCACTCACTCACACTCACTCACTCACTCACACACTCACTCACTCACTCACTCACTCACTCACTCACTCACTCACACACACACTCACTCACACACTCACTTACCTCTACTGTACAGGAGTAAATATGCATTTCCTTCAGCTTGAGGCTTATTCATTTCACTTTTGGTGTGAAAGGGCCGTAACATTTGCCAAAAAAATAACTTTTTTGTTGTTATTTAAAAAACAAAACAAGCAAGCCCAGCCCGTTTTTCATAAAAAGTAACTAAGTAACGCAATTAGTTACTTTTTGGGAGTAACACAATATTGCAATGCATTACTTTTCATAATAAGTAACTAAGTAATGCAATTAGTTACTTTTTTGGGAGTAACACAATATTGCAATGCATTACTTTTCATAATAAGTAACTAAGTAATGCAATTAGTTACTTTTTTGGGAGTAACACAATATTGTAACGCATTACTTTTAAAAGTAACTTTACCCGCCACTGCACACAACTTACACACACACTCACTCACTCAGAGTTGGGTCCCCCCTGCAGCGTTCCTGCTGGGATACGTGGCGTTCCGTGGGATGTGCCATCTGTGTGTGGACGAGGGGGATCTGATTCCTCTGAACGACGCGGCGGGAGTGGACCACTTGCCTGAGGGAGGGGTGCTTTACATGTCCGAACTCAGAGCCTTGCTGAAGAAATACCTGAGGGAGGAGCGGATCGAGAGCACACTCAGGTCAACTGCATCAAAAAACTATCAAAAATAAAAACTTACTAAAATTAAACAATAAAAATGGGAAATTAAAATAAATGATTTTCAAAATAAAACTTATTAATAATGAATTCCATCATAAAATAAATTAATGTATAAAGTAAATAAAAAAATATATAAATAAAATAAAACTCTAAAATAAACATTTTCTAAAATTAAATCAGAAAAATGGGAAATTAAAATAAATTATTTTAAAATAAAACTCAAAATAAACACTTACTAAAAATGGAAAATTAAAATAAATTATTTTAAAATGATACTATCAAAAATAAACACTTACTAAAATAAATAATAAAATATAAAATTAAATAAATAAGTAATTTTCAAAATTAAAGAATAAAAATAAAATGTTATTTGAAGTAATGTTGCAAAATTAAAAAAGTATCAAATGTAATAAATTAAATTATAAAAATGTCCAATTTAGACAAATAAATAATTTTAAAATAAAATAATAAAAATAAAACACTCTACAATTAAATCATAAAAAGGTCAAATTAAAATAAAGGATTTAGTATAAAACAATCAAAATTAAATAATAACATTTTCAAATTAAAATAAATATTATTTTAAATTAGAAACTATCCTAATGACTATCAAAAACATATAAAAATGAGTTTAGCTGCATGTCACGTGACCACTAACCAGCATCCGAGACCCGTGAACATGTGAACGTGAAGCAGGAAGTTGAACTCACCTGTGACCTCTGACCTGTGTTGTGTTGGTGTGTTTCAGGGGTGTGACCTCTGACCTGTGTTGTGTTGGTGTGTTTCAGGCGTGTGAGCCGGGCGTCTCATCCTCCGGGATCTTCAGAAGGGAACGCTTTGGCCCAGGAAATCCTCCAGAACCTGCAGAACCTCGGCATGGACCACACCTGGACCGACTCGCACTACGCCACGCTGCAGTTTCCCTCCAGGTCACACTCCATCTGTCCATTCATGGTCAACCTATTAACTACATTACCCACAATGCTCTACAGAAAATTCCACCAATCAGAGAGTATCTGCGAGCAAATGAGCTCTTTAGCTCCAAGTCACGTCACATTTATTTATAAAGCGCTTTTACAGCACAGAGTGTTTCAGAGCAGCTTTACAGAGATAACAGGAAAATAATGCAACAAAGTGTGTTTCCAGAAGAAAATGGCGTCACAGTCCAGCTTAAGTCAGTTCAGTGACGCTTCATTTCTGTTGTAAAAAAAATAATTAATTTAGTTCATATATATATATATATATAGCCGTTCTGGAGAAAACCGTGATGTCATCGCCCAGCTCAGTTCAGTTCTTGTATAATAGTGTTAATGCAGGAGATCAATATTATTGTTAAATGTCAAATTTAATGATAAATTTAATGTCCCCAACTAAGCAAGCCAAAATCCAATGGCAACAAAGGCGTAAAAGGCGACAGTGAAGGAACCAAACCTCCATCAGGGCAGAAGAGTTGGGCGCCTTAAGCAGATAAATAGGTCATTTCGCGCAAATTCCATAGTGGATTTGGCCGCCATCTTGGTCTCAGGGACCATTGGCTCGGGCGCCCTGGCTAAATCATTTCAGTATGCCCTAAGCTTCATCTGTGCCAAATTTGGTGCTTGTAGATGAATTTGCGCGAACAATGGGGTGTGAGGCCCCATACTACAGCCCAAACTGCTTTTCTGGACAGCGGCCATATTGGAATTGGAGGATCAAGGGGTCCAGGGTCATTAATATAAACATTTCTATGTGTTTCCCATGATCAATTAAGCTGAAAAGACATATCAAGTTTTTATTTGTAACTCATGTGGTTCAAAAGTTTACATTTACATTTACATTTATTCATTTAGCAGACGTTTTTATCCAAAGCGACTTACAAATGAGAACAATAGAAGCAGTTAAACTAACAGTAGGACAACAATACGTAAGTGCTATAACCCCTCTCAGTTTAATTTTAGTGCAGTTTTTTTTTTTTTTTTTTTTTTTTTTTTATAGAATAGAAGAGAAGAGAAAGTGTTAATTCTACTGAATCAAGTGCTGCCGAAAAAGATATGTCTTCAGCAGTTTCTTGAAAGTGGCTACTGACTCAGAAGCTCTGGTTGAGTTAGGCAGATCATTCCACCAACAGGGAACAGCCATTGTAAAGGTCCGAGAAAGAGATTTTGTGCCTCTTTGAGATGGTACCACAAGACGACATTCGCTAGCAGAGCGCAGGTTTCTGGATGGCACATAAGTCTGAAGTAATGAGTTTAGGTAAGAGGGAGCAGTGCCAGTGGTTGTTCTGTAGGCAAATGTCAGTGCCTTGAATTTAATGCGAGCGGCAACTGGCAACCAGTGCAATTGTTTGAGGAGAGGAGTGACGTGTGCTCTCTTCGGCTCATTGAAGACTACTCTGGCTGCAGCATTCTGGATCAATTGTAGAGGTTTGACAGAGCAAGCTGGAAGACCAGCCAGGAGAGCATTGCAATAGTCCAGTCTGGATAAAACAAGTGCTTGGACAAGGAGTTGTGTGGCATGCTCTGTAAGGAAGGGCCTGATCCTCCTAATGTTGTGCAAAGCAAATCTGCAGGACCGGGCAGTTCTAGCAATGTGGTCTGTGAATTTCAACTGATCATCAATTACAACCCCAAGGTTCTTAGCTGACCTTGATGGAGTTATGGATGACGAGCCTAGCTGAATGGAGAAGTTGTGATGAAGTGTTGGGTTGGCCGGGACCACAAGTAGCTCTGTCTTCGCAAGGTTTAGTTGAAGGTGGTGGTCCTTCATCCAGCCAGAGATGTCTGTCAGGCAGGCTGAGATACGAGCAGCTACCGTCGGATCGTCAGGCTGGAATGAGAGGTAGAGTTGCGTGTCATCAGCGTAGCAATGATAGGAAAAGCCATGTTTCTGAATCACAGATCCTAGTGATGTCATGTAGATGGAGAAGAGGAGTGGTCCAAGCACTGAGCCCTGAGGCACCCCGGTAGCTAGATGTTGGGTCTTAGACGCCACACCTCTCCACGACACCCTAAAGGACCTACCTGAGAGGTAAGACTCGAACCATTGGAGTGCAGTTCCCGAGATGCCCTTCATCTTTAGGATTGACAGGAGGATCTGGTGGTTAACTGTGTCAAAAGCAGCAGACAGATCCAGCAGGATGAGGACTGAGGATTTGGAAGCTGCTCTTGCCAGTCTCAGAGCTTCAATTACTGAGAGCAGGGCAGTCTCAGTTGAGTGTCCGCTTTTGAAACCAGACTGATTGTCATCCAAGAGGTTGTTCTGTGTAAGAAAGGAGGAGATCTGGTTGAAAACAACTCGTTCAAGTGTTTTCGCGACAAATGGAAGAAGAGATACCGGTCTCTAACTTGTTAGATGTGCTGGATTTAGATTGGGTTTCTTAAGCAGTGGGGTTACTCGAGCCTGCTTAAAAGCTGTGGGAAAGGTACCAGTGTGAAGAGAGTTGTTTATGATGTGCGTGAGTGTGGGTACAACTGAGGAAGAAATGGCTTGAAGTAGATTAGTGGGGATAGGATCAAGCGGACAGGTAGTAGGGCGATTGGAAAGGAGGAGTTTAGAGACTTCCGCCTCTGAAAGTAGAGAGAAGGAGGGTAGAATGTGTGCGTTTGTTGGTAAAATGTGTGTGTCAGTTTGTGGATTGGTAAATTGGCCGCTGATGGTGGTTGTTTTTTCTATGAAGAATGTGGCAAAATCATCAGCTGTTAGGGTTGATGAAGGAGGAGGAGGAGGAGGAGGGTTAAGAAGAGAGGAGAAGGTTTTGAAAAGCATGCGAGAGTCAGAAGAATTGATAATTTTGTTGTGATAGTAAGCCATTTTAGCAGTAGAGATATTAGCAGAGAAGGAAGAGAGAAGGGATTGATAAAGACCCAGGTCTGTCGAATCTTTCGATTTGCGCCACTTCCTCTCTGCACCCCTGAGTTTAGTACGATGTTCGCGAAGAATATCAGTTAACCAGGGGGCAGAGGGTGTGGCGCGGGCTGGCCTGGAGGAAAGGGGACAGAAGTTGTCCAAGCAGGATGTTAAAGTGGAGAAAAGAGTATCAGTTGCACAGTTAGTATCAAGTGTTGAGAGCTGATCAGGTGGAGGAAGTGTGGATGAGACCAAAGAGGATAGGTGAGAGGGTGAAAGTGAGCGTAGGTTTCGTCAAAAGGTGACCTGTGGAGGAGTGTGTGTTGTGTTCTGAGGCAGGTTGAGGTTGAGAGTGAGGAGGAAGTGATCTGAGGTGTGTAGTGGAGTGACCAGTGTATTGTCCGTAGAGCAGTAGCGCGTGTAGATGAGGTCCAATTGGTTACCTGTTGGTCCAATTGGTCCAAAGTTATAGCCGGAACCCTTTTCGGGCAGCGGCCATATTGGATTTGGCCGCCATCTTGGGCCCAAGGGTCGCTGGCTCCTGCGCCCTAGCTAAATCATTTCAGTATGACCTGAGCTACATCTATGCCAAATTTGGAGCTTTTAGATGAATTTACGCGAAAATGTGCTTAAGGTCCCAAACTAGAATGGAGGAAAACCCTCGTGAGAGCCCGGACTCAGTCGCCCAGTTCTCCTCTGGCCAATGAACCAACAGTGTGTGATTGTGATTATGGTTCTGGCAGCATTACAGGTCATGCTGAATATCCAGCCACTCCTGTGAAGCACAGCGAATAACATAGTTGACCTATCGGTAAGCCCCGCCCCCCTTAGTTACTGTTGCCAACTTGGACAAACAAACGGAGTAAAAAATATTTTATGAAAGATGCATCTTTCATTCATCAGGTCAATCATATATTCATGAGAATAAATCAATTTGAATAAGGAAAGCGATATCTTTATCATAGTATCCTTTCAATGGTTAAAGTTTCCACAGTCATTGCTTGTGCTGCACTTTATTTGTTCCATTTTGTTTTATTAGTTTATTTTTATTGATTTATTTTCCTTTTTAGGATTGAAAAGATAATAAAGATATTGTTTGATAAATGAGATCTCTGATTGTACTCTTAAAAATTTATTGATTGTAGTTTAAAGTAGAGTTTAAAGTCCTTGAAAATCCTGGAATTGGATTTTACAGCATCTGTACGAACCCTGTGATGGTCAACTGCCATTGGCTCATCTGCGTTCGACGGGAGGGGCTTACCGATAGGTCAATTGACTCTCTATATGCGTACATAAAGCTATTACGGTCATGTGATTCTCCTCGTAGCTGGTTGGTTTGGTTCATGGCTTAAAATAAGTGGAAAAAAGACTACGCCGCTAAAGAAAGTGGGCGGGCACTAACGCATCATACGTCTGCTCTGCTCCTATAGGACGCAGCGGAACACTCTCTGGTTGGTCGATTCTGAGGGGGCGGAGCTTGAAGAGATTCTGTTAGACAGCGAGGGATACTGCGCCTACAGCGCCACGGGAACAGCCACGGTAACCATGACGACCACCGCCGCTCATTTATTTTTATTTATTTATTTTACCTTTATTTTACCAGGGAATAAAATCACATTGAGATTATTACAATCTCTTTTACAAGTGAGCCCTGGCCAAGAAGGCAGCACATAGAGGATAACTTACACAGGCAACAAGTAACAAACATACAGGGATGCACAACAACATAAAAAATAAAAACAGAAAATCACATTTTAAAACAATCGCAAACATGTTGACAAATTTGACCCAGGTAGGACTTTAACTCAGTATGTGAAATAAAAACCTGCAGTTTTAGCTGATTTTGCAACTCATTCCATGAAGTTGGAGCACTGTAACTAAAAGCAGTTTTGCCAAACTCTGTTTTAGTTTGTGGAATATCATACAGTATGCATCTACTTGATCTTAGATTGTATTTCGATTTACTAGGTGCTAAAAGTGTAGTTAAATATGAAGGAGTGTGTCCAGTTATTGATTTGTACACAAAGGTCAACCAATGTTTGAGCCTGCTTGTGTTAAGTGAGAGCCACCCAACCATTTCATATAATACACAATGATGGACAGAGTACTTTGCATGCAATATAAATCTGAGTGCTGAATGATACACAGAATCCAATGATTTCAACAGGGTCTTTGTGGAGTGTCTGTAAAACACATCTCCATAATCTAAAACTGGCAAAAAGGTAGATTCAACCAGCCTTTTCTTGGCTTTCTTTGTAAAGCAAGAGCTGTTTCTATAGAAAACCCCCAGCTTTAACTTCAATTTAGTGAGTAACTGTTTAATATGCCAATCAAAAGACACGTTTTCCTCCAATACAAATCCCAAATATTTGAATGAGGAAACTAATTCTATTTGCCTGCCTTGTAATGTGTGGAGCTGCGGCAAGAAATGTCCAGGCTTACGAGTTCTAGTAAAAAACATGTATTTAGTTTTCTTATCATTTAACACTAAGTTTAATGCGTGTAGATTGAGCTGGATATTTTCAAATGCATTTTGTAAATTTAAAATGGTCTCAGCAGGTGATTTTGCAGAACAATAGAGAATGGTGTCATCAGCATACAGGTGTACTTTTGCATTAATAACATTTTCACTAAGATTATTAATATATACTGCAAACAGCAAGGGCCCCAAAATAGAGCCCTGCGGCACTCCAGAATTAACAGTAAGTTTCTCAGACATGTAGTCATTTAAAAGTACACGTTCACATCTGTTATTTAAGTAGCTACTGACCCAACCTATAGCAGCATCAGAGAGGCCAATGCAAGCCAACCGTGATAATAAAATAGCATGATTGACTGTATCAAAGGCTTTTGTTAAATCAATAAATAACGCAGCACATGATTTATGATCATCCAAAGCACCAATTATGTCATTAAGTACTTTCATAGTAGCGGTGGTAGTACTATGATTTTTTCTAAAGCCAGACTGAAAAACAGATAGAATACTATTACTAACCAGGAATTGTTTTAATTGTTCACTGACGATAGATTCCAAAATCTTAGCTATCACTGATAATTTAGAGATTGGACGATAATTGTCCAATTTTGATTGGTCACCACCTTTCAGCATTGGTAAAACCAGGGCAGATTTCCAATCTTCAGGAACAATATTCTGTTCCAGAGATAAGTTTAAGATATAAGTCAATGGCTCAGCAATGATTTCTGCTGCAAATTTTAAAAATATGGGCTCAATCTCATCAGTCCCCGCAGATTTACGAATATCCAGTTTTTTTAAAGCCATTAAGACTTCATGACTCATAATTGGCGTAAAATTGAATTTAGGACTATAGTCTTCCCTTGAGTGACATACGTTCAGAGTATTTTGATCCAACAATCCACTGAATATAGATCCAGCTGATACGAAATGCTTGTTAAAGCAATTTACCAATTTACCGCTCATAAACCCGCCTAGCATACGCGTGTTCCCATATACAGTCAAACCAACATCACTCGGACACCTTCAACACTTCTCACATTATCTCAGTTTATCCGCTATAGTTTATAAACATGAGCAGAACTCAGTTCTCAGATCAGTGGATATTTGACTGGTTTTGTCCGTCCTTCTGTTAGACTCTCACACATGAGTTATGTTGAATATCTGTCAGCTGTTAAATTTAACTCCACAATTAGATAATACCAGTTTAGCTCAACCAGTGACCAAGCAATGCTTCATGTTGTTCAGTGTGTGTGTAAAAAGAGCATTAGCAATTACAGAAAACACACTTCAGCAAAACATGATCAGCTCAAAGTGGAGGAATCATTATTGCTCCCATACGTGTGTAAATGTCTCTGTATGAAGAATATTTGTGTGTAATATGTCACAGTTTACTTTATTCTGCTCTCCTCACTTACCGTTCCTGCTTTAGTTTTGAGGTTTCATGCCTTGCCATGTTTTTGTTTTATTTGTTTTTTTTTGTAAATAAATGATTCTGTAACGAATGGTCCAACGGAGGCAAGTGACGTGAGAACCCACACGCAGTTTATTTACAAGGCCAGAAGCAAGTACATCGGTCAATAAAGGGAGATTATATGCATAAAAATGTATGTTTAATTTGACATATTTAGTTAGTAGAGGTTTGCATAGTATTCAGATTTTCACCGACTTTATTCATTTTGAGGAATAATGAATCTTTTTTTGTGCAAGTGAGATGAGTAAATGCATGTTTACATTTAGTCTAGAACTACAATAAACATCATGTTCACACACACACACACACACACACACACACACACACACTCACACACACACACACACACACACACTCACTCACACACACACACACACACACACACAGACAGTGCCTCTGCACTTCGATGTGTCTCAACATGGCGACAGGAGAGCTGTCAGTCAATAAATGGGAAAACAAATGAACTTATTTGAAAAAGTAACTCAGATATTTTGTTGTAAATTTTAAAAGTAATGCGTTACTTTACTAGTTACTTAAAAAAGTAATTGGATTACGTAACTCACGTTACTTGTAATGAGTTACACACACAACACTGGCAAGGACCTAAACTGAAAAGGGGTCTATAACACTGAAAATAATATTAAGCGCTGAAGTGTTGTCCGTGTGTGTGTGTGTGTGTGTGTGCTGCAGGGAGGCGTGGTGTACGTGAACTACGGGCGGCGGCAGGACTTCGAGGATCTGCGAGCGCTGGGCGTTTCCCTCAACGGCTCCATCGCTGTGGCGCGAGTGGGCGGAGCCGTGAGCTTCGCTGAGAAGGTGTGGCTTGCGCAGGAGGCGGGGCATGTGGGCGTCCTAATTTACCCCGACCCCGCCGACGTACCCCAGGATCCACGCCGACTCGGTCTCCATAGCAACGCCGTCATCTCCGAACACGTACGGAACAGCCCATCCAAAAATTATTGAAAAACCATCAATCAATCAAAATAACTTGTCTCGTTAATTATTTAATTTGTCCTAATTTTTGAAATGATAAATATGACAATTTTAATGACTTTTCTCAATATTTTTTTTTCTAAATGTAAATATATATATATAAAATTGAACCGTAAATTTTACATAGCACTTTTTGATAAAAGTGTTTAAAAATAATGTTTCACTTCATGTGG
>CM060613.1:1073976-1136476 GCA_030578255.1 Tiaroga cobitis
AGATAAGACCTGAGAGCCGGGAGCCATCCTCACATCCAGACTGTAGCATCACCCAATGCTCCGATCTACGCCACTGGGCTGAGCGGTCGACAGAGACCTTCAGTGCCCTGACCGGGCAGAGGCCGAGAAGCCGTGCATCACTCACGACCTTAGGAACGTATCCTGGCCTGGGACGCATCAAGACTTTAACCAGCCCGGGGCAAAGTCCACACAGGATGGGCTGACAGAAAGAGGGATAGTTCACCCAAACATGTAAACTCTGTCAGTAATGACTCTCCCTCATGTTGTTCAACCCCGTAAGACTTTCGTTCATCTTCGGGACACAAATGAAGATATTTCTGATTAAATCTGAGAGCTGTCTCACTCCTCCATAGGCTTCTATTGTAATTGAAACTTGCCGGCCCAGAAAGTTATTAAAGACATCGTTAAAATAGTCCGAGTGACTACAGTGGCTCAACCTTAAGATTATCAAGCGACGAGAATACTTTCTGTGCGCAAAACCCCCCCAAAATAACGACTTTATTCAAATCTTTGGGCCTCGAGTGAGTTCACGTATAGTGTAACTCGGATTAACGTCTCATCCGATGGACGGTACACTACAGTGGGGCGTTAGGACCCACACAGACCCAGGGTGAGCGCCCCCTGCTGGCCTCACTAACACCTCTTCCAGCAGCAGCCTGGGTTTCCCAGGAGTCTCCCATCCAGACACTGCCCAGCCTCAGCCCTGCCCAGCTCCAGCGGGGGACCAGTCTCAGGCTACAGGGTGATACGGCTGCTGGATGATATGGCTGGTGCCGTAGACAAAACGTCACCGTCGAACGGGCCACAACCAAAAATAAATCGCATCACGAGCTTCTGGAGTAGGCTGCAAATCATCACGAGTGAAAATGACGGGCTCTACGAGCAAGCGGCTCGGGGAGAGAGAGAGGGAGAGAGAGAGAGAGAGAGAGAGAGAGAGGTGGAGAGAGAGGGAGAGAGAGAGAGAGAGAGAGAGAGAGAGAGAGAGAGAGAGAGAGAGAGGTGGAGAGAGAGAGAGGGAGAGGGAGAGGGAGAGAGAGAGAGAGAGAGAGAGAGAGAGAGATAGAGGTGGAGAGAGAGAGAGGGAGAGGGAGAGGGAGAGAGAGAGAGAGAGAGAGAGAGAGAGAGAGAGGGTGAATATTCCGTCGGCTCGCTCTCCATGCGCTCGAGATCGTCACCCCGAGCTTCGCCCTATCATCTCGTGCGACGCCTCGGCAACCGCAGAAACGGAGAGGCGGGGCTTAGACGAGGGGAGTCTAGAGCGCAGAACATTCAAACGCAGGCTATCACAGTGACGAGTCAGATAGGCCGTTAAAGGTGCAGTCTGTAAGAATGACTAGTGGTGGAAATAGGTACTGGAGTCCAATTCAAAATATCTGAGATCGTGGTTTCTCCCGCCCCTGCTCCACAGACTGGACGCTCACACGGGTCGCCAGTTTCTGTCCTCATAAATCACACACACACACTCAAACACATTCACTCATTCACTCACTCATTAACACACACACACACACACACACTCATTAACACACACACACACGCACACACACCTGTTCCACAGCAGAATAACCTGAGCCCTGTGTGTGTAGGTGATGATAACCTCTCGGTCTACACCAGTCCTCTGCTCGCCGATCTCATCGAAGGAGCCATTAAACAAGTGTGTGTCTTACACTCTCCTCCCTCAGTGTGTGTAAACCTGAACAACAGGAAGTGCAGTGTGTGTGGTCATGTGTTTGAGAGGAGTTTGTGTTGCAGGTTGAGCATCCGAAACACACGGGCCAGTCGATCCTGTCTCTGGTGCAGCGTCAGGGCAGCTGGAGGAACATGTGAGGAACCAGTGTGTGTGTGTGTGTGTGTGTGCTGCAGAGTGTGAGGAACCAGTGTGTGTGTGTGTGTGTGTGTGTTTGTCTCTGGTGCAGCGTCAGGGCAGCTGGAGGAACGTGAGAGTGTGTGTGGGCGTGTGTGTGTGAGAGTGAGTGTGTAAGTTAGTGAGTGTGTTAATGTGTGTGTTCTCCTGATGTGTGTGTGTGTGCTGCAGAGTGAAGCCCTTGTATCTGAACAGCGGCGCCTACAGTTTCACCGCGTTCGGGGGAGTTCCTGCCATGCAGCTTCACTTCAACGAGGTACAATTAATGCTTTTTCCATTTAGTGTCTATTTAAATTATTGTCCAGAGCTGCCGAAGAGTCACGTGACACCGGTTACTTTTCCTGTTCACCTGTTTCTTGAGCATCAAATCATCATGTGACCCTGGATCACAAATCTCGAGTCGCACGGATATATCTGTCAAATAGCCAACAATACATTCTATGGGTCAAAATGTATGCCAAAAATCATTAGGATATTAAGTAAAGATCATATTCCATGAAGATATTTTGTACATTTACTGTAAGTGTAAATATATCAAATTTATTTTTGTGAGTGAATGCATCAAGGACTTCATTTGAACAACTTTAAAGGCGATTTTCTCAATGTTTTGATTTTTTGCACCGTCAGATTCCAGATTTTCAAATATTGTCCTATCCTAACAAACCATACATCAATGATTTCTGAAGGATCATGTGACACTGAAGACTGGAGTAATGATGCTGAACATCAGCTTTGATCACAGGAATAAATTACACTTTACTGTATATTCACATAGAGAACAGATGATTTACACTGGAGTAATATTACACTGTTTTACTGTATTTTTTATCAGATAACTGCAGAAGAGACTTAAAAATCATGCTGATATCGATGCTAGCATTGATCCTCGAGCATGCTGGTGTCCTGAACATGAGTGGTATGTGTGTGTGTGTTCAGGACGCGCGCTCGTACCCGTTCGTGAACACTCATCTGGACAGCGTCGGGCGTCTGCAGGAGCTTCTGCAGGGTCGTCTGGACTCTGTGGGTCGAGCCGTCGCTGAGCTCGTGGGTCTGATGGCGCTGAAGCTTTCCCACGATCACATTCTCCCGCTGGACGTCACGTGTTACAGCAGCTCCGCTCAGCAGCTCAGCGCTACACTAAACCAGCACGCCGCGCAGCTACAGGTGCCAGAACACACACACTCATACGCTAAACCAGCACGCCGCGCAGCTACAGGTGCCAGAACACACACACTCATAAGCTAAACCAGCACGCCGCGCAGCTACAGGTGCCAGAACACACACACTCATTCGCTAAACCAGCACGCCGCGCAGCTACAGGTGCCAGAACACACACACTCATATATACGCTAAACCAGCACGCCGCGCAGCTACAGGTGCCAGAACACACACACTCATATATACGCTAAACCAGCACACCGCGCAGCTACAGGTGCCAGAACACACACACTCATATATACGCTAAACCAGCACACCGCGCAGCTACAGGTGCCAGAACACACACACTCATACGCTAAACCAGCACGCCGCACAGCTACAGGTGCCAGAACACACACACTCATACGCTAAACCAGCACGCCGCGCAGCTACAGGTGCCAGAACACACACACTCATATATACGCTAAACCAGCACACCGCGCAGCTACAGGTGGCAGAACACACACACTCATATATACGCTAAACCAGCACACCGCGCAGCTACAGGTGCCAGAACACACACACTCATACGCTAAACCAGCACGCCGCACAGCTACAGGTGCCAGAACACACACACTCATACGCTAAACCAGCACGCCGCGCAGCTACAGGTGCCAGAACACACACACTCATATATACGCTAAACCAGCACACCGCGCAGCTACAGGTGGCAGAACACACACACTCATATATACGCTAAACCAGCACGCCGCGCAGCTACAGGTGCCAGAACACACACACTCATATATACGCTAAACCAGCACGCCGCGCAGCTACAGGTGCCAGAACACACACACTCATATATACGCTAAACCAGCACACTGCGCAGCTACAGGTGCCAGAACACACACACTCATATATACGCTAAACCAGCACACCGCGCAGCTACAGGTGCCAGAACACACACACTCATATATACGCTAAACCAGCACACCGCGCAGCTACAGGTGCCAGAACACACACACTCATATATACGCTAAACCAGCACGCCGCGCAGCTACAGGTGCACATAACACACACACTCATATATACGCTAAACCAGCACGCCGCGCAGCTACAGGTGCCAGAACACACACACTCATATATACGCTAAACCAGCACGCCGCGCAGCTACAGGTACCAGAACACACACACTCATATATACGCTAAACCAGCACGCCGCGCAGCTACAGGTGCCAGAACACACACACCCATATATACGCTAAACCAGAACACCGCGCAGCTACAGGTGCCAGAACACACACACTCATATATACGCTAAACCAGCACACCGCGCAGCTACAGGTGCCAGAACACACACACTCATATATACGCTAAACCAGCACACCGCGCAGCTACAGGTGCCAGAACACACACACTCATATATACGCTAAACCAGCACACCGCGCAGCTACAGGTGCCAGAACACACACACTCATATATACGCTAAACCAGCACACCGCGCAGCTACAGGTGCCAGAACACACGCACTCATATATACGCTAAACCAGCACACCGCGCAACTACAGGTGCCAGAACACACGCACTCATATATACGCTAAACCAGCACACCGCGCAGCTACAGGTGCCAGAACACACACACTCATATATACGCTAAACCAGCACACCGCGCAGCTACAGGTGCCAGAACACACACACTCATATATACGCTAAACCAGCACACCGCGCAGCTACAGGTGCCAGAACACACACACTCATATATACGCTAAACCAGCACACCGCGCAGCTACAGGTGCCAGAACACACACACTCATATATATACGCTAAACCAGCACACCGCGCAGCTACAGGTGCCAGAACACACACACTCATATATACGCTAAACCAGCACACCGCGCAGCTACAGGTGCCAGAACACACACACTCATATATACGCTAAACCAGCACACCGCGCAGCTACAGGTGCCAGAACACACACACTCATATATACGCTAAACCAGCACACCGCGCAGCTACAGGTGCCAGAACACACACACTCATATATACGCTAAACCAGCACACCGCGCAGCTACAGGTGCCAGAACACACACACTCATATATACGCTAAACCAGCACACCGCGCAGCTACAGGTGCCAGAACACACACACTCATATATACGCTAAACCAGCACACCGCGCAGCTACAGGTGCCAGAACACACACACTCATATATACGCTAAACCAGCACGCCGCGCAGCTACAGGTGCCAGAACACACACACTCATACGCTAAACCAGCACGCCGCGCAGCTACAGGTGCCAGAACACACACACTCATATATACGCTAAACCAGCACGCCGCGCAGCTACAGGTGCCAGAACACACACACTCATATATACGCTAAACCAGCACGCCGCGCAGCTACAGGTGCCAGAACACACACACTCATATATACGCTAAACCAGCACGCCGCGCAGCTACAGGTGCCAGAACACACACACTCATATATACGCTAAACCAGCACACCGCGCAGCTACAGGTGCCAGAACACACACACTCATATATACGCTAAACCAGCACACCGCGCAGCTACAGGTGCCAGAACACACACACTCATATATACGCTAAACCAGCACACCGCGCAGCTACAGGTGCCAGAACACACACACTCATATATACGCTAAACCAGCACACCGCGCAGCTACAGGTGCCAGAACACACACACTCATATATACGCTAAACCAGCACGCCGCGCAGCTACAGGTGCCAGAACACACACACTCATATATACGCTAAACCAGCACGCCGCGCAGCTACAGGTGCCAGAACACACACACTCATATATACACTAAACCAGCACGCCGCGCAGCTACAGGTGCCAGAACACACACACTCATATATACGCTAAACCAGCACGCCGCGCAGCTACAGGTGCCAGAACACACACACTCATATATACACTAAACCAGCACGCCGCGCAGCTACAGGTGCCAGAACACACACACTCATATATACGCTAAACCAGCACACCGCGCAGCTACAGGTGCCAGAACACACACACTCATATATACGCTAAACCAGCACGCCGCGCAGCTACAGGTGCCAGAACACACACACTCATATATACGCTAAACCAGCACACCGCGCAGCTACAGGTGCCAGAACACACACACTCATATATACGCTAAACCAGCACACCGCGCAGCTACAGGTGCCAGAACACACACACTCATATATACGCTAAACCAGCACGCCGCGCAGCTACAGGTGCCAGAACACACACACTCATATATACGCTAAACCAGCACACCGCGCAGCTACAGGTGCCAGAACACACACACTCATATATACGCTAAACCAGCACGCCGCGCAGCTACAGGTGCCAGAACACACACACTCATATATACGCTAAACCAGCACGCCGCGCAGCTACAGGTGCCAGAACACACACACTCATATATACGCTAAACCAGCACGCCGCGCAGCTACAGGTGCCAGAACACACACACTCATATATACACTAAACCAGCACGCCGCGCAGCTACAGGTGCCAGAACACACACACTCATATATACGCTAAACCAGCACGCCGCGCAGCTACAGGTGCCAGAACACACACACTCATATATACACTAAACCAGCACGCCGCGCAGCTACAGGTGCCAGAACACACACACTCATATATACGCTAAACCAGCACACCGCGCAGCTACAGGTGCCAGAACACACACACTCATATATACGCTAAACCAGCACGCCGCGCAGCTACAGGTGCCAGAACACACACACTCATATATACGCTAAACCAGCACACCGCGCAGCTACAGGTGCCAGAACACACACACTCATATATACGCTAAACCAGCACACCGCGCAGCTACAGGTGCCAGAACACACACACTCATATATACGCTAAACCAGCACGCCGCGCAGCTACAGGTGCCAGAACACACACACTCATATATACGCTAAACCAGCACACCGCGCAGCTACAGGTGCCAGAACACACACACTCATATATACGCTAAACCAGCACGCCGCGCAGCTACAGGTGCCAGAACACACACACTCATATATACGCTAAACCAGCACACCGCGCAGCTACAGGTGCCAGAAAACATCTGTTCATTAAACATGACACGAAGATAATGATAATGCAATAAACATTCACTAAATTACTAACACACTGACGTACGTTACTGAGAACTTTAGACGCTGCTTTACGCCACTGCGCAATTCTTTTTTTTTAAAGGGGTCATATAATGGTACATGCACTTTTACAAGTTGATTGTACTGAAATGTGTGTTGGCAGTGCCTGTACACAACCATCATATAATGATAAAAATCCATCCAGTGGTTTTGTTTTAATCTCCTGTTTTCCCCTGCCTCAAATCGAGCCGTTCGAGCCTGTGACGTCACTAGATCGCACGCCCCTCCCACGATTGTTGATTGACAGCAGGGTTTCAACACAGACCCGCCCTCGCTCGTGAGCGAGCTGTCAATCATAGTCCGTCATTGTTGATACACTGTAGCAGAATGGCGTCTAAGCGATTGTGGTGTTCGGTTCTTGGGTGTAATAACGAACACAGCAGTAATTTTAAAGTTCCCAAATCCGAACCGCTGAAGACGCAGTGGCTGAGTTTTGTTTATGAAGGGAATATTCCCGACGAGCAACGTGAATGCGCTCATGTTTGCGAGAATCATTTCTCACCAGACTGCTTTATAAACGAGGGACAATATAAATCAGGTTTTGCTAAGAGGCTGCGACTGAAAAAGGAATCAGTACCAACTATTCGTGTTCCTGCTGGACCTGCTCCAGAAGAAGTGAGTGTAACGTGTGGCAAATAAGAGAATCTGTCCCACAACATTGTTTACTTTCACTTTCATTTTAGCGTGATTTTGGGTATTTTGATATTAATCTTTGCAAATCCCATGCACGCTTCACGATGAACATGCTAACACTAAGTTACACCGGGTTTACTTGTATGTTACTGATTAATAAAGTAATGTCAAAAAAAAAAAACAGTTATAACTGCATTAAGATGAACGGTAACACAGGCCAGCAAAATACTGTTTACATCTTGCAAATGCATATGATTCAAGACTATATCAATGCAGTTACAATACTATAGATGTACTTAAAAGTTTTCTTTAAAAATGTTCGTACTGCACTAAACATAAACATACAACAAATTATTAGGTATCCTTCAACTACTGCTAGAATCATTACTGACATGACCTCACGATAGTTGTACCTAACACTGAGATAACGTCACGCATCACTGACAAGCCTACATTTACAAAAAAAAAAAAAGAAAAAGTTTTTCAACATAAATCTGTCAACGAACTAACCTATAACTTACATTAGTAACGTTAAACACATAGCGTTTGTATCTCACAACTCTAACGTTACCCTGCCAGTACATACAAAAATAGATCAAAGTGACATTGTTAACCAACCATTCAGAAACGTCCTGTTCGAGCCTTAATTGTCGAACTTCTTCGGGGCCGTCATCTTGTTCCGGGTGCGACTCCGGTTCAAACTGATACGGTTGCACAGATGTGTCCTCAGAGACTCCCGCTGCCATTCTTTCGCCAAAATACACCATCAAGTTGTCAACTGTTGTCAAGGCAACACTCCACATGCGTAGTATCATCTACGGGGCGGAGTCAGCAAAGCTCATTATCATTTAAAGGCACATGCACTGAAACGGCGTGCTGAAAACAGAGCTGTTTTTGAGCAGGTAAAATTAGTGTTTTCTTAAAATACTAATGAGAATTTTTTATAAAAGTATATTACAAAGTTTTCATTTAGACCCTAAAGATTCATATTAACTTGTACAAAAATGGCATTATATGACCCCTTTAATTAAGTGGCAGAAACAAGCTCTCATAGATAAAATTAAGAAGAAACAAAGTTATGTTTGTCTTATGTTTCATAATGTCATTTCATAACTGTTTTTACCATAAATTATATTATAATTCAATTTTACATGTATATTACAGTAAAATTTCAGTTTTCACCCTTTATGTTAAAGTAACTGACAGTTAACGTCTTTTTACTGTAACATTTTTACAGTATTTTTTTAAATATTACACACATTTTTACAGTGAGCACACATCACACACTTGTGTAAGCCTCGTGCTGAAGTGAGCGCGCACTAAAGCGTCAGTATGTCAGCTGATCCGCCTCTGTGTGTCGCCAGTCTCGAGGTTTGTCTGCGCAGTGGGTCTTCAGCGCTCGAGGGGACTTCAGCAGAGCGGCCCAGAACCTGCAGGAGGCCATCAAGAACAGCGACGTCCAGGACGAGAGGCTGGCCAGGCTCTACAACACACGCATCATGAGGGTGAACACACACAACATGCACTGGAAAACAAGTTTACTCCCGAGACCCCGAAAAAAAAAGTTTTGTGAATTTAGTATTTTTTTCGTGTCATTACATTGTTTAGAGCATTCAATTTTTTTTTTCTAAAAATAACTTCTTTTTTTTTTCAATTATATTTTATTCATGTTATGCTATGTCCTCTGTAGAGGACACCAGGACTCAATTAAAAAAATATATAAAATAAAAAGACATTTAATAGACATGAATAGGCAAAAACAATGGTATTTAAAAAAAAAAATCACCATTACATTTTTAGGTTTCAAGATTTTATATACCAAACTTTGTATAAAGATGATTCTCAACTATGTTATGAAAGATAACGAAATGATTTGATATACCATTTTGCTTTATGCAATATAGGTTTTCCCATTTTATACAATGTATCTATACATTAAATTTAATTTGCATACTAATGTGTTCTGAGGGCAACATGTAATGAAAAAAGAAGCATGGGAGTAGTAATTGGCAAGATTTTCATAATAATATCTAATATTTCATAAGAATGTTGAAATTGTTCCCTGTTCACTTGTTGTGTCTCCTGATAAACATGAAGTCCTGGTGTCTCTACAGTGGACATGTATGAAATCAATGCTTTGTTTCGTAACAGAAAGTCATATTTTGATTTGAAACCCCATTACATTTTCCTGAGATGTTTATTTATGACAACCAATTTAAAAATGTGTCCGATTTAAATGATAATTACAAAATATTATCATATTTCCGTAAGAATGTTACGACATGCTTTATGTATGATGATGTCAGAGAAATTCACTAAAATATAGTAAATAAAAAATGCTTTTCTTACTTAGTATTTTTGTCTTGTTTCCAGTCCAAATATAAAAAAAATTCTTAAATCAGGATGCATTTACTAGATGAGTAAAATGACATCAGATATTATGTCCTGTTTTCTGGGGGAATTAATCAAAATTAAGTGAGTTGATGCTTAAAACAAGCAAAATGATAAGCCAATGGGGTCAGAAAAATAATCACAATTCAAACAGAAACAATATTATTTTTCTGACCGCATCGGCAGATAATTTTGCTTGTTTTAAGCATCAACTCACTTAATTTATATTTATTCCCCCGGAAAACAGGACATAATATCTGATGTAATTTTACTACTTTAGTAAATGCATCTTGATGTAAGAAATGTTTGATATATGGACTGGAAACAAGACAAAAATAAATATGCAGTGCAAAAGTCACTGTAGTGTATCCACGTAAGACGCGGACTCAAACACTGTTTATTGCACACAGGTGGAATACTACTTCCTGTCGCAGTACGTGTCTGTGGTGGAGACGCCGTTCCGTCACGTGTTCCACGGGCGCGGCGATCACACTCTGAGCGCGCTGGCGGATCATCTCTCGCTCCTGCACTCGGACCCGCAGATGTTCGACGAGACCCGTTTCCGCCGCCAGCTAGCGCTCTTCACCTGGACGCTACAGGGCGCTGCTAACGCGCTTAGCGGAGACGTCTGGAACATAGACAACCCTCTCTAGAGCTCCACATGAGCGTTAGCGTTTATTTATCCAGCCGACCCAGAACAGTCAGTCTAATTTCAGGGATATTCTACAACGCTTAACATGGCTTAAAGGTGACATATTATGCCCTTGCCTCATTTAGTATTCGCGGTTCTATGAATATGCAAATGAGCCCCGCCTAAACTCACTCACTCCGCTCAGAGATCCACTGGTTGACGATCACACGTTGATCTGATTGGTTACAAGGTCGTTTGTGACGTCAGAAACACCAGCGATTTCAAACCGTGTGTTTGAGACTGTCTTTGGTTCACTGCAGTTTTAAGCAGGAAATACTCAGCAATGCTGTCGACTTATGAACTTACACACGGTGTGTCTTAAAGCGTATTAAACACACCACATACACACATAAACAACATTAAACGCTGGATTTACACCACAGGGGGACTTTAGGTTTATGCTAATTTTAAGATATTTATGTGAATTAGCTTACTCAAAAATTTTAAGTTGAGAGCAATTAAAATGAGTACAATATAAAAATTTAAATATCTTAACTTAACTTGACTTTTTTGAGTTTTTCCAACTTCTTTGGGTTTACAGTGTAGTAAGTGGAAAGACAATATTTTTACGTTATGCGTTTTCTCTCCCTTAGAAACAGGCTGAATGTAGCAGGACTATAAACGGACAAGTTAGTTTAATATAAACTATATAAACAGACAAGAGCCCAGAATATAAACGCAAAGCGCTAAATTGCACGTTTAGCATTTTCTTCACATGAAGAAAAGACATTAATGCCTCAATACGGTGATATTAAGACCAAATGCGATAAATAGCTTATTAATAAAACAAAGTACAAGCAAAGCACAACGTTTAGCGTTTTAGAATATCCCGAATTGTATTGCATCGCTTCTGGTTCAGAGAGTATTTTCATATCTGCTCAACAACTGTGATTTACTAATGTGTTATTTTTCGTCTCTTCCGGTGATCAGCTATCTAAGCAACCACTGGATATCTCCTCGTAATTTACTTTGTTAATTATCAGTTATGATTGAGAAGAGATTCTTTTTTTATTACCGAGTGATAATGAGACTCTTATGAATGTGAGCGGTAATTATCGGGAGCAGTGACTCTCATAATTATGACAGTCATACTGTTGTCCAATCAAGAAGCAGCATCTGCTTTCAATCAACTCTATGATGTCACATGACCCCGCCCTCAGGCTGTGACATCATTGTAGTCACGCCATGTCGTCATTGCCGTACTTGTGATATTCCAACTTGTAAAAAGCATTCACGTCCTCATAGTACTCGTAATTGCAACTTGTAATCTTCAACTTGTATCACATGACCGCTGTAACGCATTGATAGTGTTATAGGATCGGATAAGTTGAGGAAGCTCCGAGTAAATTGTCACGTGTTGTCATCTCGAAATCACAGTAATTATGACATGGAGTGACGCAGCATTTTACCTGTAGATCAGGTGCTTCTCATGTTAAACTCTTCAGTCTGGATTGATGTGTTGAGCAACTGATCTGTCTGTCACCTACTGTATCGATTCGATTCTGAAGGGATTTACAACATATGCTGTATAGTGCATTTCAATAAAAATGTTTTTTCTCTCTCTCAAATACCAGTTTTTTTCTTTTTCTTAAAAACATACTCGTCTTCAAAGGAATACATGGTTGAGCCACTATTGCAGTGACTAACAGGCATATT
This sequence comes from Tiaroga cobitis, assembly GCA_030578255.1. Lineage (NCBI taxonomy): Eukaryota > Metazoa > Chordata > Actinopteri > Cypriniformes > Leuciscidae > Tiaroga > Tiaroga cobitis. The sequence goes on from CM060613.1 coordinate 1,086,558, forward strand.
TGCGGGTTTTGACCAAAACAAACGGACCAAACTTCAAATTTGAGAGAAGTTATAGTTTAATTATACATTCTTAAAGTACTCTCAATGTATTTTATAATGAACACACAACAAGAGAGTAATCTGATGAAACGAGGCGCATGCGCAAACAACTTTGAGCAGCGCGGGAGTATGCGCAGAGAGAGGGAGAGTTTAAGGTAAGACCAAGACACGTTTAATTCATGACAAATTAAATTAATGACTTTTATTTAGTCAAAACATGTCTGATTTCATTTTAAAATAGTGAGGTTTTGAATAAAGAATTATGAAAATATGTTTTAACTCTAAATAAACGCCATTGGTCATGTCATGTAACAGCCGTTAAAACATTCAGGGTAATGGTATGGTGAACTTAAATATTTTTCTTTGTGGCTCAAATACCAGTTTTATTGATTTTTCAAACATATCTACAACATATAGGAGAGGAAGAATTCTGCAAACTCGTTAATTCATCTAAATCGACAACTTGTATGTTAGATCCTATACCGACTAAGCTACTGAAAGAGATGTTTCCAGAGGTCATATATCCTCTTCTTAATATCATTAATTCATCTTTGTCTCTAGGATACGTACCAAAAACCTTTAAACTGGCTATGATAAAACCGCTTGTTAAAAAAACACAACTTGATCCTACAGAATTAGTCAATTACAGGCCGATCTCGAATCTGCCTTTTCTGTCAAAGATATTAGAAAAAGCAGTATCTTCACAACTGTGTTCCTTTCTAGAAAGAAATGATATCTGCGAGGATTTTCAGTCCGGATTTAGACCGTACCATAGCACTGAGACCGCTCTCATTAGAGTCACAAATGATTTGCTCTTATCATCCGATCGTGGTTGTATCTCTCTATTAGTGTTACTCGATCTTAGTGCTGCATTTGACACAATTGACCACAACATTCTTTTAAATAGACTAGAAAACTATGTGGGCATTAGTGGAATTGCACTAGCATGGTTTAAATCATACTTATCTGACCGTTATCAGTTTGTAGCAGTAAATGAAGAGATGTCTTATCGATCACAAGTTCAGTATGGCGTACCACAAGGCTCAGTACTAGGACCGCTGCTGTTCACTCTGTACATGCTACCATTAGGAGATATCATTAGGAAACATGGAGTTAGCTTTCACTGTTATGCCGATGATACTCAGCTGTATATTTCTTCAAAACCCAACGAAACTTACCAAATCACAAAATTAACGGAATGCATAGCTGATATAAAAAATTGGATGACTAGTAATTTCCTACTACTAAATTCTGAAAAGACAGAGATTCTAATTATTGGACAAAAAACTTCCACACGTAATAACCCAGAATACTGTCTAACACTTGATGGCTGCTCTGTCAAGTCTTCGTCGTCGGTTAGGAACCTGGGTGTGCTCTTTGATACCAACCTTTCTTTTGAAAGCCACGTGTCTAGTATCTGTAAAACTGCATTTTTCCATCTTAAAAATATATCTAAAATACGCCATATGCTCTCATTAGGAAATGCGGAACAATTAGTCCATGCGTTCATGACCTCAAGGCTAGATTATTGTAATGCTCTACTGGGTGGTTGCCCTGCACGCTTAATAAATAAACTACAGCTAGTTCAAAACGCCGCAGCTCGAGTTCTTACCAGAACCAGGAAATATGACCATATTAGCCCGGTTCTGTCAACACTGCATTGGCTCCCTATTAAACATCGTATAAATTTTAAAATATTGTTGATTACCTACAAAGCACTAAATGGTTTAGCTCCGCAGTACTTGAGCGAGCTCTTAACGTATTATAGTCCTTCACGTCCATTGCGATCTCAAAATTCCGGTCAGTTGATAATACCTAGAATATCTAAATCGACTGCAGGCGGTAGATCCTTTTCCTATTTAGCACCAAAACTTTGGAACAGTCTTCCTACCATTGTCCGGGAAGCAGACACACTCTGTCAGTTCAAAGCTAGACTAAAAACACATCTCTTTGACCTAGCATACACATAATACATTATAGAGTTCTATAATTCAATGTTAGGCTGCATAGATTAGGTCAGCCGGAACTGGGAACACTTCCGTTAAATCTTGATGTACTCGCTACATCATAAGAAGAATGGCATCTACGCTAATATTAGTGTCTTTGTTTATCCCGAGGTTTTCCCGCAGCCTGCCGGATCCAGGCCGTGTCCAGATCTGACGAAGGAGATCCGCCTGGACCCGATGACAATGCAGTGCTGAAGTATCCACTATCCTCTCCCTATGGAGGATCCCTTTCCCACTCTACAGATAAAGCGTTGTGAATTCCGGCTCGCGTACCCCGAAGTGATAAAATAAAACAAAATTCTGTATCAAAATTTATAGGCAAGAAAAGTAGTTTGTTTAGGCTGGGTTGTATGAATTATAAACCTGCGCACATATTTTAAAAAGCACATAACTATAGAATCAATTCTGAATGAGCATGTGAACGCCGTCAGCGTTAATCACAGGTTCGCGTTTAAAAGTCTGATCATTTCGACGGAGGTGAATCAATCAAAGTTAACTTTAGCTGGAAATAACATTATTCAAGAACCGCTATAATGCCAAAACAATCTGTTACCTTAAATTATATGTTTATCTCTGTAAAGCTGCTTTGAAACAATCCATTGTTAAAAGCGCTATATAAATGAAGATGACTTGACTTGACTTGACATCATCAGAGGAATAAACTGCATATTATGGATATATAATAGCAGCCATTTGCTGGTTTTACCTAAACAAACGGACCAAACTGCAACTATGAAAGACGTTTAGCTGTAAATTCCTAAAGTAATATCAGCGTATTTTAGTCAAAATAAACACAAAAAAGTCTGATGAAACGTTTTAACGTTATTTAAATTTAAAAAGAAACCGTTTGAACGGGCGCACAAGGCGCATGCGCAAACAGCGCCTCGAGCACACAATGAGAAGTTTCTGAGGTAAGAAATGTTTGCTTCACGCTTAATTAAACCAGAACTTTTATATAATCAAATAATACCTAATTTGATTTTAAATTAATGAAGTTTTGGATAAAGAACATTATTATGAAATAAATATCGTTAAAATATCACCGTAGTGCCGTGTTTAAGTTCTGACAGGAATGAAAACCAGGGTGAGGGAAAAGAAGTTCAGTTTGTTCAACGCGGTAATTGTTGAGCTAAACTTTCATTAGACAAAATGTCTATAAAACAGTTTTGAAAGTTGTGAGTTTTGAAAATTAAATGTGATATTAGACCATTGTAACGTTACTGTGTGTGAATGTCCACAGCCTCGTTTTCATCCGCATAAAAATGAATATGACTTATAAGGTCTCTGACTATAGTATGCGAAAAATAGATTACATTGAAAGTAATAAACAAATAAAAAACACTATGACAAAGTGAATATTAAATGATAATTTCAGTTTATTCGTGGTAATCTGTAATATCTTTTAAAATATCTTGTAAAATTGTAGTTTATTTACACTTGACATTTTAGTTATTTCCATGTGTTTCTTTTTTCCATCAAATTCATTAGGTGAGTATGAATTATTTCTTAGAGTCTGTATTTACATGCGAGTTAAATATGAAATTGCAATAATTTTCTTCTTTGACTCCAGGATCAGCGATCAGGATCTTCTTCACGGTGGCCGTGTGGTTCATGATGTCTTCCTGTGAGAGCTTCGCCCATCATGATGTCATATCCTGTGGGAGAGACGAGAAGGATTCGATTTTGAGGTCGCAGCGCTATGTTAGTGTTATTGTAATATTGTTACAGTAATATTTCAGTTATTTCCAGCTGAATCAGCACAGACGTTCGGATGAAAACGAGCCAGAATATTCCTGTATGAAATTATTACATGAGTGACTGACGTCTGTCGATGAAATCTTCCCAGTCGCGGGTTCTTCATCTCCGTTGGTCTCGTGTTCACTCTCTTCATCACCACCGTCACTTTCATCACTATCTCCTTCCTCACTGCCATATTCCTCCTCTTCCTCATTTTCTCCTCTCTTTTGTTCTTCATTCTCGCTCTCTCCATCTCCCTCTTCCTCATCATCTTCCTTCGCTTTATTTTCCTCATTTTCTGTGCCTCCCTCCTCTTCTCCCTCTTCCTCGTTTTCTTTCACTCCTTCCCCCTCTCCTTCCTCTTTATTTCCTTCTTCCTCTTCCTCATCTCCGTTTTCTTCTTCATCTTCATCTCCTTCCTCTTCTCCTCCTTCCTCATCTTCTTCTCCTCCTTCCTCATCTTCTTCTCCTCCTTCCTCATCTTCTTCTCCTCCTTCCTCTTCCTCATTTCCTCCAGAGTCGCTCTGAAAACCATCAGAAACTCAGACTTGTGCGATAATTTAATTCAAATCTACACTTCTAAATTTATGATTTATGTATTTAAATTGCATGTAGAATTTCCATTTATTTATATTACACAGTTTTAACATAAACAAACAAATTAAACTTATTCATATTTGTCAGTCATACATCAATGAAAGAGGTCAGATTTCTGCACTCAAAAAAACGGCATAGTTTATTAACTATTTGCATTGTATTGCGAAAAGTGCTATACAAATAAATGTGAATTGATTTGATTTTAATTGGTTGCATTTTCAAAATGCTTTTATCCAAATTCCTTCAAATCAGCATAGCCTGTTCAATTAATTCCGTTTAAAAAGTATAAACATGGTTAAAATATGACTCGCTTCGGAGCAATCAATATTCAGTTTGTTACAAATGTATGAGATTGAAACATATTGGATTTATTGATGATGAATATATAAAGCTGGTTATTGTGTATTTAAAACACATTCAGTTTATTAATACTATTACAGAAATCTGACCTGTGTCATATGACTGAGAAATTCAGATCACTTAAGTTAATAGTTTTTGCTGAAACTGAAAAACACATTTATATTCATTTCAAATACATTTGTTTTTAATTTAGGCCTAAATATTTTCCTAGTGAAATGTTGACTTGCATGATGGTTCATATCACTATCTTAGTGTGAAAACTAGTCAGTCTGTGAGATTTCCTCACTAATATAGTCAAAGTAGTGTGTGTGTGTGTGTATGTGTTTCGTACCCCGTCGTCTTCTGAACTCTCTGATCGTGTTACTCTCCGTCGCTGCATCTAATTAGTTGTATTATGAGAAAAATTGTTTATTTAGCAACACATCCTGATTTTCGTCTCAAATATTAATGATATAACAGTAAAGACGAATGTATGGGGTGAATCACACACAAAAATATCTGTCATGTTTCATGTCTGTCAACATATAAAATATGTTTCACCACTTTTATTGACATTGACACAATTATCTTTACTGTGAGTGGAAAAAATAAATATCCATGTAAATAATCCTGTCCAGAGACAATGATTTTAAGTGTAAAATACAACAAAATTGACCATAATTTAAACTGTTATTTATTTTTTGCGTAACAATAATAAAAGGTATTTTTCACATTACAATAATGAGAATTTAAAAAATCATATGTGCTTAATTTTAATGAAAACAATGCTTAGTTTTTTTTTTTTTTTTTTTCAGTTGAAATGTAACCTGAGCATTTCTTGACAGTTTTTGTGAGATTCACCCGATGTTTTGTGAACTGAAGATAAAGTATTTCTGATATTAAACTTCAAACAGCAAATAATTTCCTGGAAGAAACTAAAATGGGCGACAACACTTACAGGCAGCGCGTGTCCGAAGACCAGAAGACACAAAACCAGAAAAGCGATCTTCATCCTTAAAGTCGCTGTGCGAACAACGAAAGCAATCAATGATGCATCTTCAGTTGCAGTAACAACACAGTAAATCAGGAGATTCAGTCTTACCTGTGATCGAGCTCGTGAAGCCGAAGCGAGGAGTTAGTGAAACACAGAAGAGTGAGCTGATGTTTCTCTACGGATCTCCTCAAACACACAGCATTTAAACAAGCGTCCCGACATGCTGAACCAATCAGGAGAGCGCGGGGGCCGTTGGGCGAGACGCTGCGTGATTTAATGAAAATAACGGAGCCGCTATAAACATCTTATTGTGTGCCAGTGAGCGTCACCACTGGCTTTGAAATGGGAGACACGAGTGTGTGTGTGTGTGTGTGTGTGTGTTTGTACCTAGTTAAACATGTTTTGGGGAAATATTTGTACCCAGAAGTAAGCTAAACCTGACGAACGCTTCTTTTGGGGATTGTTTGCTTTGTTTGTAAAAGCAACACAGACACAGAACAGTTAAAAAAAATATATAAAAATTAGGGCTTAAAATGTTTTTTTTTTTTTAATGTGGTCGATTCTGAAATGTTGTTTATATAGTAGAAGAGAGGGAAGGAATACAAATAGTTTTATAATATCAATATCAATACCACCATCCCTACCACCACCATCACCAACAACAATAAATAACAATAATATGCAGCTTTACATATATAAAAAATGAAAAGAAGTATAGCCTATAGAACATAACATATACACTCACCTAAAGGATTATTAGGAACACCTGTTCAATTTCTCATTAATGCAATTATCTAATCAACCAATCACATGGCAGTTGCTTCAATGCATTTAGGGCTGTGGTCCTGGTCAAGACAATCTCCTGAACTCCAAACTGAATGTCAGAATGGGAAAGAAAGGTGATTTAAGCAATTTTGAGCGTGGCAGGGTTGTTGGTGTCAGATGGGCCGGTCTGAGTATTTCACAATCTGCTCAGTTACTGGGATTTTCACGCACAACCATTTCTAGGGTTTACAAAGAATGGTGTGAAAAGGGAAAAACATCCAGTATACGGCAGTCCTGTGGGCGAAAATGCCTTGTTGATGCTAGAGGTCAGAGTAGAATGGGCCGACTGATTCAAGCTGATAGAAGAGCAACTTTGACTGAAATAACCACTCGTTACAACCGAGGTATGCAACAAAGCATTTGTGAAACCACAACACGCACAACCTTAAGGCGGATGGGCTACAACAGCAGAAGACCCCACCGGGTACCACTCATCTCCACTACAAATAGGAAAAAGAGGCTACAATTTGCAAGAGCTCACCAAAATTGGACAGTTGAAGACTGGAAACATGTTGCCTGGTCTGATGAGTCTCGATTTCTGTTGAGACATTAAGATGGTAGAGTCAGAATTTGGCGTAAACAGAATGAGAACATGGATCCATCATGCCTTGTTACCACTGTGCAGGCTGGTGGTGGTGGTGCAATGGTGTGGGGGATGTTTTCTTGGCACACTTTAGGCCCCTTAGTGCCAATTGAGCATCGTTTAAATGTCTCAGCCTACCTGAGCATTGTTTCTGACCATGTCCATCCCTTTATGGCCACCATGTACCCATCCTCTGATGGCTACTTCCAGCAGGATAATGCACCATGTCACAAAGCTCGAATCATTTCAAATTGGTTTCTTGAACATGACAATGAGTTCACTGTACTAAAATGGCCCCCACAGTCACCAGATCTCAACCCAATAGAGCATCTTTGGGATGTGGTGGAACGGGAGCTTCGTGCCCTGGATGTGCATCCCACAAATCTCCATCAACTGCAAGATGCTATCCTATCAATATGGGCCAACATTTCTAAAGAATGCTTTCAGCACCTTGTTGAATCAATGCCACGTAGAATTAAGGCAGTTCTGAAGGCGAAAGGGGGTCAAACACAGTATTAGTATGGTGTTCCTAATAATCCTTTAGTTGAGTGTATATACACATATACATACATAAAAGACCTCAATCCACAAATAATTGTAGAATGATGTATTCAATAATACTCAGAACTTTATTTATTATAGAAATCATTTGTATTTATGCATATTGAACTTTCTTATTATTTAATCCATTTAATATACCAAAGAACTAAATTGAGGCATAAACTCCCTAGCTAGTTTTAATCAATATTTAAGGATGAGAACATTTTATTAAATTTGTATAGTTGGTTTTTAATTGCTGATGTTTGTTTCTCTTTAATAATATGGTCCCTTAATAGATGTAGCCATTGTGTAGTTGATATTTGGTATTTATTGTTCCATTTGAGCAGTATAGTTTTTTGGCGATAGCTAGAGATGTGAGCAGAGGTTTTGAATGTTCAAAGGGAGGGTTAATTTGAGTTGATTTGATTCGATATCAATTCTCAAAAGCTACGAATCACTATTTTTTCAATATGTATTTCCACAAACATTGAACAAAATTTCTGATTGACGTTAATCGTATTACTAGTAGGTAGGGCTGGGTATTGACACAAATTTCACAATTCGATTCGATTTCGATTCGATTCAACATTGATTATTTTGGATATCAGGTACAATACATGGCAAATTTTTTCAAGGAAAACAAATCTCTTAACTAATGCTGTAAACTACGGGAGTCAGTTGTAGCCTATAGGCTTCATTAGCCTACTATAATTTTGAAGGTAAAAATGAACTGATTTGAAGCTATACAAACACTTAAATTACACTTATTTATTTTTATAATAAGAAAGTTATATGAAATATAAACATTTAAATGGTGGCTGTCATAAAAACTTGCCAGATTTATTCAAACATGCATTAAATATTGAAGAACATTAAAAATGATAATGAATATGTAATATGGTGCATATATTTAGCAAAATTCTCCTCTCTAGAGTTATTTTTTCTAGCTGACTGACTGACTAAGTTACTAAGTTTAATGTTTTTTCTGAGGTAAATGTGACGTTACATGCCATTGTTTACTTGCTGTTTAACTGACGTCTTTCCACGGATGAAACACTGATTGAGCGATACCACATTACATGATACGGATTTTGAAGTTGTACTCTATCTTTTACCACACTTTCAGATGCTCATTGATGTTTATTTGGCGCTGTAACTGGTATTATTAAGACGGAAGAGGAGAATGAGATCATGTGCGCTTCGTGCTGCTGCTTCTCTTGAGCTGAGCCAGAGCGATCTCACGCCACAGCGCCAAAACGGTATTTATGTTTTTGAATTTCGTAAGAAAATGGACGTAATTCGAAATTTGAGACTTTATTTCATAATAATAGTCACAAAGCACAAAGATTATTTCGATTTATTGGATGGGATTGCACGATACAATGTTCTACGCGATCATCAAATGAAAACAGGATGACTAATCGATTCTTGAGATTTAAGAATCGATATCGGTTCGTAAAAATGAGAATCGATTAATATCGAGAAATCGATATTTTTTACCCAGCCCTACTAGTAGGGCTGTGCCAGTAAATTTGTATGTGTTTTACATGAATATTATGACACAAAGCTTTGTTTACAAATTAAATAATAGGTTAGCAATTAAATGTGACATCGCAGCCATGGAGACGTTTGGATTCGTGACGAATGAGAGTTGAGCGTGAGCCCATAAATGTAAGCTTTGTCGACTTAGTATTGCGATCCGGTCTCCCGATTATCAGCGAATTTATCAATATTCCATTCGTTATTCCACTGGACATGGAATCTCTGGTTTCTTTTCCCAAATGTGGTTCGATCTGGGAAAACATGGCCTAGCGGAAACACATTTCATTTTGCAGCCAGTGTCTAGCAACTCTCCGTTGGCTTTCGAGCTGGAAAAACCAAACTCTAGTCAGGCCAATCACATCGTGTATAGAGTTGGCGGCGGGCGACAGTTGCGATGGTTCCCGGCTACTTGAAAACACAGAATGGCTGCTGGCGAACAGCGGTCCTTCGAATCGGCTTTGGCCGCGACTCTGGAGGACTCAGGAGTTAAGCTTTTCTTTGAGAAAAGAACAAAGAACGGCACTTAAGTCATGTGTTAGTAGTTTTGCCGACCAGATACGGCAAAAGTTTAATCTATCAACTAGCTCCGCTAGGGTGCGTTTCCCGAAAGCATCGCTAGCCAACTATGGTCGCAATTTCCGTCGTTATCAGCAGTTCAACGAGTCGGTGTTTCCCGAAACCATCGTTCCAACGAACATTCGCAAACAGCATCGCAGAGGTGTGTGTGTGTGTGTGTGTGTGAGCGACAGATCTCGAGAAGCAGAGTTTCTTGTTTGCATGACATGTGGACTCAATAAATCCTTATCTTGAGCCAAATAATCAATCTGACATTCAGTGCAATCTGTGTCTTATATTTAGAATACATACAAATGTCATTTACGTCTTTTAGTTTGTCAAGAGATTTAAAGCGTCATGTTTGAAGAGTGCGCATGTGTGAACGAGCTCTAGTGCGTAAGAATGAGTGAAATAAAGTGAAATAACTGATAAAAATGAGAAATATTCCTCAGATGCATGTCTGTAATTTATAGCAAAACATCTTGCGTTAATTCGATCTCAAAAACAGATCTCAACACTGAAAGCTTGGCGCTCTTTTTTTTATTGCCTTTTTTCATATTACATATTTTAGCAGTCATCATAAATTAGTTATCATTTAAAAGCTTACAAACTCAAAATTCGTCCTGTGAGTCCATTGTGACATCATTTAGGGCACGGACATCCCCAGGAATCAGCAGATTGAGGCGAGCAAGATCATTTCAGACTCCGGTGTTAAGATAACGTTTTAAAACTGCGTGTCGTAACAGTTTAAACAGGATTGCTGCGAAATGCGCCCTGATACACTTCACTGTACATGTTATGTGGTTTATTTTGAAAGGTAAACTATCTTTGTAGTGTTAAGAGACGGCAGGTATGGCGTCAGAGAAATGGTCGCATCAGAGAAAGAGGATTTTCAGCTTGCCGCTATAAATCGCTATTTTTCTTCACTAAACAAGGGAATTTTGCCAAGATATTTTCAGAGATGAGACAAGATGCTATAGAATAATAATTTAATGGAGAAAAAAATTTTGACAAAAAACTGACATTCAAACAATTTTTTGATCTTCCTGAACCGGCGCGACATCTGACGGGTTTTCCCAGATCGCATCACAAATCTTCACTCACGTCGGGGATTATAAACGTTTCTTCCTTTGGTGCGCTTTTAAGCATGCCTATTATATCCGCATTCTTTACTGTGGTAAAGTAGAAAACCCACGTCAAATTCTTTTTAACACAGTTTGTGCTCGTTATTAGACTTGGTAAGGCGCGTCAAGTTTATTTTTAAAGCGCGTTTCACACACGCGCGTGATTTTAGTTTCGCTTTCTCTGGCAGCGCAAAATCAAACAGCCTAAATGTCTGAAATCCGCTCTTCAGAGCTTTTACAACAAGTAGAAAACATGAAGATATCAGAAGAGATGGTCTTTCTGCTCGTGATCCCTCAAAGCTCAGCGTAGGCTAGCCTATATCACGCGTCTGTGTGTGGAAATATAAAACAAATGTCTTTTTAAATATTTAACTTTATTATATTATTTAAGCTAATATTTAATGATATTTATTTCAATGCTTTCCAGGCTTTAGTTCATTGATGTTCATTGAAGGAAGTGCTCAAATAAACACGCTTGTTTGTTAGGAAATGGATGTTTGAGCCTCGTTTATTATTATTATTTTATTTAAAAATGTATTTAATTGAGGTGTGTGTGTGTGTGTATATATATATGTATAAGACGCACCCCCAACCACCGCGCCACCGTCACAGCCCTAATTACTAGTCTTCTCCGCCAGATGTCATCATGTCCAGTGTGTGTGTGAGTGAGTGAGTGTGTGTCTGTGTGTGTGTTAGAGAAGGAGAGAGAGTGTGTGTGTGTCCAGCCGCAGATGGACTATTTGGACACTCGTACCCCTTTTCTTGTGTAAATGTAGCTTGTTTCAGGACACAGATATGAATTTTAATTATAAATATGTTTAATATAGACATTTTAATTTCCCCTGTGAAACAATCACAGTGTTTTTGAGTCAGACTTTATTGGGCAGATTTATTTGAAAGTGAGCTCTTCAGGAAGTGTGGGCGCTTCTGATCTCACGAAGAGGAGATATTTCTTCATCACGCTCACATTTCCAGACGTGGTGAACACGCGCCTCGTGAACTCTGTACTGATGATGTTGACGTAATCTGGCGGGAGAACGCACCAAAACACGCCACAGGAAACTGTAAAAATGTGCCGTGACCTTCATTTGCATCTCAAACACTTATTTGTATAATGAACAGTCGAGTTTTGTACAGACACATGTGTGTTTTGTTCAGGAAAAAAGACAAAAGAAAAAAGATATGAAACTGAAGCCTGTGTTTTATCACCCTTAATGAAGTTATTTTCAGGATTCTCAACCCTGTATTCTCTTCACTTTGGGTAGAAAACAATGGAATATATATATATATATATATATATATATATATATATATATATATATATATATATATATATGAAAATGATCCTGTCTAAAGACTACGATTTTGACTATAAAATACTAATTCTGCCATAATTGTTGACTACAACTTTTTTGCTAAATAATAAACTCAATATTACAATATTGGGAATTTAAGGAGTGAATGTGCTTAATTGTAATGAAAATAATGTCTCAATGCTAAAAAAAGTAACAGTTTTTAATGCAAAAAATGGGTAAAATTTGTGTAAAAAACAATTTTCATATTTTTTTAATATGAGAAAGATAAAACATCAGATTTACACAAGATGAGTCTTCTTCCAAAGCTTTATTTCTTCAGAAAGGAGTATGAATCACAACAGACAAAAAACCACTACAGAAATCCACTGATTTTCAGAAATATGTTTACGTGCAGTTGTTTATAAGGGTAATTATGTAGCCCAAATGAATGGGTAGTTGATAAATAATTATAAATAGGAAGTACAGTATTCAGACATCTAAAATGTCTAAATCTCTTTCAAAACAAGTGGCATCGGTCCTCAAGTGATGCTCGAGCAAAACTAACACTATTCTGAGTCACTGAATTATATTATCCTTATTTTTAGTGGATCTGTGAAGTCAGTTTTCTTCAAGGTCACACATTGCTTCAGGTTTTCCAACCAGAAATTGTCCAAGACGTTATTTCTGTTGTTTCATATTACACTTTTTTTTTTGAGTGTGTTTGTGCAGCATTTCTTCAAAATAAATGCCACTTGTTTTGGTATTTGCATGTATAATTAAAAAACATAATTTTGGCAGCATTGCATATATTTGTAGGCCCTTTAAAGAGGTCATGACATGGATTAAAATAAAACAAAAATATTTTAGTATGTTCCTTTGGGTTAACTTATAGTAATTATTTTCAACTATTATTACATACTACATTATATATATACTACAATTATTTTATTTTAAGGCGTGGCTCCTTTAAGGCTCGTCAGTAAACGCCCACTGTTATGATTGGCTAACGACGTCACTGCATAGGAAACATATCAACACACACTTGCTATTGAAAACATTATCCAAATAATCCATAAGCATTATAAAACAATTTACTTAAGTCACCCAATATAAAAACAGGCCATTTTGGAGCTTGATTAAACAAATGCAGGATATTTTAATGGTACAAAGTCCTCTTATATGTCAAGAGACCGAGACAAATTTGATTTCTCATGTCATGACTCCTTTAATTTGTCAAAAAAACAAAAAAGTATCTAAGGACAATATTTTAATCACATTTTAACCTTCCCCAGTTGATTTAAATGCTTCTGCTGGTGCTCTTTAGAGGTACAAATATTCTGTCTTTCAATCAATATAAGATCATTACATTTATCTATTTACATTTATTCATTTAGCAGATTATATTATATATAAAAGAAGAACATCACACCCAATTTCCCAAAGAGACAAAAACATAGTGTTCGGCACGTACTATGGGATGCGGTGATGGAAAGAGAAACATGAGATGGGAGGAAATATTATATTTAGATATATGATGATTTAATATGATAATTTTTGCAATAATTTTAAATGGAGTTTGCAGCACATATCAAGCCCACAAAAAAAAGAAAATCACCATTTATGACGTTATTTTTAAGATTATCTCTTTGAATTTCATTGTAAAGTACTACATTTACAATTATAGGGTACTCTACAATCTACAACATTTTTGCATAACAATAATGAAAATAATATTTTTCACTTTACAGTATTAAAGGAGTAAATGTGGTTAATTGTAACTGTTTAAATGTTTTCTTTATGCAAAATATGATTTCGGAACGGGTGAAAAACATGATAAATATGATTTTTGCACTTTCTCACATTTTCACCTGCGCACTTTTCAGATCTGTTGGAAATAATCCATAATGATGCAGAAACTTGGATTGTAAGTAAACTCAGTGTGCATGTATCATATATTATTATAATGATAAAACTTGCAATTATTTTTGATGGACTTTGCAAAATATATCAAGTCCACAAAAGTAAATGTAAGTGTTAAGGACAAAATAATATGTTCTAAATTTATAAATATAAACAATAATAAGTAAATGTTTGAATCCATCACCACATGAATTGATCTCAGAAAAGTGAAGGTTATATAGACTTTAAATGGAGATAATGTGACGGCAAAGGGCTTGATTGAATCTTCATAAACCGTTACTCGACTCTCACTCTCTCACTTGGTGCAGATGAAGTTGTTTGTCTCAGTTTCAGGAAGGCTGATCCAGCGCTGGTTGCTGGTCTGAATGGCTCCGGATCTCACTGTCGTAATGCAGTTCTCCTCCCCGGTGCCGTGACCCGGATCCCAGCGGTCATAGCACAGGGTCTGACCGTTGACCCAGAACCAGAGGCCGAGCACGCAGGAGTGACGGAGACCCAGCCACACGTGAGCGGTGGAGGCCATCGAGGACACGTTCTCCACCCGAAGCTGGATCTCCGGCGAGTCCACCGACACCAGGTCCATGTCTTCATCTCTGCAGTGTTTCAGAGCTCCTGTCCACGTCAGATTCAGTCTGATCAGAACCAGTTTATCTGGAGCACACACAGAAACAACAACGGTCACACTTTAGTTTAGGGTCCAGTTCTCAATATTAACTATTCATTACGACTTTTGCCTCAATAAACTCCTAATTACTGCTTATTAATAGTTAGTAAGGTAGTTGTTAAGTTTAGGAATTGGGTGGATCAAGGGATATAGAATATGATCATGCAGAATAATGCATTAATATGTGCTGATAAACAGCCAATATCCTCGTAATTATGCATGTTAATAAGCACTAGTTAATAGTGAGAACTGGACCCTAAACTAAAGTGTTACCACAAAAACATTAAACATTTTTAGTTAAACGATACTTCTCCCGAAACAATGTAAATTCTGTCCTCGTTTACTCGCACTCAAGTCGTTCCAAACCCCTGCATATTGAGATATTTTAATGAAACCTGAGATATTTCTGTCCCTCCATTGTAAATTGAGGTGAAAACTTAAATGATCCAGAACGGTCATTATAGCGTCATAAAACTAATCATATAAATCGAGCGGTTTAATCCAGATTCAGTTTAGGCTTTTATTTAAATCTAAAAATGATTGTCCCAAATAGAGCAGATCACATTAAGTAAACACTAACGCTTGTGTGCGTCACATGCTAGAACAAACCGGATTCTTTTGCTTCATGTTCCAACTCGTGTCCCGCGGGTCCATCAGCGCGGTGTTCAAGTGTAGGCATCTACCGCTAACACAGTTCTGACTGGATCTCGGCCCAAAACAGCCCTACCTAACATTTTCATCTAGTTTTTATTCATTAATGAAAATGTCAATAGATTGTCGTCATAGTTTTTGTTATTCATCATTCAAAAATTTGTAGTTATCGTCTAGTTTCTGTCTGAATGTTTGTTTGTTTTTTACACAAGTTAACAGTGATTAGTGTTGGGTTAAAGTTGTAGTGCACTCATTCTGTGATTTAGAGTTTGTGTTGTTTCACATGTAGAGTTGCATTTGTTCAGGTGTGTGTGTGTGTGTGCGTGCGTGCGTGTGTGAGCGTCTACTTACCGTCATAACACACAAAGGGATAACGATCTGTACAAGGATCATCTACCCATCGTCCTTGGTGGTCTTTGATATCAATGGAGGTGCAGACTTCATCTCTTCCAGATCGGCTGTTGGGTTCACCAGTGTGCCAGTGTGTGAATGTGGAGGCGTTGTTATCTGACCAAACCCAGAGTCTGCTCAGACCGATCCAGGCTCCATCAGGTGTAGTTAGGTTTTGTTCTATGAACTTCTGAATCTCATTATTCTCACTCTGGTTCCTCACACTGACCAGATCTGTGTGATTGTGTCTACAATAACTCTGAGCTTCAGTCCAAGTCTTTGTCACATTTACAGGGACCCGTGTTTTACTGCTGGCTTTAAAAGAGAAAGACATTTGTCTAATATTGTCAAATATCAGAGAAATTAAATGCATAAAAAATAAGAAAATATAAGGACAAAGAAACAAGAACATAAGGACAAAAAGACAAATCCACTAAATGCAATTATGGTTCATCATTCAAAACTAAAAGTGTTTTTATTATTATTGTACATGAAAATAATCAATATGGTCTTTAATAAAGCACATTTCTCTGTGTTGTGATCTTACAGCTGAACTCACCATTATAGCAGATGAACTGCATTTCAGTATTACATTTTTCATCATGCCATTGTCCATCAGCCTTCTTCATAAAAGCACAGTCTCCATCTCCTTCTGGTTGTGCTTTATGCTGTGCTGGTGGTTGTGATGCTGGTGCCCAGTTCCTGTACTGGGACTCGTTTGCTGTGTAGAACGTGGGGTCATTCAGAGACCATATCCATGTGTTTGTGCTCCTCAGCCCGATCCAGACATGTTCAGCATTAGGCCTCACACTCTTTATGACCCGCTCTGTGTCGTTCTGATCTTGTGTGTCGGTGATTGTGGCCAGATCTGTGTATTTCTCTCTGCAGTGTTTCTGAGCTTCAGTCCAACTCTTTCCATCATTCACAAAGTGATACTGACACAAAGCGCCTGCAGACAAACTGACCACGGCTGAGAAGAGACACATTCAGATCTCAAACGATGATCTCACTGATCGATGACACACATAGGGCCCTATTTTAACGATCTGAAACGCAAGTGGCAAAAAGCGCAAGTAACTCTGTGGGCGGATCTCGGCGCTGTTGCTGTTTTCCCGGAGGGATAAATGCCTCTTGCGCCCGACGCAAGTTTAAAAGGGGTTGGTCTGAAGTAGCTTCATTATTCATAGGTGTGGTTTGGGCGTAACGGAAACAAACCAATAAGAGCGTCATATCACATTCCCTTTAAGAGCATGATGAACGAGGCGCTTGTTCCGTGGCGCAATACTATTATAACGGCGCATTGACCAGCGCGCTTCAGAATCGGTTCACAGCCGAGGAGATCGATGTTCTCGTCAGGGCCGTTAAAGAAAGAGAAGTGACATTGGGGATGGGACAAACCCACCCAAATTAGCTTCGGTTAAACATGCATATAATAATTTGGGTGAATGTGTAAGCTTTATGCCTATTTTTCCCATCGTCATGGACACACCAATGATTTCCCTCGTGTTTAAATATTTTTCCTTATAATAATGTATCATTTGCAAAAAGTAAAATGCATGTGTGTAGATGAGAGAATCCTCTACAGTGTATGCGCGTTGTTCACACTCTGTATTATGGCCAAGCATGCGCGCTTAAAATAGCATCTGAATGTACGCGCAACGCCACTGACTTTAGACTAGGCTTTTTCTGGTCAGTGGCGGAATTGTTTTCTGGAACAGCAAAGTAGCATGAAGGAAAGTGTGCGCCGGAACACGCCTCCTCTGTGCGCTGAACCGCCCCGGGGAGCGCAAGTGTATTTCTTAGATAACCGACGTGTGTCTGTGGAGGGAAAAGGCCGCTTTGCGCGGGTGCAAAATAGGAACGATACATGCGTCAGTGTACAAAGTCATTTGCGGCGGGTCCAAGATAGGGCCCATTATCTTTATCATTACGGGCCAATATTTGCCACCTATAATTATCTTTTTACCTTTATTTGACCTTTTTTAACCTTATTAAACGAATGCTTCATCTTTTATGTCAAAATCTTGAATTTATAAATTTGTTTAATAAAATATTTAAATAGTAAGTTAAATTTGAATAATTGGACTGTTACCAATCAAATAAAATCATATTAAAAAAATCTAGATCTTCGCAGTACAGAAGCTGCATCTGAAATGGCCTTTAGATTTATTCAGATTTTAATGCAACTGAGAGGTGAATGAATACATTTACACTGCAATTACAATCGCATAAATAATGTTACGAGATGTTTTAAATATAAAATTTTAATATAGAAAAATGAAATGATGTGAAAAATGTAATTATTAAATATGACACTAAAGCTCCCAGTAGGTGGCAGCAAGTCTTAATGAGTGAGTGAGTCATTGCAAGCAACTTTGGCCCTGAAACCCTATTGTAAACGTTACATTTTCCAAGGATCAGCATTTTCCCCTGAAACTAATCGGGGAGACCAAACCGTAAGCCGTAGAGACATGAAACTTTGAGGGCTGGTAGTTCTCACACCGTCTACAGCATCACCAAGGCTGGTCTCGATCGGCCTGACGGGGGCGCTACAGCGGGCAATAGTGTGAAATCGCTCATAACTCCTATACCGTTTGGCGTTGGCTCAAGTGTCTTATGTTGTTGGATTCCTTGTCCTTGACAGATAAAATGCCTAAGATTCGATCGTAGCCCTGGTGAAATTATTGGGTATTTTGCGAACTAGTCCTAGGTTTTTGGCCCGATCGGGACCAAACCAGTGCAGCAAGATTCTCTGGAGTCTGATTGTCAAGAAATATAAAAAAAGTTGAAATTTTGATTCACGGTCTCTAAGGGCCTCCAAAATGTTCGAAGTGGGAGGAGCCACTTTTACCAAAATGGCTATAACTCGTGAAGGGAATGAGATATTTTTACCAAACTCGGTGCATTTATATAAGACCTCAACAATATATATATATTTTTTGTGTGTGAATATTGCACACCCCTTATGTACAGTATTATTTTTTATTTCTTTAGGTCTTAAAAAGCCTTAAATTTGACTTTTAAAAATGTGTTGCAGCTGTGGATGCACAAAGGTGGCTTTATTTCGAACTATTTTCATTGCGAATTAGAGCAAAAAAAAGAGCAAAATTAAAATCCTTGGGATTTTAGGATACCTAGGGATGCACTGATACCACTTTTTCCAGAACGAGTCTGATAACGATACTTTCATTTTTGGTACTCGCCGAGACCGTATAACCGATACCTGTATTTTCACTGCATTTGTCATTTTTAAATGTATTTGTAAAGAAACCAAAAGAATATAAATCATATTAGTTGGCTTAATTAGTTCATCAAATAAATATTTCCTTCAGTTATTTTCATGCTTAATTAAGCCTGCTACAATGCATTATATGAGCTTTTGTTACTTTCACTCTTCATTCTATTGCTCTATCATATTTTATCTTTCATTGAATAGTATAGCACATATTTAGACCAGCTCCAGCAGGGCTCAGTGCTGAGGATTGGGTCAGTGGTACAAATGTTTAGACACCAGTGAAATATCAATTCTTTATTCCAATTTTGATACTACAACAAAACCTACAGTAATCAATCAAATGTGAAAAAGCACTGCATATTCATTATTGAATCAAATTAATATAGATGGATCTTTTTGTAAAGTTACAAAAGGTAGCCTATTTAGTCAAGAGCAGTGAGTAATTTATTTGTCCTTTGATTAACATGAAACACAGCAGCGGGTTTATAAGCCTGCTGCCCCTTTAAGACCCAATGCACGGACTCCATTTGAATATACTGTCTATGTTCACTTGAATTCGTCAGTACAAGCAAGAGTTGTGAAAGACAATTCAATTCAGTATTTGTGTGCTGAGATGCTGGTTTTCGGGGCGCGAGTTCAGTTCAGGCTCAGAGACGTAGTCTGGCTGTCCTAGTTGAGACAAGAGTTCCTACACCGGTGCCACATGGGTCTCAAAGGCAGACTGCGGGTAAACACAGTAACCCATACAATTTGCCCAAGTCCGTTTGCAATGTGTTGTCATTCAGCCCAGACGTTTTGTCTCAAGTTTTGGCAGGCACATGGTAACGTACACGTCTGAAAAGCTGTGGACAGTTAAGAGGGAAGTCCAACCGGAAGTTGACTAATGGCAGGGGAGAGTGTAACCAGGGCAAAATAGACTAGTCGTGTCTACCACCTCTGGAGGGAGCCCTTGCCCTAATGTGTAGTGCAGGAGAAAAAGGAAGAAGAACTGAATAGTTTTACGGTAGAAATCCCTGAGCACACGTGAGCTGCAGTGAATGAGTTTTTAAATAACAGTTTTTCAGAAAGAAAAGAGGAAAGCCTATCGCACATTTCTGTATTTCTCCGAGTGCAAGAGATTTCCATGTGATGAGATCGTACACAGGCTGCAGTGACAGAGAATGAGTGCGAGTAATTGTTCAGTGTGATCATAAAGTGTTGTTTGAATTTTTTTATTGTAGTTCATGTGGTGTTGTTATGGGAAAGTAAACAATACATCTTTCTCTTTCGATAAAATAACATCAGAGGGGAGAAAGGGGGCACCTGAGCGCACACGTGCATTGACAGCTGCGTGAGTTTTCTAGCACGGTGCAGCGCTATTTTATTCTTTATTGTAAATGCTTATATTCACTCAAAGAAAGTGTTTCCTTTTTGTGTTTTTTTTTCCGCTGTCTAAATTTTGTTCATACACCTACCCACAAATGGAAACCTCAGGTGTTAATGCCACGTCCTTCTTACACGCGGTCGGAAATAAAGAATCTTTTTTTAGATGTCTGGCTGTGTTTTGAGTTTAAAGAAAAAAAAATTATAGTGAACACGTTTGCAAATAATTACAAAAAACACAATGTTCAATCAAGTGTCCGTCACACAACTTTCACGACTGAAGGCATGAAATCCAGGAGATGCATTCTGCGAGTTGTGGTTTTTGATTGCGATTGTATTCGTGAGTTTCGATCGGGTCACTCGCCTAAATATTTCACAGTCGCCCATACAGTAATTTTCAATCGCAAATGTTCTGTGTGCAAAATGACTGCTGTGTGGTTCCAGTTTTTTTTTTTTACTGGCTTAAAGGGGTCACATGATGCTATTTCTTGTTTTCTTTTTCTTTAGTGTGTTATGCAGCTGTTTGTGCATGTATAAGATCTGCAGAGTTACAAAGCTCAAAGTCTCAAACCCAAAGAGATATTCTTCGTAAAAGTTAAGGCTCAGCCACGCCTTCCTAAAACGCTTCATTCAAACACGCCCCCAATCTACGTCAGTGTGTGGGGGCAGAGTTTCATAACACCGCCTGTGTACGCAAAGAAAGAAGGCGTAACACTTATTCTCGCTGTATTATTGTTTCCGCCCGCACCACCATGTCATGGAGACGCTGTGTTTTTCGCTGTGAAAGCCAAACTACTTTGGCCTTCCAAAAGAGGACACAATTAGAAAACAGTGGTTAAGCTTTATTTACAACACTGTTCCAGAACTGTACAACCAAAATATTCGACTGTTTGCTGCACATTTTTCTGAGGACGGTTTCCAGAACATGGGAGAGTTCAAGGCTGGCTGTGCACAAAGGCTTATTCTAAAAAGTGGGGAAATTCCATCTTTTCAAGTACAGTCTGGCGCTTCTGACTCACAGACACAGCCTGTTTCATATTTTAATAGTTTGCTACTGACTATTCAAACGCAAGGTTTGAACAGTATAGAGTAACGCTTGTTTGTTGTTTCTATGACTACAAATGCAGGCATGGTTTTATGTTTACATAGTGTTCTGACGCCCTTAGCGCAGCGCGACGTGTAAAAAGACTGTAAAAGTCATTATAATCAGGAATTATGTCCCTAATAGATGCAACAAATAAAACCCTACCAATCTGATATGTTCTGGTCCAGCCGCGCTGGCAAAGTTGATCGATCAGCTTGGTCATCTGCATTTTCTGGATCACGCGCTTATTGGCCATCGCTGGCAAATCAGAGCACACCTCGCTTTTCAGAACGATGAGCTTTGTAAAAATCGACGCGTTTCAGAAAGGCGGGGCATAGAGGAGGAACAGTTTACATTTACATATATGCATTTGGCAGACACTTTTATCCAAAGCGACTTGCATTGCATTTCAAGGTACACATTTACATTCTTATCAGTTTTTGCTTTCCCTGGGAATCGAACCCTTGACATTGCCGTTGCAAGTGCCAACGCTCTACTGCTTGAGCTCCAGGAAAGCTATACAATAACAATAATGTAAGGTATGCAGGGTTTCCCGCAGAAAATTTGTTAATTAAAGTGGGGTTTGCCGTCACGCGGGGGGCGGGGGGATTGAGGGGTTGGAAAAGCACGGCCGCGCCGCTTTCTCCCTTTTTCCACAAGCGCTTGCGCTCCCGTGGCGTCTGTCGTTGCTATGCAACCATGAACTGCGCTCTCCATGATGACGACGAGGACGTATCAGCAAAGGATTCATCGATTTCTAGCCCTTGCATTAGCTTTACTAGGCTACTAGATATATTTATGGAGATGAGAAATAAAAACCCGGCCTGTTCAGCTATGTTCGCCGAGGCATAGTCGCGCCTGGATTCTTTTGTTTTTTTGACGACGTAGTTAAGGCGGCAGGCGTGTGTTGCTTAGGTGGCCGCCTTAGTTTCAAAGTGCTGCTGGTGTGTGTAAAATAATTACTTTTTTAACCTAAAACCGCGCAAACACTGTAACAGACAAGCCTGTTACGAAGTCTTTTATCTGCAGTCTTTCTTCCACACCGCTAGGGGAGCTATGGTGCCTAAATGTGCTCCTTAACCCCACGCTCCATACAGGACAAAAATGTCCACGTCAAAAAACTGCCATAAAAATTTGAAGCACAGACTTAAGTTTGGTATCCTGTGGCAGATTATTGCTGAAGTAAAAAATGAATACAGGGTTTCCGCGGAGTCATAAAAAGTCATAAAACGTCTTAAATTTAATAATAAGAATTTTAGGCCATAAAAAGTCATAAAAACGTCTGCATTTTCCATACAAGGTCATAAATTACATTTAGCCACGTCTTAAATTGATATGCTCATTTATTTATTATCGCGATATATTTTTTTCTCTATAAAACGATATCAAGAGTTCGATAAATGTTCGATAATGTTTATTTGCCAAAAGCGGAACGAAACTCATTTGAACCGCGCGCCTCCCGGACTGTTTATCCGCTCGGCTCAAAGTCCAAACGGCAGCGCAGCGCGAGCTCACTAGAGCAGACGCGTTTACTCCGATCGGCCTCGCTCACGACATCCAGTGACAAGCGCTTGAGTTCAGTGAAGAACACTAATGTCTCAGTGATTTAAACCAGTTTAAAGGCAGATGATAGCGCTGACGAACAGTAGAAACAGTGCGCAACGATACAGTCGGAAGCTTTTCCGGCAACAAATTCCCATAATTACCATGGATTTACTATAAAGTTAGCCTAGTATATTAACTGCACCATAAAATGTGGGATATATACATATTGAAGTGTATTATATTATTAATATAGACAATGTATTAAAGGACTAATGGAATATAATTACTTAATTATTTAATGTATTTAGGCTATACTGTTTTTCATACATTTCATGAAGATACGTGCCATCAAAGTCAGGCAACACAAACCTGTTTCAAGACTTGAAATAATATCCCCCATTAGCACATGCAGAAACTAAGAAATTAATTTTCCAATAAAGATATTAATTTTGTTAAGGAAAAATGACACATGTTTGAATGTTCTACCTCAGATCTGTGAAATCTCGTGTTTGGCAAGTGTTTGTCATGATGTGTTCTGACAATAAAGAGTAGTTTAAAACCACAATTAACGCTCTGGTTTCTACAACTTTCAGTTAGGAGGAAAAATCTGCCTTTAAACTTGAAAGAAATAAAGATTTGACATTTATCGTGATAATTATCGATATTGACTGATATATTATCGTGATAATTGTTAAGTGTTGTTCCTGTGTTATTGATAGGCTACTTAGGAAAAGGGAGCCTTCAGTTTGTTACTCTTAAGAAAATGGAACCTTTAAATAATGAAACTTATTACTTTTAATGAAAGTCAATAAAAAAAAAGACTTTTGAAAGAAGTTATTTTTTGTAATTCGTGTAGGTCATAAATTTAAATCATAATGGTCATAAAAAGGTCTTAAAAAGTCTTAAATTTGACTGACTAAACCCTGCAGAAACCCTGTGAATAAGTCAATCCAAAAAAAGTTATATTGGTTTAAGTTTATGAAAATTATTTTATATAAAATAAATATTTTATAAAACAAGTTGAACTCAAAAACGGCTAGAAAATCAAAGCCATTAACATAAATAAGTTGTGTTCCAATTTAAGGTTGATATCTCAAAAAATGAGCTTTCAGTAAGATTGTGTTTGGGCGCAGTAACAGACTTTCCCCACTGGGTGCCATGCAGCAAAACTCCACTGGTCACACAGTGATTGGATTTTAGATTTGCAGTTGAGTTTTTCCTCTCTCAATATTACAAACACACACATGCACACACATATATATATTTTTTATAACACACATACCAACCACACTCTGACATCCATACCAACACACCCACACAAATATCGTTGCATAATTTATCCAATTGGCTCTATAATATCCCGAAGCAGAAAACAGGAATAAAGCGAGAATTTGCTTTATAGACCAAACCTGAAAAAAACATAGACAGTATAAGAAGTGGACAGAGCCATCTCATTGAACTCAGTTGAGACAGTTGAAGCCCATTTTTAGCGATTTTTGAGCACTTCCGTTCCTGACGCGCAGACTCTACTAACTCAAACTCAGCTTGATGACGTGAGCAACCTGTCTGACAGACGTTAATCTTCTAGTAGCTGTGCGTGTAAATTGCCAACGTTAATCTTGCAGAGACGGGGAACTTGAGCAAAGAGTTCTTTGGCGTGAGTGAGCAGGAGTAAGTATTCTGTTGCTTTTATGGACTCATTATCTATGGGCTTCTCCCTTGACGGGACGTCCCCCCGATTGCCTGCGAGCTTCTCCTCCTGTCTGTATGGTAATTTTTGTACAGCGCGACAGAGAGTCGAGTGGTTATGACGCAATCGTTAGCCTATTTTTACAAAAACTGTTTCTACGGGGCCATAATGTAACATAGAAGGTAATGGAGCTCTTTATACATTGTCGTGTTTCTTTAGAAATAAATAATGGACAAATGGAGTCTTTAAACGCCTCAGATGTAAAGTTATTCACTGTCAAAGTGACGCCAAAATGAATGGGAGTCAATGGAAATGCTAACGCAAGTGAAGTTCTGCTACAAGATGGCGGCATCCGGCCGGCTTCAACTTCCGATCGATGGATTACCCCCTTGGAAAAAAATGGCACCATCTGATAAAAAATAGTAAAAATGTAAATTTTGCATCATTTTATAGTTAAATTGTCCTGGGAGAAAAAACAAATGTAGTTTCAATGGGTTTCAATGGGGCCATTTTTGTCCAAAAGCCGCTGTATTTTGTGTACATAGTGCAAAAAAGATTTTTTTAAGGAAATAGCGGTGAAATAGTAAAATTACAATAAAAATACACACCTGTGCCAAATTTTGTGCAGTTAGCATTAACACAGGCAAAGTGATCAAAAAAACAAAACTGAAAAGGCCAAAAATGTCCCTAAAGAGGCACAAGGGTTACGTAAAGGTGGGTTTGTAGAGGGAGTTAGCAGAACAGCAGCAGAAAGCATGGCTTACCTGCTTTTGTGCATGTCCTGGTTGGGAAATGTTTAATTTCAAGCTCAACTTAAAGTAAGGATTTGTTTTCTTTCCTGTTATTTAAAAGGATGCCTTGATGATGATGTTTGTTGCTAAGAAGTTTGATACCGTTTATTTGTATGTATTTTAGAAGGACTCTTTATCGGTTACTTTAACACTGCATGTTGCAAACTAAATATGGATTTAAAGCCCAGAGGGATGTAAGCTTGGGACTTTTGGCTTTCTTATGACTGTTCCTGATTTGGAAGAGTCTGATGCATGAGAACGGATGCAAATGGTTGGATTATTCATCTACTAAGGGACTGCTTCGTCTTTGGACACTGTTTGATGAACTATACCATGAGATAAGACTTACACGGCACACGTCAATTTTCACTTTATTGAATTGTGCAACCTAATGACCAATTCCTGTAAAGCACCTATCCGTTACATTTGTTTTTGTTTATTGTAGTTGCTTTTCTTCTTCTTGTATTTACTTTTTGGGTGTTGACAATTATTTTTGTTTTCATGGGAATATAAAAAGGAATATAGTGTTTATTCATTTGAGGAGCATCTTTCCTTCTTGAACAGCTATTAGGCAAACTTTACATTCAGTTTGCCTGAATGTAAAAATTGCCTAATAATTAAAGGATAAAAAACCTTTAAGTAAAGCTGTGCGTCTGATCTCCTCAATTACACATGATTTGAGGAATCATTGGTGTCTGAAGCACACACTTTCACACTCAGCTTGAACACTTTGAGCACAGCACTAACACTACGAGCACTAGAACTGAAGCACTGCATTAAACACTCACTCACCTGTGAGCAGAAGAGACGTCAGTGTGATTCTCTCCATTCCTGAGGGAAAGACAGAACACAGTCTCAATAAACAAGCTTCATTTGCTTTGAAATACAGCAGCTGAAGTTCGTACAGAATCCAGAACTTCAGAGCATGTCATTCCTACTAGATCATTGCTTATTAGCTTCCGCATCAATTATAAATACACACACAAAGCTCCTAAAGCTGATGCGTGTCAGTGCAGTGTTAAATTACAGTTTTATGCTGCACGTTTCCGCTTTAAACCCTTCAGGATAAAACTCTTTCTCATAGAAACTGAGATCTGGAATTACAGTGCTGTTCTACAGTGTATTACTGTAAACGCAATTTTTATTTTTTAATTAAATTTACTTTCATTTTTTGCTCTTGTACAATTTTTGGTAACGCTTCCTTTTACAGTCCTGTTCCATTACTGGGTAATAAGTGGGTACTAACCCTGAACCCCTAACCCATGTACTTACCTTGTATTAGCCAGTACTTTCTAAAGCGTTACCCAATTTTTCTTTTTTTTTGCAGTGATCCTACAGGAGAACCTTTTTTGGTTCCTCAAAGAGCCTTTCATTCATCAGTTCTTAAAAGAACCATGTTTTCTTAGTGTGTAAAACGTTTAAAAATCTAAAGAACTTTTTCAGAAAGAAAGAAATGTAAAAGATTATATGGATATTAAAGGTTCTTCATGGAAACATCGATGTCAATAAAGAACATTTAGTTTTGAGTAAATAATACAACTAATTTATAATTTAATAATGTATAATACAAAACATAGCTAAATCAATCCTATTATAATCAGTGTAAAGTTAAAACTGTCTTAAACTCTGTTTCTTACCTGTCGATGTGGTGATTTCTGTGCGATTGTGTTTGTTTCTGGAGATTTACTGACCAGTAAGTGTGTGTAAAGTGTGTATTTAATGTAAAGAGTGAGTGAGAGAGAGAGAGAGAGAGAGAGAGAGAGAGAGAGAGAGAGAGAGAGAGAGTGTGTGAGTGAGTGAGTGAGTGAGTGAGTGAGAGAGAGAGAGAGACAGAGAGAGAGAGTGAGAGAGAGAGAGAGAGACAGAGAGAGACAGAGAGAGAGAGAGAGAGAGAGAGTGAGAGAGAGAGAGAGAGAGAGAGAGAGAGAGAGAGAGAGACAGAGAGAGAGAGTGAGTGAGAGAGAGAGTGAGAGAGAGAGAGAGAGAGAGAGAGAGAGAGAGAGAGAGAGAGAGAGGTATCTACTATGCACTGGTTAATTTTGAGATTTTGGATTTTCTTAAAGTATTCTTTCAGTCTAGTGGAAAAAAGAGCACAAGTATATTTTTATTCAAGTCACCTTTATTTATAAAACGCTTTATTAAATACAGATTTCAGCTCTAATTTCAGCTCTAAAAGAAAACAGTGTCACTGTTTTCATCATCAGTGTCACATTTGAATTTTTCATTTAAACATTAACTTTTCATTTGTATATGTTCTTTACTTGTTTGATGCAGATAATAGTCATGAGTGTCCCATTGTCCCTCGGGGATGAAAGTTCACATGCGGTTTAGATTAAATTAGTGATGCGGAAAAAAACACGATCTAACCAAGAAACCAGAGGCGGTTTTCAGGTAATATGCAAAATCATGTTATTGTGAGTGTTGTGTCTCTTTATTACTGACAAATGATAAATGGAGTTCAATTTAACTATAAAGCAGAAATGTGATATCTGTTACGGAGACTCAGACAGGATGATAGAATTGAACAGTTTATTGAACAACACTGATGTTGATGGAACGGCAGCACTGAGGGGAACAGGTACAGTAAAGGTGCAGGGAAGTGGTGAGCATGAAATGGTGGCGTTGAGTCTTAAACTGAAGAGTAATAGTGTAAACTGAAAGTCTTTGGGTTGAAGATGGAGAATCCTGGAGACTGGAGAACGAAGGGTATAATAAACAACTGCTTTATTTGCATCACTGTTGCTATGATGTCATAATTCAGTTGTAGTGAAGTGTGTCTTTGTGCAGCTTGTCAAACATGCAAATATGAGACGGCAGCACATCATTTACAGTCAGGTTATATTACAGTGATTTACATGAAAAATCTTTCCAGTAAGATGATGTTAAAAAGTACAGTAAATATGCATTTACTTGAGACGCAAAATGATTTAAGATGTTAAGTCTTTTTGATCAAAAATGAATTGAGTTTATGCTTAAAACAAGAACAAATATCTGCCAACATAAAAATAGAAAGGAAAATGATATTAGTTTTCTGGCCGCATTGGCAGATATTTGTTCATGGTTTAATTTTGATCAATCGTTTTCATTAAAAAGACTTGACATTTACATTACATTTATACATTGAATAATTTAGTAGCTTTTATCCGAAGCGACTTACACATGAGGAGAGCAATAGCATTAGCAGCAATCAAACCATCCATAGGACAACAATATGCAAGTGCCGTGACCAGTTCCCGGTTAGTCCAGCCCAGTACACGTGGATATTCCTCCAGAAGGGAACAGTCCAGGTGAAGGTCTGTGAAAGTGATTCTGTGTCACTTTGGGATGATGCACCACAATACGCCGTTCAGCTGCAGAACACAAGCTTCTGGAGACACATCGGTCTGGAGTAGTGAGTTTAGGTATAGTGCAGAGCAAATCTGATGCGAGCGGCTGTTGGAAACCAGTGCAAGTTAATGAGGAGAGGAGTGATGTGTGTCTCTTCGGCTCCATAAACACAGTCTTGCTGCAGCATCTGGATCAGTTGCAGAGGTTTGACAGTGATGCTGGAAGGAGAGAGCATTACAATAGTCTAGTGTGGATAGAACAAGAGCTTGGACCCGGAGTTGTGTAGCTCCGATAGGAAGGGCCTGATCCTCCTAATGTTGAATAAGACAAATCTGCAGGACCGGGCAGTTCTAGCAATGTGTTCTGTGGAGTTCCATGACAGATCCTAGTGATGACATGTAGATGGAGAAGAGAAGCGGTCGCAGCACTGAGCCCTGAGGCACTCCAGTAGCTACACTGCAAAAAAATGTTGGTCTCCTCAACACCCTGAGGGACCTACTGAGAGGTAAGACTTGAACCATTGGAGAATGGTTCCTGAGATGCCCTTCATCATGAGGATTGGCAGGAGGATCTGGTGGTTAATTGTGTCAAGTATTAAGGATTTGGAATCTGCTTTCTGCCAGTCTCAGAGCTTCAATATCTGAGAGCAGGGCCGTCTCAATTGAGTGACGCTTTTGAAACCAGACTGGTTGATGTCCAAGAGGTTGTTCTGTGTAAGAAATGTAGATAATTGGTCGAAAACGAGTCGCTAAAGTGTCTTAGCAATGAATCTAAGAAGGGATACCGGTCCGTAGTTTTCCAGAAGTGCTGGATTTAGAGTGTGTTTCTTAAGCAGTGGGGTTATCAGAGCCTCTGAAATGCTGTGGTAAAGATACCAGTGTAAAGAGAGGTGTTGATGATATGAGTGAGTGTGGGAACAACTGAAGAAGAAATGGCTTGAAAGAGATGAGTGGGGATCAGATCAAGCGGACAGGTAGTAGGGTGATTGGAACGTATGAGTTTGGAGACTTCTGACTCCCAGAGCGGAGAGGAGGAGGAGAGAATTTGTGTGTTTGCTGTTAAGATGTGCGGGTCGATTTGTGGTGTGAGAATTTGCCACTGATGGTGGTTGTTTTATTTATAAATAATGTGGCAAAGTCATCAGCGGTTATGTGAGGGAGGGGGGGACTAAGAAGAGAGAAGGTTTTGAAAAGTGTGCGAGAGTCAAAAGATTTGTTAATTTTGTTGTGGTTGTATTTAGCATTAGAGACATTAGTAGAGTGTAACGCTCAAGTTCAATAAAGATGAATATGAGGAATATAGCACACAAGGTTTATTAGAATAATCCAAACAGCCAACATGCGAAACAGCGTGCAAGGCGCAACCTCCCGCCGTAACAAAATGAAGACAGAGGGAAGTATGGGGGGGTTCTGGAGGAAGACGAGGATGTGGCGAATGGCTGGTGATGGCAGGTCGACCAGGTAAAGGGATGGTGTATCAGGTCTAGGTCCGCTCCTGGCTCTGGGAAGGACTGGTCAGTGCCCGTAGTCTCCGGGGCTTTGATGTCATCCTGCTCCTCGTGGGTACCTCAGGCTCGCTGGCTGTGAAGGAGAGGCTGCCATTCTGGAGTAACCAGGCCCAGTATCTCAGATCTGGGCCGAGTTTCAGTCTTACAGCTAACCAAATAAGGTCTGAATCTGCGGACTTGCTCTGTGGAGTGCCTCAAGGCTCCGTTCTGGGTCCTGTTTTATTTTTGTTGTATTTGATCCCTTTGGGAAAGATCAAACAAAGGTTCAGTGATGTTTCTTTTCACTTTTTTGCTGATGATATCCAACTTCACTGCTGCTTTAAGCCGCCAGAGATCTGTAAGTTAAACTCCTTGCTCCTTTGTCTTGTGGAAATTAAAAAATGGCTAAGTGATAACTCCCTGCAGCTAAATGCAGACAAAACAGAAACACTGATCATTACCCCGGAGGATGCAATCCCTGGGATTAAACAATACTTGGGTGATCTAGGCCAGTCTGCGAAGCCAAGTCTTAGAAATTTGGGAGTTATCCTGGACAAAGACATGTCATTAGTGCAGCACTGGAAGCAGCTGACGAGAAACTGCTTCTTTCAGTTAAGGAAAATCTTGAAACCTAGAAATATGGTTTCACGAAATGATTTGGAGCTTATCATTCAGCCCTTTGTGTCTTCGCGTTTAACGCGTAGATACTTCCTGTTCTCCGGGAGGAGGAGGAGACGTATCGCTGGTGAGTCCATCTTCTTTCTCGTTTTTGAGAGGTCGGTTCTTCTGTAACGGTGTGGTGGTTGTGGAAAGGGTTAAACACACAGTCTTTACTTATGGAACTCTGGTAGAACAGAAACAAGCTCGTTAAACACCGACAAGGGACTGAACAGAACAGGGAGTATAAATACACAGGATGAAATGAGGGAACTAACTAGGCACAGGTGGAGGAAGATGACAAATCAGGGACATGAGATTGCATTATTACTTCCCAACTGTTTGTTCTTCGTTAATAATTATGACAAAATGTAATTATTAGATGGCCTCTGTTACGACTCCAGATGTTGTTACATCTAAGCCTCTGGGGTCGCGCGAACAGCTCGCTTTTTTTCTTATCAGTGCAAAAGAGACTCAAATAACTAAGTAGATTTTTGTCATACAGGGAAGTTTTATACATCATTCAAAACTGTTCAATGTCTTCCTTTAGTTGTGTACACTAATAATAAAAACAAAATGTTGTGTTTTTCGTAAAATAAAGAAAATAGAGTCACTCAAAAATATTTGAGTCACTCACGCTGTGCGTTTGAAAAGCAAAACGTGCCAAACAATAGGCTTCATGTTTTTTTTTAACGATTTATAGGCCACATGCCATATGCTATTGTTATTATTATTTTATGCAGCCCTACACGTATACTACAAGGCACAACAAACCTGGTGTTCATTTTATATATATATATATATATATATATACAGTATATTAGTCATTTTTTAATCGCAATTTTAACCGAAAAATAAAAAATGTATTCCCAAAATCGTGCAGCCCAATAAGTTTCTCTTGATATCAGCATGTTCACAGTTGTTTCATTTCTATTTTTTTTTTTACAGGGATCAGATGCCACTGATGAGTCCTGCTGACTTCAACATTCACAGGAGTCTCTGTACATGAACATGGTAAAATGAAAAATCAAACACCAATGACAGGTATGTACTATGTTTCAGGAATGGCACAACGTTATGTGACTGTTCAAGTCTCTGTCTTTAGATCAGTGTGTTTACTAATGTGCTTTTTTATCCTTTGTTGTGTATCTTTGGATTATGTTGTTGTAAATAAATCCAAACAATTAAAAAGCCATTATTTTTTAATTCTCTCTTCGTTCTTTGTGCAAGGTTCCTCATAATGATAGGGCCTGATAGCACCTGATAGGGCCATTATGGGAGGGTCTTTGTCTTTCTCAGGTGTGAAACACACTAATATTCATGATGATTCACTCCTACTCGCATAAAGCTTTCTTACACAAAACATTTCTTACAAATTTTAAATCAATATATTGTATACCTGAATGAGTATGCAGGATGATTTTCACATAGTTTTGGAGCAAATACTCTAGGCTACGTGATACAATTTTCAAAAGTCTTGTGAAGGAAATAATCAGTATGGGTTTCATGACCTTATTTCAGTGACAATTGTTTTCCCACAAATCACGCATAAACGTCATTATCTCAAAACTACAAACTTTTACGTACATGCTGCTTACATATTTTTGTAGCAGAGTTTGTTCTGAATGCAGTGTAATGAGACTTTAGCCATGAAAATGTCACAAGTAACAGAAATAAGCACAAATGTCAGAGCATGTCAGAACACCTCCAGGACCCAGAACAGACCCCAGAGGGTAATCAATCTACATCAATTGTTTGTGTGTGTGGATGGCAAGAGAAAAAATGTGGATAGAAATAATGCAAAATATTTGTGTTTATTATAAAAGCAACAAAAAAAGAAAGAATAGTAAGAGATGGGAAATAATGATGATAAGGACAAAAATTACAAATAAAAAAGAAAATAAATAGAGTTGTGGTCAGAATAATTGGCACCCCTGATAAATATGATCAAAGATGGCTGTAAAAATAAATCTGCATTGTTAATCGTTTTGATCTTTGTTTCGGATGATTGTTCTGATGGTCCATTATAAGATTTCTAGCAGAGGCCGTCAGGTTTTGATTTTTTTTATCTGTTGGTATTTGCTAGAATGCATGATACCAAGATGTCCAGGACCTCCAGCAAAAATATAGGCCCACAACATTAAAGATCCAGCGGTGGGTTTGCTGCCAAAAAAGCTATTTTTTATCTATTTCATCTGACCACAGAATCCGGTCCCTTTTGAAATTCAAGTTTTTGATGAGAGAGGAGAATTTTTCTTGAAACCCTGTCAAACAACATGTGGTGATGTAGGGGCTGTTTGATCATTTTAAGGCTCTTGATTACAAGAAGTAATCTCTGTGATCCTTGGAGAGTCTTTGGCAACTCAAACTCTGAGACCTGTTTACTAATATACATCTATTATTCTAGTTCTACACATCATGTGGAAAAGCAGTGTATGAAAGTCATTTTACAGTATAATAGCAGCTACTAGTGAAACCTCATGTTTGTTAAATGGGGCTCGGCAAACCATTTAATGTTGCATTTCTGCCACCTACTGGATGGAGAGTGAAGCGAAGATCATCAATCATCATAAAATCGATCATTTATTAATAAAGCGCTGTCTATAAAAACTTCACCAAACTGCTGTTAATGCCCCAACAATAAAGTATAAAACAACCAAGATATAAATAGGATTCCACAATACAAAAGGACATGGTTACAAATATTAAGTAGTATGTGTTCTTTAATGACAGATTTGTCATTTCTTATATCTATATATAATCCCACATTTTTTCTGTACTTAATACATTTATTTCTTAATTATAGGATGGAAAAGAGCAGAGTAAACATTCAACAACATTTGATTTGCTTTGAACACCATGAAAAGCCAAATTATTACATAAACTAGAATGAACATAAATACTTCCAGTCACTTTCACCTTCATTGTGAGCTCATTCAAGCTTTAGACCCTTCCAGCCGATCTAGTCTTTACGGGACGTCCTGATTCTGTGATGGCAATTTTAATGATATTCATTGATCTTTAGTTAAATATAGATGATTCAAAGAATGTCACATGTGTGTCTCTCACTTGTAGTGGGAAAGGATTCTGTTTATGTACCTGGGGAGGCAGAAGAGGGAGACACTCCAGAGAACAGACGAACAAGGACCTCTGACCTAGATGTCAGAAGGCCATTTGGTGCAGGGGAGCTTAGTGGGCCAACTAGTGACGTCTATGGAAAACTACTGGGAGGAAGGCTCTGGGGGGAAGAAGGCCTTGAAACTAAGATAAAAGCTAGTTCAGTCTGTCTGGGGGTGTGTCACTCTTCTGCACAGGGTAACAACTGTGTATTAGACTGCTCCTATTCTTGCAAGAATAAATACTTCTATTTTATATAATTTGACTCTGAGTGTCTCTTACGCAGTGATGTTTGTTTGAGAATTTTTGCCACAACAATTCATTCTCCCTCAGGTACCTGTACATCATGTGTTTATCTCTGAAATCATGCATCTTTGCTACAAACTCAAAGATCTCAAAGAACACTCAGTTTCGTACGTCAGAATAAATGTTAAGCATGCGACAAAATAGATTAGATTCACACAAGATGACAGTCAGACAAAAGACATCAATGACAAATGAAATTTCTTCCAAAGCTTTATTTTCTCAGAACGAAATGAGTATGAATCACAAACCGACACAAATCCAGTACAGAAATCCAGCAAAGAAGAAAATCACTGACATTCAAAATGTATGTAAATACAGGCTAGGGCTGAGTATCGACATAAATTTCACAATTTCAATCCAATATCTGTCGATTAATTCAAAAATATCAGGTTTGGTACATTTTTATCAAAGGAAAACAAATCTCTTCTTCGCTACAAATAATGTTTAGTGAAGTTTTGTTCATGCATCAACTGAAAACAGCACAGATCAGGGATTTATGAATCAATATTGGTTCATCAAAATGAGAATTGATTAAAATCAAGAAATTAATATTTTCAACCCAGCCCTAATACAGAGTTATTTGGGTAATTATATACCCCAAATTATCGGGTACATGGAAGGGAAGTACAGCAGCCTCAAAAGGTATTAAGACACTTGAAAATATCTGTATTTCATTGCACTAGATGAAATATAATATCAAACCAAGTGTCATCTGTGCTCAAATGATGCTAGAGCTTTTCTCTTGTAATCTCTTGTAAAAGTGTCCAAATACTTTTCGATGCCACTGTAAACATTTGTAGATCACAATTTTATTTAAGTAAACATATTTTAACCTTCACCAGTTCATTTAAATGCTTGTGCTTTAAAAGTACAAATATTCCATAATATATTTTATTCAATATGAGATGAATTACATTTTTCTATTTACATTTAATTCGTTACATTTATATAGCACTTCTCTAACCACCACCGATGTGCAGCATCACCTGCATGATGCGACGGCAGCCATAGTGCGCCAGAACACACACCACACACACACACCAGCTTATTGGTGGAGAGGAGACAGAGTGATGAAGCCAATGAGTGTATATATATATACTGTATATGGAGCTGATTAGGAGGCCATGATGGACAGAGGCCGATGGGCAAATTTGGCCAGGAATTTGGCAATTTTTTTCCGAAGGACATCCTAAGATTTTTAATGACCACAGAGAGTCAGGACCTCGGTTTAACGTCTCATCCGAAGGACAGGTTTAGTTTGAAGGATTTATTCATTTAGCAGATGATTTTATCCAAAGCGACTAACAAATAAGGGGAAATCACATGCAAGTACTAGATAATATGCACTAAACTAAAAAAAACCAATAGAGCAAAATGAAAGAAAACACAGTAAATGTTTGAATCCATCACCACATGAATTGATCTCAGAAAAGTGAAGGTTGTATAGACTTTAAATGGAGATAATGTGACGGCAAAGGGCTTGATTGAATCTTCATAAACCGTTACTCGACTCTCACTCTCTCACTTGGTGCAGATGAAGTTGTTTGTCTCAGTTTCAGGAAGGCTGATCCAGCGCTGGTTGCTGGTCTGAATGGCTCCGGATCTCACTGTCGTAATGCAGTTCTCCTCCCCGGTGCCGTGACCCGGATCCCAGCGGTCATAGCACAGGGTCTGACCGTTGACCCAGAACCAGAGGCCGAGCACGCAGGAGTGACGGAGACCCAGCCACACGTGAGCGGTGGAGGCCATCGAGGACACGTTCTCCACCCGAAGCTGGATCTCCGGCGAGTCCACCGACACCAGGTCCATGTCTTCATCTCTGCAGTGTTTCAGAGCTCCTGTCCACGTCAGATTCAGTCTGATCAGAACCAGTTTATCTGGAGCACACACAGAAACAACAACGGTCACACTTTAGTTTAGGGTCCAGTTCTCAATATTAACTATTCATTACGACTTTTGCCTCAATAAACTCCTAATTACTGCTTATTAATAGTTAGTAAGGTAGTTGTTAAGTTTAGGAATTGGGTGGATCAAGGGATATAGAATATGATCATGCAGAATAATGCATTAATATGTGCTGATAAACAGCCAATATCCTAGTAATTATGCATGTTAATAAGCACTAGTTAATAGTGAGAAGTGGACCCTAAACTAAAGTGTTACCACAAAAACATTAAACATTTTTAGTTAAACGATACTTCTCCCAAAACAATGTAAATTCTGTCCTCGTTTACTCGCACTCTTGTCGTTCCAAACCCCTGCATATTGAGATATTTTAATGAAACCTGAGATATTTCTGTCCCTCCATTGTAAATTGAGGTGAAAACTTAAATGATCCAGAACGGTCATTATAGCGTCATAAAACTAATCATATAAATCGAGCGGTTTAATCCAGATTCAGTTTAGGCTTGATTGTCCCAAATAGAGCAGATCACATTAAGTAAACACTAACGCTTGTGTGCGTCACACGCTAGAACAAACCGGATTCTTTTGCTTCATGTTCCAACTCGTGTCCCGCGGGTCCATCAGCGCGGTGTTCAAGTGTAGGCATCTACCGCTAACACAGTTCTGACTGGATCTCGGCCCAAAACAGCCCTACCTAACATTTTCATCTAGTTTTTATTCATTAATGAAAATGTCAATAGATTGTCGTCATAGTTTTTGTTATTCATCATTCAAAAATTTGTAGTTATCGTCTAGTTTCTTTTATGTTTATGTTTGTTTGTTTTTTACACAAGTTAACAGTGATTAGTGTTGGGTTAAAGTTGTAGTGCACTCATTCTGTGATTTAGAGTTTGTGTTGTTTCACATGTAGAGTTGCATTTGTTCAGGTGTGTGTGTGTGTGTGTGTGTGCGTGCGTGTGTGAGCGTCTACTTACCGTCATAACACACAAAGGGATAACGATCTGTACAAGGATCATCTACCCATCGTCCTTGGTGGTCTTTGATATCAATGGAGGTGCAGACTTCATCTCTTCCAGATCGGCTGTTGGGTTCACCAGTGTGCCAGTGTGTGAATGTGGAGGCGTTGTTATCTGACCAAACCCAGAGTCTGCTCAGACCGATCCAGGCTTTATCAGGTGTAGTTAGGTTTTGTTCTATGAACTTCTGAATCTCATCATTCTCACTCTGGTTCCTCACACTGACCAGATCTGTGTGATTGTGTCTACAATAACTCTGAGCTTCAGTCCAAGTCTTTTTCACATTTACAGGGACCCGTGTTTTACTGCTGGCTTTAAAAGAGAAAGACATTTGTCTAATATTGTCAAATATCAGAGAAATTAAATGCATAAAAAATAAGAAAATATAAGGACAAAGAAACAAGAACATAAGGACAAAAAGACAAATCCACTAAATGCAATTATGGTTCATCATTCAAAACTAAAAGTTTTTTTATTATTATTGTACATGAAAATAATCAATATGGTCTTTAATAAAGCACATTTCTCTGTGTTGTGATCTTACAGCTGAACTCACCATTATAGCAGATGAACTGCATTTCAGTATTACATTTTTCATCATGCCATTGTCCATCAGCCTTCTTCATAAAAGCACAGTCTCCATCTCCTTCTGGTTGTGCTTTATGCTGTGCTGGTTGTGATGCTGGTGCCCAGTTCCTGTACTGGGACTCGTTTGCTGTGTAGAACGTGGGGTCATTCAGAGACCATATCCATGTGTTGTTGGTCTTCAGCCCGATCCAGACATGTCCAGCATTAGGCCTCACACTCTTTATGACCCGCTCTGTGTCGTTCTGATCTTGTGTGTCGGTGATTGTGGCCAGATCTGTGTATTTCTCTCTGCAGTGTTTCTGAGCTTCAGTCCAACTCTTTCCATCATTCACAAAGTGATACTGACGCAAAGCGCCTGCAGACAAACTGACCACGGCTGAGAAGAGACACATTCAGATCTCAAACGATGATCTCACTGATCGATGACACACATTATCTTTATCATTACGGGCCAATATTTGCCACCTATAGTTGATTACTGGGACACTTTTTACCTTTACAATTTTAATGAAGAAATATTAAATGAAATTATTCTTTTAAATATGAAACTAAAGCCGGCAGTAAAGTCGTATTGTGTTGTGTTCCGATGTGTTCAAACGGCTGTTTCATTCAGGAGCAAAGCTAGCGAGTAATGGGTCATTTGGATTTTTTTTAAAAACAATTTTTGGCGAACTAGTCTTAGGTTTTCAGTAATGATTGTCCTGTAATTGTCAATAATTATAAAAAAAAGTTGAAATTTTGATTCACCGAAGTGGGAGGAGCCACTTTTTTTAAATGGCTATAACTCGTGAATGGAATGAGATATTTTCACATTTGTAAGAACTCATCCTGCAGTTCATGCAGCGACTGGCCACCTGGTGGCGCAATAACATGAAAAAAGCATAAATATGGCTATAACTACGCTACCCTAAGTCTGATTGACTTGAACATTGGCCAGCGGTGTCTTCGTCCAAGGTGCCAAGACTGACTTTGAGGACATTCGCGTATCTCGAAAAACCTGTCCGGCGACGGCCAATGAAATTTGAGCAGCTAACAGACACGGTTTATGGTTAATTTTACACACGACATTTATAACGGATGATAGATCTCCGCATTCTGAGCAACTTTGCCTCTAGGACCGCAGCTGTCAATCAAACCGTTCGTTAAATATTGGGGATCAAAAAACAACTTTGGCGAACTAGTCCTAGGTTTTTGGCTCAACCGCGATAAAAGCCCTGCGGCACAATTCCCGGGACTCATTGTCAATATTTATCCCAAAAAAAGCTGATCTTTGGCCTTTGGATCGCTATAGCTGGGTCATTTAGAAAAGGGGCGTGGCTAAGTCCAACTTCCTATCATTTGGTGAGCACATGCGGCACATGATTCATAAGAAGCATGCTAACTTTTATGGACATCGGGCCATAGCTGGCGCTGCAAGTGTTATAAAGGTGAAAAACACAATATATTTCCTATGCTAAATTAAATTTAATTGACTGAAAAATTGTCTGCTCAACGTAGAACTTCATGAAATTAGGTGTGCATATGCACATTATAATTCTAAAGACGCATGAAAACTTTGATGGAGATCGGATATATCTGGCGCTAAAACTGTTAAAAAGCTTTAAAACATATTTCCTGGCTGTGAATGGTCTTTTCCATCTATAATCTAAGTGGTTACAGGCTTGCTAAATGAAATATAATACGCATTTTCACGCATTGACTTAAAGGCCTTAAAGCGCTTGAACCCCAATATTTGCTATATTTCTAATTTAATTTAAATGTTAGAATTTGACATAAAGGCGATGCATAGTTGCATGCATCAAATAAGTTTGGGGGAAATGCCCTTATACAGGTAAAAATGCCACTGTAAATCAATTTCAGATGGCAAATGTTGCCCCTTAATAAAAAAGTAGATTTCTGTCACTTCTGTGAACGGCCCACCGCAGGGAATATGAATAATATGAATGTGTTTGTGAGTCAGCTGTCCACAACAGGCCTAAACCAGCCGTAATACCAGCACAAAAACACACAAAATATCATTATTCTTATCTATAAAAAAAATGTGGTGTTGTGAATATTGCACACCCGTAATTTACAGTATTATTTTTTTATTTCTTCAGGTCTTAAAAAGTCTTAAATACCCTTAAATTTTACTTTAAAACATGTGTAGCAGCCCTGGGTGCACAAGGGTGGCTTTATTGTTTGGAACTATTTTTATTGGCAAAATAGAGCAAAAAAAGTTTTTTTTTCATAACTATTCATTGAACTATTGAATAAAATCAACACATTTGCAATCGTTCTGATATTCTGTTTTGCTGTTGTGATGTTGCTCACTATAAATATTAAAAACAAGAACTCAATCAGGGGCATTTTTTCGCCAGTATCTCCAAATGTTGGTGGTATTTTTATATTTTGGTGTTTTTGCCCCAAACTCCTCTTAATTTCTGCCCCGCTTCAGACAATCCAAATGTAGGCCTAATATTTTAATTTAATTAACCGTCATAGAGACATCAGCAGTTTGACCCGTTTCACAAACATAATTACAAGAAACACAATGTTCAATCAAGTGTCCGTCACACTTTCACGCTTGCTCTGTTGCCTGAAGGCATGAAATCCAGGAGATGCATTCTGGGAGTTGTGGTTTTTGATTAGGATTGTATTCATGAGCTTCGATCGAGTCACTCGCCTAAATATTTCACAGTCTTCCTCAGTAATTTTCAGTCGCAAATGTTCTGTGTGCAAAATGAGTGTTTAAGTAAAGCTGTGCGTCTGATCTCCTCAATTACACATGATTTGAGGAATCATTGGTGTCTGAAGCACACACTTTCACACTCAGCTTGAACACTTTGAGCACAGCACTAACACTACGAGCACTAGAACTGAAGCACTGCATTAAACACTCACTCACCTGTGAGCAGAAGAGACGTCAGTGTGATTCTCTCCATTCCTGAGGGAAAGACAGAACACAGTCTCAATAAACAAGCTTCATTTGCTTTGAAATACAGCAGCTGAAGTTCGTACAGAATCCAGAACTTCAGAGCATGTCATTCCTACTAGATCATTGCTTATTAGCTTCCGCATCAATTATAAATACACACACAAAGCTCCTAAAGCTGATGCGTGTCAGTGCAGTGTTAAATTACAGTTTTATGCTGCACGTTTCCGCTTTAAACCCTTCAGGATAAAACTCTTTCTCATAGAAACTGAGATCTGGAATCACAGTGCTGTTCTACAGTGTATTACTGTAAACGCAATTTTTATTTTTTAATTAAATTTGCTTTCATTTTTTGCTCTTGTACAATTTTTGGTAACGCTTCCTTTTACAGTCCTGTTCCATTACTGGGTAATAAGTGGGTACTAACCCTGAACCCCTAACCCATGTACTTACCTTGTATTAGCCAGTACTTTCTAAAGCGTTACCCAATTTTTCTTTTTTTTTGCAGTGATCCTACAGGAGAACCTTTTTTGGTTCCTCAAAGAGCCTTTCATTCATCAGTTCTTAAAAGAACCATGTTTTCTTAGTGTGTAAAACGTTTAAAAATCTAAAGAACTTTTTCAGAAAGAAAGAAATGTAAAAGATTATATGGATATTAAAGGTTCTTCATGGAAACATCGATGTCAATAAAGAACATTTAGTTTTGAGTAAATAATACAACTAATTTATAATTTAATAATGTATAATACAAAACATAGCTAAATCAATCCTATTATAATCAGTGTAAAGTTAAAACTGTCTTAAACTCTGTTTCTTACCTGTCGATGTGGTGATTTCTGTGCGATTGTGTGTGTGTGTGTGTGTGTGTTTCTCTGTCAGGACAGACTGATATCATGATCATCTCTCCTTCTGCTCCTCCCAGCTCTAGTTTTCCTGGAGAGAAAAACTCCCGTCTGTGGTTTATTTGTATATATTTTTTGTTTTGGATTTTTCTCCGTTTTTTTGCTTCCTTGTTTTGTCCTCTTTCAAACTAAAGGAAAGAAAACATTCAAAAGACACATTAGGTGTTTATTTTATTGCACTTTATTTATATGTTCATGAGGATTTCAAATACAATCCATTTCTTTAAAGGCCACACGTTTTTTCCCCACTTCAGCAAACTTTACAATTTTATTCATATCTATATTCTGAAGGTTTGTTCATATATAATTCCTCTGATTTATAGAACATTTTATTCCTAAAAACATGATAAATATTTATTTTTGTCTCTGTTGATAGTATTTTCTGATTTATGGAGAGATAAAAAGAGAAACCCAAAACCCTCTCTGTAAAAACTTGTAAAATGTATTAAAAAAAAATCAAACAAGGATTATGAATATGTCTATATCTAATGTTCGGACTTCTATTCTGGAAATGTATGCAAATTAGTGCATATTTAATTAGATAATGCATAATTTGCATACTTTCACCAAAACTAAATAAATAAAAGCATTTTAAAAATGGTTGTAATTCTAAATCAATCATCTTGATAAGTGTGGTGTAAATTTTAACGCAGCAAAACCTCCATTTGTGGATCAGAAACTAAAGGAGTGATGTGTGAAGGTCAAGTAAGGTCACACACACACACACACACACACACTCGGAGTTTGTCCTCCGCATTTAACCTGTCCAACTTAGTGCACACACACTAGGAGTAGTGAACACATACACACACACACACACAATCTCTCTTTCTCTCTCACACACACATTCACTCTTTCACACACACATATCCACACTCTCCCTCACACACACACACACTCTCTCTCTCTCTCACACACACACACACACACATTCACTCTTTCACACACACACACACATATCCACACTCTCCCTCACACACACACACTCTCTCACACACACACACACATTCACTCTTTCACACACACACACACCACATATCCACACTCTCTCACACACAGACACACACATACACTCTCTCACACACACACACATTCACTCTTTCACACACACACACACACACACATATCCACGTGTGGATGACTGGACTATCTCATACACACACACACATTTACCATCTAAACAGGGACATTTGTACAATATTTTTTTACAGTCGTGGCCTAATGTTGCCTAGTGGCCTAAAAGGACAAGTGCTCAAGACACCAAACCCTCAATCACTCCCCGGGTGTGTGTGGGTGTGAGAGAGAGAGTGTTTGTGTGTGTGTGTGTGTGTGTGTGTGTGTGTGTGTGTCTTTGTGTTTAGGTGTGTGTGTGTGTGTGTGTGTGTGTGTGTGTGTGAGTGTGTGTGTGTGTGTCTTTGTGTTTAGGTGTGTGTGTCTTTGTGTTTAGGTGTGTGTGTCTTTGTGTTTAGGTGTGTGTGTGTGTGTGTGTGTGTGTGTGTGTGTGTGTGTGTGTGTGTGTGTGTGTGTGTGTGTGTGTGTGTGTGTGGTATCTCCTAAACAACAGTGAGATGAAATAGAGAGTAGATGGAGACAGAAGTCAGATCCCAGTATGAACTCTAGACTGGATTGAGTCTCAGAAGAAACCTCTGAGATAAAGCTGATACTTCCATGATATGAAACAGAATCTGCCGAGGTATGAACGAGCACAAGTATATTTTTGGTTGATTTTTTTTGAGTAATTTAATAATGAATACTGATATTAATCTCATACTCCTGTCATGATTATCACCATATGTATCAGTGTCACATTTAAAATTTCCCCCTTTTAAATTTTTGTCATCTTTTGGATGCAGACAATAGT
Organism: Tiaroga cobitis; assembly: GCA_030578255.1. Classification (NCBI taxonomy): domain Eukaryota; kingdom Metazoa; phylum Chordata; class Actinopteri; order Cypriniformes; family Leuciscidae; genus Tiaroga; species Tiaroga cobitis. The sequence continues at coordinate 1,130,145 of CM060613.1, forward strand.
GTCTCAGTGTCTCAGTTTCGGTTCAGATTAAATCTTCAGGACAGAATTTGAATGTGTGCCGTTGATCCTAAAGATGGTTGTGATGCTGGAAAACACGATCTATCCAGGAAACCAGGAGCAGTTTCAGGTAATATGCAAATTAATGTGAGTGTTGTCTCTTTTACTGGTGCTTATTTTCTGGCTAAAAAGCAAAACAGGGCTGTTGTTGTTATTGTTAACTAAAACTAAAACCATAAAGACACATCATTAAAGTGAACCCCGACTAGTGTGGAATGTTGGCCTTATAAGATTAACGTGGGCGTCAGCTATAAAAAGATGATACAAAAACACTCCAAATGTTTTTGATTTTATTAAAAAAAGATGAAAATCCGTTCACTCGTAGGCCGCCATAGTTATTTACGTCTCAATGCATTCTGGGTAGTGACGTGTAAAGGTTGTAGCTAGCCAAGTTTTGACAGTATGAGATTAACACGTCTGTCGTTCAGCCTTTTCAGTTTGAACCCGAGCTTAAATCAAGAGAATAACGCGGAAAACGATAGGCCTACTCAAGAGTTACATGAAAATGAAGATTATCAGAGAGTTGAAGAAGCGAGAGTGGGGCAAAACAGATGGTGTCTGCGGCAGTTTGCCAATGCCAAGCGAGAACGAGAGCGTTTGCTGTGAAGAGCTCCACTTTTTGTCAGTAGCTGTCCAGGGTAGGCTGTATAGATCAGACGATCGTACTATCGGTATACATAATTTAATAAGTCATCTACCGCCGTCGTTTGCTTTATTTTCCCTAAGCAGTCACGATGTTGAACGCATAGAAATGCCCTCTCGGACCTTGTTCAAAATCCTGCCGCGCCACAGAGCACCATTTACATAGTTTTATATTAAATTTACATTTATTTGTCTCAAATCGTTGTTAATGTATATACTGTATGTATATATGTATATATTCGCCCTGCGCAGCGATATACATTTAGTTTTACATTTATTTACAGAAATCAGCTGGTTGAATGAAAATTGCTGATGTTACCGGATTTTCAGGTGATATTCTCAATTCATTCAGTTAACGGACGCTCTGAGGTAAAGTGAATTCAGACTGCAGACTAATAAGCAAGGATTGTATTTAATTGTACAGTACAATCATAATACAGACATGATCTTAATTCCATAATGTCCTTCCTTAAACATAACAATATTGCTGGCCATAAACTGACAAAGTGCGCGTCCGATGTGCGATACCTCGAGTTGTCAAAAACGCGACGCGGCGCTTCTCGCCCGGACCCGGTGTGCAACCCCCTTTACAAAGTCAACACTATTCTGCTCATCTACCTCATGTACATTTTCAATCTTACAATATTAATAATACCTTTGCACTGAATTGCCTTGCACTACATATTTAAAATCTTAAATCTAAGACTATAACGTTACTGACTATACTGATCTCTTTACAGCAAACGCGGTCGTTCTCGCTTGGCATTGGCAAGCAGTTGCCGCACAGACACCGCGTTATTCTCTTGATTTAAGCCTACGGTGCGCTCGGGTTCAAACTGAAAGGCTGAACGACAGACGTGTTCATCTCACTACTGTCAAAACTTGGCTAGCTACAACCTTTACACGTCACTACCCAGAATGCATTGAGACGTAAATAACTATGGCGGCCTACGAGTGAACGGATTTTCGGCTTTTTTAAATAAAATCAAAAACATTTGGAGTGTTTTTGTATCACCTTTTTATAGCTGACGCCCACGTTAATCTTATAAGGCCAACATGCCACACTAGTCGGGGTTCACTTTAAAAAAACATCATTACTTGAAAATAAAAAATCTTAAACTTATTTTATTTCAGCTAGTTGCCTAAGCAACATTTCTCCTTTGAAAAACACAACAAAATGACTAAAACTTTAACTAAAAGGAAAATAAAAACCATTTCAAAATATTGATAAAAACTAATAATATTTTAATGAATTAACACTGGAAGCTACATCAATGACTTCTTTAACTTGTCAGTGATCATGGTGAAAGCGGGATTAACAAATCAGCAGTAGGGGGCGTGTCCACTCATGATGGGGGAGGAGAGAGTGAGCCAATCAGCAGTAGGGGGCGTGTCCAGTCATGATGGGGGAGGATCGAGAGAGAGCCAATCAGCAGTAGGGGGCGTGTCCAGTCATGATGGGGAAGGAGAGAGAGTGAGCCAATCAGCAGTAGGGGGCGTGTCCAGTCATGATGGGGGAGGAGCGAGAGAGCCAATCAGCAGTAGGGGGCGTGTCCACTCATGATGGGTGAGGAGAGAGAGTGATCCAATCAGCAGTAGGGGGCGTGTCCACTGTAACGAATTACAGTTTACCACTTATGATGGAGGAGAAAGAGCAAGAGGGAGATTTGAAGAAAGACTGTAGAAAGAGAGATGGCTGAGAGACACTACAAAAGAGAAAAGCTCAGAGGATTATCACTGGAAGAAGAAGGGTTATGATCTTTAACATTAGAAAAGCTTTCGGAGAGACCGAAGCAGTAAGGCCTGAAAACTGACGTGAGGTTGTGTTGTTTCTGCTCCATATGTGAGTAACATTGGTTTCACTACGATTCACAGAACCAATGCTGTTGTTGTGATGTTAGCTCTAACAACTTATGTACTGTGTGTTCAGTTTTTGTTCTTCCCTGTCTTCTTTCGTCATCTTTGCTTGATTCTTCCTGAAGCATCGCTTTAGCTATGAGAGAGAGACATCCACTCTTGCATTTGGGGGTGGGGCAATAAAGGGAGGGGTTAGCATTTTTACAAAAAATGGTTAAAAAAATAAGTTGTAAAAGGTGTCAATACTTGTTGTTTTTGTACTTTATTTCTAATTTTTTATTTATTTTTTGTTATTATTATTATTATTATTATTATTTTATTTTTATCACACAAGGGTGACTAGGAACATGCAATTGTCTAACTATGAATATGAGGAAACACGAAGGCCAGCATCTACATTACCACATGTTGTTTTGGAGAGTTTCAAGAAAAAATCCAATTAACAATACATATTTATTTTCACAGGCTTCTTTGTTCATATTTACCAAGGATGCCAATAATTCCGACCAGAACTGTAAATTACTATTGTTATTCATTCTTTGGCAAATCATGTAAATAATAAAACGCATCGAAAATGGCAGGACTGACAGTTTACTGATGCTGGGTGTGACGAGCAGAGCTGTTATCAGTCTCACACACACACACACACACACATACACACACACACACACACACACACACACACACACACAAACACACACACACACACACACACACACACACAAGACTGTTTACATATCTGTTTTAATATTAAAACATGTACAGTTTGCATCATTTTATGCCATGATTGTTGTCCATTACTCGGCTTTAGATGCTTTAGCTTTACTCAGACTAGACTCTGTACTAATATAAATATATCAGTGTATTGTGTTTTGCTTCAGTATGTGTGTGTGTATGTGTTCGTTCATGTGGTGTGCGCGTGCGCAAGAGCTCCTGTCAAACTCACGGACGCACGGAATATCCACTCACCTCCATTTTTAATGGAATTAAGGTAATATAATATAATTAATGATTCAGTTATGAAAATATCTCATAATTCGGGTGATTTTTATTATTGTTTATATCAGTTAAAGTGCTGTGACTGAAGCAATGTTTAGGAACATTTTCATTGGCACATAAATGTAATCTTATTTATATATATTATACTGATGTATGTATCATAGTTTTCATGAGGGACTCATATTACATAAGCGTTATTATCTTCATGATACAGCTGTTAAACGAGTGGAGTTTACTCACGCTTGTCTGCTTGATTATAGTTTGATTTCTCAGTTTAATTCTGAAATGTGTCGGAGTAACTAAATGTACTCCATAAGAAGGATTTCTACTGTTATTTTTTATTCCACTGAGAGCAGCTTATGTTTAAAATGTATTATTATCATATTTATGAATGTTGTTATATTGAGAAATTGTGGGTTGTCATGTAAATGAGAGCAGATTTAGTGAAGCACACTGATGATGGTGAATTATTTCTGATGCTGAAGTCTTGGATGTATGATTTTCTCATTATTAGTTTAATTTAATTCACCCTATATTTTCTATAATGCATAATTTCCATACAGACAGGTGCGGTTGTGCCTCTATTGTCCCGGTTGTTCATGTGTAAATATTTGCGGTGTGCAGAAAACTGATATGGATTTTGTTCCGTAATAAACTGTGATGTCATCTCGTAAAGATCACATGACGTCAGCACATGGATGTATTAGTGAATATCTGAATTAATCTCTCGATATCTTAAAGGTGTCTGTTACAAGATGGTTTCATTCTCTCTATTTCAGGAACTAAGGCACACAGATTGACATGAATGCTCTTTCTCTTGCTTGTGTTAGCGCTCGTACATTATTTAGGACAAACTGGATGTGTTCTATAAAACAATGATGAGTTTGTTGTTCATTGGGTCCTCAGTGTGTTTGTATCGTCACTCAAGTGTGTTTAATTGTGCACGAATGCCAGAGGATGTCAGCATGTAGAAATCTAGTTGAATATTTACAGCTTGATTTGCGTCCCGTTAATGTGTTTGGTGTTAATTCTCCTATTACAGAAGCTTTTGATTGCGTCTTCATGGCGTTCAAGCATCCATCTCAGGGGGGCGTGGCTTTAAGAAACACCCTGATGATGTCATACAGTCTGCTGTCAATCATCTTTTGACCACACCCACATCTTCTATTATGAGCAGTATCTTGTTGGCCAATGAGAGCCAGAGTTTTGATGATGAGGGCGGGGTCAGTGTTTTAATGACCCCTCCTCCCTCATTACATAACCACGCCCCGCCCCCAGCTCCTCCCCTTCCTCCGCCTCTGCCTGTGGGAATCCCTGCGGAGAGGAAGAGGAGGGTGAGAAGTTTCTATTGGAAACCGATTCCTGAAGATCGTGTCAAACAGCATGACGGACCGAACCTGTGGACCCTCGGACGGCCCAGCGGGGGGACGCCGTTCCACATCGACATCCGAGCCATCGAGGAGCTGTTCGGACAACACGAGGACACGCCGTCATCCACCGGCGGGAAGAGTCTCCGACGAGGAAAAGGTTCTGGGAAAGATCTCAGACAGCAGGTCAGACACACTTCTGACCTTTTCCTGAAATAAAATTAAATATATTTTATGACCGAAAACCAGTCAAGAGAAGTGCTCACTAACACAGATTTAGACAGATTTGTGAAGAATATTTGAGAGAAATAGGCCTTTTGTGTACATAGAAAAAGCCTTAGATCTTTGAGTTCAGGGGGCAAAAACAAAAAGTGTTGCATTTATAATTGTGTTCAGTGTATAATAAAAACAAAATTGGGCCAAGAATGGATCCTTGTGGAACCTCACTAGACAATGGGTTCATTTCAGAATAACGTTGACCAAAATGAACTGAAAACGTTCTATTAAAAAGGAAGGATTTGAACCAATCGAGTGCCTTGCCCCGAATTCCCACTGTCTTTTCTAGGCGGGAGAGAGTAGGATATTGTGATCAATGGTTTCAAACCAAAGACCAAAAGATCTAGTAAAACTAAAACGATCGCAATCAAGATATAATTTAGAACTTTCAACAAGGCCGTTTCTTACTATGATATGATCTAAACCCTGACTGAACATTTAGAAAAGTCTGCAGTTGGTTTAATGCGACTTTTTCAAAAAGTTTAGATAAAATGGACGTTTAGAAATAGGCCTGTAATTAGGTAAAATATTTGGATCCAAATTTTTTTTTTTCAAAAGAGACTGTACAATAGCATGCTTAAAATCCATTGGAACTACTGCTGTTTCGAAACTTCTATTAATTAAAGTCAATATTCTAGGACCAATAATATCAAAAGTATGCTTAACTAATCTAGATGGAATAACATCACGAGCTCAGTTTGTAGGTTTTAACTGCCCAACTACCTCAGCTAAAGAATGAAAGAAATAGGTGAAAATTGACGGTGGGATCATGTGAACCAGGTACAACTCGTGACCTAATCAATTGATGATACATGACAAACATGTGATGGTGGACAGAACTGGACATGTAGTAGTGGGATTTAGCACTGAATTGATAGTATTGAATAAAATATTAGGAGAACTGCGGTACCTTAAGATTAGATCAGCTCTTAGCTGACTTAACTGCATTCTGGTAGGTAGATAAAGACTCGCGTAGTATATCACATGACACTTGTAATTTATCCTTCTTCCACCCATGCTTGTGTGTGTTTGTCTCTAGATTACCATCCTGGACTCCAAGAGAAGCTTGAATATCTCCATTTTCCTTAAACACTTCAAAAAGTAAGACCTGAGCGTGTGTGACGGTGTGTGTTT